>CM031237.1:434489719-434990185 GCA_018340775.1 Taxus wallichiana var. yunnanensis
TAGAAAGAGGTCTTTACCTTCTGTAAAGGGGAAGAAATTCTCTATCCGATGGAGTATATTCCAGAAATCCTTGAGTGCCTAAACTTTTGAAATTTGGACTAAGGAATAAAAAGGAGTAAGTTAACTCAAAATAAGAGGGAGCTTATTTTGGTTAATAGTAATATTGTTCGCTTTTAATTATCATGTCATTTACACTTTAAGAATCCAATGAAATCATAGTTTAATTGATTTTTAATCTTTGTTTCGTAGTTTGCTAAAATTCACAAAGAATCACCTACGATTTGGCTTGATCACTAGCATTCCTACAAAATATTCTATCATACATTTCTTATAATCTACCTAACAATATTTGCTTGTTTCTATTATTTTTAACATATTGTCAAGCATGATGATATCAGATGGCCATAGAAGGTGACAATTATCCAATTACCGGCATTGATTTGCTACCCATCATTTATCACCCTTTATATTAGGAGCAATGATTTGCTTCGTGACTAGAACTTTGTGTCATCCACACTGCACCCCGATCATCTAGGGGAAATTTTTCATCAACTCAATGTATTCTGCGAAGCAACCGAGGAGTTTTAGGAGGTGTATTACAAGGTTCAAAGGATCCAAGTTGACCTCGCACAGTTTGAATACAATTATGAAGCTTGCTTAGACATACCAGAGGATTACCGCACCGCATCCGAGTTCAAGCCTGATAGCAATATCATCATCCCGACACCAACACCACTTGCACGTCTCATGACACGAAGAAGAAATCTTTGACTTCTTCGTGGAGGATTATATCTTTGAGCCTAAATCCTAATTCACTGAAGAAGAGGACTTAGTTTGTTCTATAGCATCAAATTGCTCTGAAAACTTGTACATTAATCGAGAATCGGTCTTTGGTCCAAGGCTTTTCATTATTCTCTTATGTATGTAACCACCTAAATAAGTGATATCATCTGGTCACATCTTCCACTTATCATCTTATACTACAATAGTATTATCAATAAAATCTTAATTGTTTCATAGCGGGTTGACATCCACATAAGGGAGTCTCTTGGCTTCTAGAACTAGCCTTTGCCAATCAACCTATCCGTCTTATTTTAATAAAAAAATTGTGTAGTGTTGTTGATGTACAAGAGTACTTGCGGGGAAATAAGTCCAGTACACATTCTTCTTTTTATGGGCGCAAACATCTACCAAATCTTGCGGGTATCCTAGAAACCCCGTCATACTAAGGTTGAGTCGAGTTTTCCCTATTTTAATATCAAACCAACCACGAGGGTAAAAAATTTTATCAACACGTGCATGTGTGGATGGTATAGATAAATGACATACAAGTAATCAAACTAGCATGTGTAATAAAATGATCATGAACAACAAGAGTAAGCAAGCGTAAAAGAAACCATAATATGCAACATGTTGTGGATGGATGGAATGGAATGCAAAATGGAGTAATAAGATCCGTGTTCCCCCAAGTGGATGGAAATATATGTAATGAGGTTCATTTTTTTTTCCCCCTCATCAGTCAAGAATGAACCGTAAACGAGAGTGTGTCACCAGGAAATGGTTGAGGTGTGTGTGTTGTGTCTAACGCGGTGTGAATGAATGTGTAGGTGTAGTGAAGATATGCGGCCTAGCGAAAATGCATGTGTGAATCTTATAGCCGAAGCGTATATCACGACTAAATGAATGTAAGAGTGATGATTTATCCTAAGCATATATCACTATAAGATGAATGGATGAGTGATGATTTATCTTAAGCATATATCACTAGAAGATGAATGGATGAGTGATGATTCATCCCTAAGCATATATCACTACAAGATGGAAGGAAGAAGTGGTGATGTAACCTATAGTGTATACCAATACAAATTGATAGAATAGGTGGTGATTTAGCCTAAAGTGTATATCACTAGCCTAGGATTATCGCATGATGAAAGGTCAAAGAGTAAATGTGTGATGAGTGTAAGGTCCATTTGATTGGTAAACCCTCAACAGTCGAGTATGGACCAAGGGACTAAAGTGCATCATAGGGTATTGAGTGCAACACATAGAAGACAATGTAGTATATGTAATGATAAAATATGACCATGTGATGAAGAGAATATGTAAAAACGTGTGTGTAAAATGTGATGGTAGATGTGTAGAATGTATAAAATGTAATGTATAGTGTGTGATGTAACATGTGTAGGTAGACTAATAATGTAATATGTAGGATGGAATGATGCTAGACTCGTATGTAATGAAGACTAGTATAGTATGTAGAAAATGTATGACATGAAGACGCGCAATGTATGATGTATGGTATATGACTATGTATAGGATGTGAGGAAATCATGTAAATAGCCTAATAGTGTATGATGTAAGATGCGTAAGATGAAGACTAGTATAATGTATGATGTATGAATGATATGTAAATGTAGAATGTAGGGTGTATTTTTGCGTGATGTGTGAATAGATGCGGTGTGTAAGTCCTATAGTGCAATGTGTGGGGTTCATGTGTAGTAATCCCTCAACAATCAAGTGTGAATCGAAGCACAAGAGTGTGTCATCGGGTAATGACACTAGAATGTATGATGAATATGTCTAATGTGAGAATATGAATGTATAACAATGTAAAAATATGATGATGATGAAACTATGCTAAGAATGAGGTGGGGAGGATGTGAAGTGTTATGCCCCCCGAGTGTATGATAGAGATGAGGACTATGTGCCACCATCAAGGAGGTCATCATTGTCATGGTCAAAACCTGTTAAGGCGGCATCGAAACCCGATAAGCTATAGAGTTAGGAGGGTCATAGAGGGACCCATTTCAGCGGAGTGTGTAAAAATTCATTACATATTCCTCATCGAAGTAAAGGCGATTGGTGGGAAAATGTGAGCATGCCAACGAGAGATGTTTGGATTGTAAGCAAGAGAAGAATTGTTATGGATAAAAATGTTACCAAAAGGCATAGGAAATGTGAGAAAAGAGTGATGAGCGTATATTGTACCACCAATATAATCAATCCAGAATGTCCAAATGTGAGTGGATAGTCATGAGGGTACGTGCAACAAATACTTGTCGATGAAAAACACGCAAGACATAAAATGTTGTGTGAAAATAACCATGATAGAGATGTGGTGAGTAAATAGGTGGTAAAATGTCATTAAGTGTTATGCCGAACCTAGCAGAATTGTCGCGTGTACAAATAGTTTCGAATCACATAGAGTTGACGGGAATGTGCTACCAAAAGGTCCTATTAATGAATAATGTGCATGTAAAATGAGGTAGAGAGGAAGTAGAAACTGTGAGGAGAAGATGAAATAGCATCGACATTGTGGATATATCCTCGATACAATACCTTAGCATTAGTGTTGGGAATTAGGAATCGTAAAATAGTGTTATGATTCAATAACAAACTCAATCATGCACACAGGAGCTAAACAATTCCACAAAATCTACAATAGTGGAAGTATAAACTAGAATAATCCAAATCAAAACATATACACCCACATAATACAGATGTACCATGGTTCACCCAATGTGGGCTACATCCACCAAAGATAGAGATCTCAATATATATAATAAACAAGAGTACAAACCGACTCTTCCATATAAGAGTATGATGCATCTCTCTAAGAGTATCTCCTCCTCTCTTCTATATCTCTAAATGGATATCCATGAGTGACGTACAACCGTGCCTCCAAACCACCAATAGATCTCACATAACAAGAACTATTGCATCTCTCACTGTGCAACCAAGCTCTCTTGTGAATCTGCAAACAAGACCTCTCATAAGGGTCTACCAATGTGCAACCATATCTATGCACCAAGAAGTAAGTCTCTCCTCCATCTCACTACATCAACATGTGCATATAAGAAGACAACCTCCTCTACTAT
This sequence comes from Taxus wallichiana var. yunnanensis, assembly GCA_018340775.1. Taxonomy (NCBI): domain Eukaryota; kingdom Viridiplantae; phylum Streptophyta; class Pinopsida; order Cupressales; family Taxaceae; genus Taxus; species Taxus wallichiana. The sequence continues at coordinate 434,493,598 of CM031237.1, forward strand.
ATATGGATACTATCTATACCCACAAGCTCTCCAATGAGCTACAATACTAGATCTACAATGGACCAACAATATAACATGATCTCATGGATCTATAATACAAGATCTCACAACAACCTGTGGATCTACAAGATGAAATACTATGTGCTTTGCATACTATGCAAGCCATTACATTGAGACAAGACAATACAAAGGAAATACAGTAGAAGACATAACCACCTTCTCACCATTCAGATGTACCTGCTATTTCCTTTTTTCTAGCTTCTCTCCATTAAAGCTCTATCTTCATGCAACCTTTTTCTTCTTTTTCTTCTTCTTCATCTTCTACCAAGGATAATTAACATTCTTCCTCTATCGTTATGTTCTAACCCTAGTTTTCTAGCTTATATAAGCTTATACAAACGTAGGGCACCTTAGCTATGCATTTACAACCTTTAGATCACCTTCTAATCAAAGGTTGGATCTAATCACGTGTCTAAAATAAAAACTTAAATGCACAGATAACCGGTGTCGGTTCCCTGATATGTGTCAGTTCCTCCCAAGTGATCGATGTTGGTTCCTTGACCGACATTAGTTACTATGTAAAACAATAAACCTCAAATGCATGCTTTTGTGAAGCAATTCAACTCCAAAACCTAACAATCATTATTAGATGGAGGGATATTAAACCTATATTCACTTGGGCCATCGACCACGAAGGTTTCTTCAAAATGAGAATTGTCTACACCCTAAGGGGTAAAGTCAAGTTGTGTTAACGTTTCATCTGTAAGTTTAATAGCTTCACTTCATCATCGGGATCTTCAGAATCATCAATGTGGACATCATCATGTGGTATAGCATTATTTAAGATGTTGGTAGGTGGCATCATAGTGAAAAGGTAGAAGGTGTTGTAATGGTAATTGAGAAGGAACACTAAGAGGAACTGATATTATAGGTGAGATAACATGGTTGTGTGAGTGGATATAGTCTGTACACTTCGCAAGTTGTAGGAGGAGATTGTGAAGCGCTAGATTGACCAACATCATATTTGTTAAGTCTATTATATGGAATGTGCTACTGAAGGTGGTATGAGAATAGAGGTAATGGGATATATGTGACAATATGTGAATGGCTCAAGATCAGTAGTGATAGTATGTTCATATCCATCATGTAAGAACTTAACACATTAGTGGAAAGTAGATGGAATAGCGTGCATTGCGTGAATCCAAGGTCTTCCTAATAAGAGGTTGAATTGGAAGGAACCATCAATTAACGTAGAATTCAAAGTGAGAACAATCTTAGGGCCAACACAAGTATGTAAATAAATAGTACTCTAGCATGAGCGGTGGTAGAGTCATAACCACGAATGAGGGTCGAATTATTAGAGATTAGATCATCGTTAATACCCAATTTATTTAAAAGGGAATGAGCACATAAATTGATGGTTGGTCCATTATCAATGAGAACTCATTTAATGCAAGTGGTGTTAATAATGGCAATAAGTAAAGGAGCACACATGATTGCTTTTAGCAAAGGGTGTCACATCCTCATCAGTGAAAGATATAGCATGGGGTAAGTTACGAAGAGATTGTATAAGATGTGCAAAGGCCACCATGGAATTATCACTTTCAATGTGAATGGCAAGAAAGGGCAAATGCCTTCTAGTGTGTTAAGATAATCAGTGCATTACAGAGTAAATTATAAAGAGAGATCTTAGCAGTGTGTTTTTAAGTTGTTCAATGATATCATAGCCCTTAGAAGTTGTGGGGGGGTTCGGAGTAATAGGTGGAGGAATAGATGCGGTGGAGCTATAGGTGGATTAGGATGAGTACAATGAGTAGTAACTACATTAATAGATGAATCAACCTTAGGTGTGAAAAAATCGAGGCGGTTGTTGTGTACGCACGCACATGAAATCAGTTAGTAACAATGATGTGAGACCTTGGTTGGTGTAAAGGTAGGGTAAGAAGATTGAGCCATAACTTGATAAGGAGATGACATGGTCAAAAGGAAGTGTTGAAACAGGTTGGGTTCACCAAAATGATTAACTAAAATTGACTAACTAGTGGTAGTAAAAGATAGTTAATCTAATCTAGGAGGACATATAAACACAAAAATAAATGTACTAAGACAACATGTAAATGTAATAAATAATAGAACTAATAAAAATAGAAACCCTAATGTGCAAGAAGAGAAAGGAAATAACTCAATGATAACATATGATTGTAGGACACTGCCATGGTGGTGACTGGAAAAATCAGGAACAAGAATGACTATACAGGGATGCCAAAAATGATGGAGCCGAAGGATCTAACTGGACTGGAGTGCCTGGAGGAGGTCTGGGGCACCTATGGGTACCTTGGTCAGTAGTTCGGTGCCCTGGTCTATGCAAAATCTCTGAATCTGGTCTTCACAGGGCTAAAAGGTAATCTACAATGTTTACTGCTTGTTTCATCAATTCCAATGTATTGTGTTGAGTGACACAAATGAATCAAGATGCAAGAAAGACCTGCAAGACCCCCAAAACAAACATCAAACCCTAAAAAATAAAAATGCATATGAAGGGGTCATACGACATCAACTACCACAATGGTGGACTTACTAATTGAGCGTTGCACTACATCTCAGACCCGGTGTAGTTCTATGTGTAAGTGTGAGTGAGCGTGCCCTAGGTTGCTCTTGGTGTCAACACTTTTTGAAGTAGTGAGCAATAACTATGTGTAGCAAATGTAATAGAATGTGTGTGTGGAATATAATAGAATCCTTCCCCTTATGAATTGTGATGCAGATGTCCTAGCCTTGTTCTTTGATGATGGAGCTATGTGGATGCAAGTGATCTCCAATGCAATAAAAGGATGTAACTCTAGATGGAGTGATAGTAATAAGTGATGTTAGGTCCCTCATTATAGTCTCATAACTTTATATTTATATGGTTCTCTTGCTCTAATTTCGTAATTAACCCCGAAAAGGCCGACCACATGAAAGATAAATATGTAAAACAACTAGAAAGCTCAAAAGTGGCAGAAAACTCTAGAAGGATCGGGTGCCCCAAGTGATGGCTAAAGCGCCACGGGCCCCAAATGAGGATAAAATAACGCAAGATGATAGAATCTGACTGGGCATAAGGGTGCAAGAGGTTCGTAATGACGAAATAAAATAAAATAAAGTGGCCAAAGGATGGGGGTTAATTAGTAATTTTTTCCCTCAAGAACCTTCTAAATAGTAGTATGAGACCAAGATAAATAAATGTCTAAAGTGCATAATTTTGTGACTACACTTTAGTTTTGACCTTTATTTTAAGAACAATGCCTCTTGATAAGAATAATATCATTCATGTCCACCCTTGTCAATTTTGTCTTGTACACGAGTAATTTTTCATTTTTCAATTTTTGTCATGTGAAGTTAATGACTATTTTATGTATATAGTGCCCAAATTTAGGTTTTGTGCACTGGCAATATTACTTTAATAATTATCCTAGGTAACATTATCTCATTTATCTACTTATTGACCAATAATAAATTCACTCACTTTATCTCCTACTCTAATTCCACTAGATCATAACTACTTGACTTTGCACTTCATAGATCACTACACATTCTACGAATACATCTTGAACTACAAACTACCACACACCTCATGTCTTATATCTAATTCTAGTTTAAACCTGGACAAGTTTGTGGGCCCATGACAGAGTCAATGACAAATTTGTGCCTAGGTTCACAAACCTATCCTTTATACTTACAATTGTCATCTTTTCAATGCACAAGTTACATTGGGTCGGCTTAAGATCGATTGATGAGAAATCATTCGAATCAATCATCTATATAAACATTGCACCCTTACTCAAAGGTAGGTGCATCTAGGGATCTCATATTAAAAGGAATGCTCTATCAAGGTCATTGTGAAAAGCATTGAAGCACCTTTCCCTTAGAGCACACCACAACAAAACTACTTAAAATCTAAATACATATGTATTTTTGCCTTAGATTACAAATCCATGCACTACAATCAATCCAATCATTAATTTCCATGTACTATAGGCCAAATTGATGGATCCATCATTTTTATGTGATTTAACCTTCACCTCATCATATGATTAGGATAACTTTGTTCGAGTATTGGTATGTAGTGCAACGCTCATCACTCCATTTGGGGTGAGGTGAGGTCAATCCACTCAAATCAAACTAACCCCTTTTTAAATCTAAAGCAAGGAAGAGACACATACAAGCTTAGAAACATCATGCAAAAATCCAAAAACACATTTTAGGTCTAAAGACGTAGAGAAACCAAGTTCTAAAATAAAATTGTGAGTTACAACCCCATAAGACATATTTGTAAATCCTTGGAAAGGTTCATCCACAATTCTTTCCTCCAGTTGACAAACTTGTCTTGTGCTCATTTTCATATCCTTAGATCTTATAGATTGCTTGATGACACTCTACATTCAAGGAATTTTCACATAGTTTGAGACCAAAGAATGGTTACCTTTGTCTAAAGCCCAACCCTAATTGTACTTCTACTCTCATATTTTATGTATTATGTGATCTAATATCATTACATAATTTAGGACTTTCAAATTTGTATCTTTTTGTTTTGAGGTATATTATGAAATATCCCTTGTGGGATACCACTTAAAAATGCACAAAATATAGAAAATTTGCAGCAAAGTAAAATACTGATTTTACCATATTTTTACAGTTGGGACAACGAACTAAAGAAACTTAATATTTGCCAAAATGTCCACCCGAAATACTTGAAAATTTAAATAGAGTTTGATATTATTATAAAGGACATAAGGAAACTATTTCTGGACTTTTACAGAGATTAAACTGCTACTACGTAAAAAACACGATGCCCTAGGCAGGCGGAGAAAAACAATAGAGGCTCGTAACTCTCCAAATACCGAGCAAAAATTAAGGGTCTTTGGAAATAACAATGACAGATATAGGAAATAGTATTTCCACCTTCAAATCTGGGAATGGCCGACTGGAAAACCCTCCAAATAAAGGCTGCACCTTCAGATCTGGAAACGGTCGTCTGGAAAACCCCCAAATAAAGGTTGCAAGTCGCCTCGCTTGGAATGGGGTCGAAAAATGATTGAGGTGACTTCAACATGCTTTGTCACGCCCATCCCAAATGGGCATTGTCGTGAATCGATCTGGAGCCCCTTTACTTATCTTCCCCAAATGCCCCCAAAACCCTCGAGATCCTTCCTCTGAAACCTCTATTAATGTCTCTACCGCACGGCCCTGAAAGCGGCTCCAAAATGACAGACTAGGGTAGATCTCTCACTATCGAAGAATGCCCTACTAGCTAGGGACGGGTCTCTCACCACCGAAACTAGGGTCCTTGTGGGATTTGACTCCACAAGCTGTAGATGCGTAACAATAGTTGTTGCACGCACGAAAAGGGGTCAATAAAATGTATATCCAAAAAATGCTCTCCTTTCTCTCCCAGCTCCTTATATACATTCCAAGGCAAAAGAGCCCCAATAGACCAAGACGCGTTTCATTCCATGGAGGGGTCAATAAAATAAAAGTAACTAAAGTTACTTTTTCCCGTTTAAGTCACCAAGGTCCAAAGTGACCCCCAAACGCCAAACACAACTATTAGTACCATGCAGCCCTTCTCAGTAGCCCCCAACATCCCCCCCTTTGGATATGACCACGGCTTGGACTCGCTTGACCCTTAGGCCTTTGGTGCAGGAAAAGGGGACATTACATATTATTCAATCAATAATATCAAATTAGGAATGTGAACACGCTTTTGATAATACTATATTGATACAAATGACCTCCTATCACGAGACTACACACAAAGAACCTCAAAATCATTATACTAAAGTCTTATACACGTCTTAAATCTCTCAAGAGCCACCCTACAATAGTGCAAGAGTAGAATTCTAAATTTGAAGTACTCTCAATCAAAAGTTGCATGTATTCCAAATGTCTCTTGTTGAATGAGGATCATCCTAAGTTGTATATTGATTTATATGATTGCATTGAGCATATAGGATGCAAGATGAAACATGAGAACTTAACTTTTATGGAAAACAACATGGTTCTTGATCCTCAATGTATAGTGCAACACTTTCACACAATGGGGCATGGGAGGTTGGTTTGGGCTTAATATAGGGCTTATCTTCCTTTATTGTTTCGAGTCAATTCAATGTTGTTGTACATCATTCCAAGATTCTAGTATTAGATTCCATCTAATCAAAGACAAATGAACACCCTCAAAATAAATCATGTTAAATAGATCAATGCAAGACATGAGCGACACCTCTAGGCAAGAACAATATTGGGTTTGACCCTCCCTATCGGTGTTATACCAAAGAGAATTTCAGAAACCAAACTTATAAGATTAGTTGACGGCATATTTATGAGTTTATTTCCAATATGTCTTTAATGTGTACAGTCATCCCTCAAGTTAAATATATTGAGATCATTCCTTTACTCCCGCTATTGTCTCTCCCCCATTTCTATCTCTAGACGATCATTTTGTTTTAAGTTCTTATTATTTTACTTTTAGTCATATCTCCATAATTTTTTAATTATGTCAAATTTCATGGGTTTTAAGTCATCAAACGTAAAATAATTAAAACATTACCATAATCGTTAACAAGAAAGGGCACAAATCACGTACCAACCCATAATCATGACAAATTAAACATGCACTTTTCAAGCATGCTTTCAATTTGGTGTGCCATGTTGGCTTCCAACTAGTGGTCTCGCATTAAAATGTGCTCGTACATATAGTCATGTTTGCATAAAAGAAAGAACTCTACTACCATAAGATGTCAAATAGTGAAAAAATAAATCCCTATTTCGGTTATATACAAAAGTTCATAAATGAACATATTATTGACTATGACATAGGTGCATAGTAGGAATGTCAATGTTACAAAACCTAACTTTATCAATATGTAGCCACACCATTGTTATACCATGTTATTCATTTTATTATTTCAACTTCCTATGAATGTTTCTATTGTATCAATATACATTGGTATATGTAAACCACATATTATTACACTTTGGGAACAAATCAAAAATTCCTACGTTACATGGCATATTAAGTAAATACTTGGACAACCTCAAGGCATTGATGAAACACACATTAGTGATAATGACATGCAAGAATATGGCCTAGTGAAAATGGAATAATTGGAACTATTGGCCCACCTCCACCCTACAAGAATCATAGAAATAAGTGACCTCAACATGTCTAGCATCCATAAGTTCAACCACCACAATTAAGATCATAATGATGTGTTGATCGTATTGCAAAAAATTGCCACACATATCATAGGTTCACAACTCACTACACCCATTACCAAACGCATTGTCTACTAAACAATTTGTTCCATTGAAAATTATGTTGTACCACATCATGTAAAATAGACAAGCTTCACCACTATATATATTATTCAAGGAACAAATGGCACATGGAAGTCATGTGTGATTGATCGCAGTAGGCCTGCACTCTCATGCACAAGAACATCTCTCGTGTTGCTCCTTCAACAAGGGTTACAACATTCCACATAAATGCATCAACTAAACATTTAGCACCTCTTCCTATAGAATAAATGAAGCCTATAGAAAGGAAAACATTAACCATTCTTCAAGAACATATGAAACATATTAAATACGTTATCATAGATGTCATGAGCTTAATAGGTTTGAAAATACTAGATCTTATCAATTACTAGTTGCATCAAAGCATTTCCAAAACATAACAAATATTTTCGAAGTTTCTCTATTCTACTTGGTGACTTGAAAACCTTCTCATAAACTAGTTTGTCTTCCATTCCAATCTGCATTATATTTGAAAGCATTATCAACAAACTTCTCCAAAAGAAATAAATATTTTTACAATTATTTCATAAAATATTAGATAAATTGTTAAAAAGAACTATTGACCGGCACTTTTTCAATCCTCGTGCCGAAAAATTGAGGATCTTATACACAAACTACAAGATCAGACCCAATGGCAGCAGAAATATTACCTTAAATATTGTTTTATACATGGGATGCACTTACACGGTATATGCCCGTGGAAGGCATTCAAAAACATTAACCATAACCAGCAATAGCAGCCCACTTCTGGTCATGTTTCCAATAATGCTATACAATCTAGAGCATCCCCTAAATGGTAAATGGTGTTCTTCAGCATCATATATCACAAGGCTAAATGATAAATGGTGTTCTTCAGCATTATATATCACAAGGCATCTGGCTGCTGCATAATTTGTATAATTGCAAAGCTGAGCTTACGCCTCTTCCAAGAAACCCTTCAGATTTCGGAAACAATATCTGCGCCTTGGACGCTCAATCACAGGTGGAGGTTCAGGTGAAAAGCAAACTACCACAACTGTGACATTGTCCCCAGTGTTGAGGCGCAGAGCCTCAAGAACCAGCTCCCTAGAACAATGTTCAGGGTCATTGTGTTGCATCAGCTCTCTTCGCACAATATTGACTGCGTGCTCATTTGTCATGACATCCCAAATGCCATCACACCCAATGATCAAAAATTCATCTTCCTCTGTAAGAACCACCTGTTGAAATTCAGGCTCTGCACTGAGAGGAGAACGGGAACCTTTTGGCATTTTCATGTTCCAATCACCTAATGCCCTGGCAACTGATAGTTCACCATCAAGATATCCATCCTCCACCGAGCCTCCAAGCGCTTCAATACGCAATCTCTCGGGAAAATAATCGGGTTTATGGTCCCTGGACATTTCCACTGCTCTTCCCCTTCTACATAAAACTGCCCGGCAGTCCCCTGCATTAGCCACCACCAGAGACCTGAACAAACAAACAACAGTACCCACTGGAGTTAAAACACAAAAACCACCTTTAGACACCATTTCCATGATCCAAAAGAAAACCAAAATAAGTTACAACACAAACCTGCCCATGATTAGTGCTATCAGCACAGTCGTGCCAGATGAGCTATCAACCTCACAGTCTTCTGCCAAAGAACGGTCTGCCACCAGAAATGCATTTCTTATAGCCTTTTCAACTGCAATTGTAAAATCGTCATCTCTTTTGTTAATCCGGAGAAAATCTTCATCTTCAATGAGAAGTCTAAGAATATTGTTCCGAACAAATATTGCTGCATCTGCACCACGATGTCCATCAAATACCTATTGGGCACAGTAATTTAATGTCAATAAACATAGTCATCGTCGAAAAAAAAGATGGATTCCACAAAGAACTATCGTAAACTAAAATGACTGCACACATATATATACCATATATTTTCAAGTTGAGATGTATGGAAAACTTGATTTCATTTGGGAATTGAAGCAAACGTGGGCCATACAATCACATTTATCCCTAGGCCTTCGTTTAAAAAGGGCTCTTTCCTTATTTTGCAATTTTGTTAAAGAATTAAAATTCCAGGGCTAACCAATTCATATTATAATAACGGTTACGCAAATATCAGATGTAGTACAAATCAAAAATTGCACAATAGCCATTCTCACATTTTTGCAAAACTTTGGAAGATGTGAACCTTAATTCTAAGCATGATATGTAGAGAAAGTCTGCACTTACTCCATAAAAGGCATTCGGTATTGGTCCCTCGAATGCTGGACTAAGATGCTCAGACAAATCATCAACACATAGGTTCTCATCCTCCATATATGGCCTGTTACCGATATCCATGCAACTGCCTGACCTTAATATTGGAACAAACTGTGTTTTCCCATTCTCAATAGAAGAGTTTGGTATTAAACTGCCATTCTTCACATCCTGAAAAACACCACCCTTGTTGAGTTCGGATTAAACAGAACAACATCTCTACTCAAAAAAGTCATTTATGTAAATGCCAAATTTCAAAAACTAGGTGACTAATCGTTAATGCAACATTTACTTACACTTTATAAAAAAAAATAAAAAACATATGTAAACCACACAAGACCAGGAAGACTAATAAAGCAACCAATTGACCGGAAACAGAACACCTTCGGTTCCCAATGGCAATGTTCTTCACAACAAATAACATTAACCAACTGATTAAAGGTAAAAACTTGAGAGTCTCGGCCAATGTTCTTTACAAATAATAGCAGATTAGCTAATTAAACAAGCAATCATCACACAGCTTCAACAAATTTAACTTCCGGACTTCCTTACCTCAAATACTCCGCATCCCTCCAAAAAATATTAGACGATGGATTTTCTTTCTTTTGTTGAAGGAAAAGGGATTTCATTTCTCTTATTGAAGGAAAAGGGATTTTGCAATATCAAGTGTTCCTAAATTGGCTTCAGAAACCCAAAATTGTTCTAACCATCTAGAAGTAAATCCAACCACAACGATGAGTCCTCTTACGAAACACTGTAAGCACAGAGGTAAATCCAGCTAGACATTACGATGATCAAAATTCAAACAGAATAGATCGTGACCCTTGACTGTGCATGTACCCTTAAATTATCAAAGATACATCAAAAGAAAGACGGTTGAGATTTCTAGTATTCAAACTCACTCCCAGCAAAAGGAATATTACCTTGTCCTCCCATAAACAACGGGATTGCTTGCAAACTAGACAACTGTGTGAAACACAACCCAGTACATGAGAAGACTTGGTGTGCAGGCATGCTGATCATGGGAATCCAAAACCTGACAACTGATTGAGCAAAATGCTGAGCTTTAAAGACCACAGAATTTGTACCAAATACAAGACAACCAATACCAATTATACACGGCACCAATTGCTACAAAAATGTAGATTAGTTCCGTTTGGACAATCAAAAACTAGCTGGATACTATACTACTAATTAATACTCAAAATGATTCATCCTCAGAGCTGGATTAAAGGTTAGGAAAGCCCTAGGCAATAATTAGAGTGGACGCCCTTTTCACAATTTCAGTTAATATTTTTTTCATCAAATAGATAAATAAAAGCTTCTTTCACAAGATCATAATAAATCATGAATTTAGAGAAACTGCTATACCAAAATGATTTAAAATATTTTATAAACTATCACATAAGCACGAAAAATAGTCTATGGATGGAGAGACTTGATCACAGGGGATTTTCAAAATTCAAAAATATAATTTTTTATACAAGGTTGCTTGCAAGTCCTATTTACCAATATCAAGTAGGTGATAGGACTCGAGCTTGAACAAAGCACCATTTATTTGCAAAGCAATAAAAATTCTTATGTGGATTTCATACTTTTGTGAAGAGTGATATTTGGAATAGTCCTACCAATTCCTCCATAAAAATAATAGACATTTCCTCTCAAAAATATAAAAATAGAGAGCTACATACTTTTTACTTCAATTATATTGGCTACACCAGTAATATTATAAAAATCGCATGAACCTATTCATGGAATAAATTATGTCTACATAATTTGAAGTTACATTAGAGAATGGGTAACAATACGAAGAAAATTGTATGATCTTTAGAAATATACCATTTTTTTACTTGCAAGAAATATTATGTACATTTTTATGTATATACGTGAAATTTATATTACTATATAATAATATTATTAATTGAGTCAATTAATTAATATTAAATCCCTAAGTAAATTGTTTAGATGCTAAGTTCTTAAAATCACCAAGAATAAGGGGAAGTTTTATATTTAGGCACCCTATTCTAGTTTTACTAGAGGCTAGGCTTAATCCCCTAGGTTCATCCCAATTCCCCCTCCAACATATAAGAAACATTAATCAGCAAAACATTACTAACAAGGTTCAATAGGTTCAGAAAAGGTGAAAAGTTCACCTTTCACAGAAGTAAAATATGAAAATGAAACATTTAAATGCCCAGTATTCAGACTATTTATAAATTTAACACAACACTTAGAGTGGCACATACCCTCGAATCTCTATAAATTAGGTGCTAATACCACTAGACTCTAAATGAAAATTTAAGAATATACATAAAAGCTTTTACATGATCTAATCCATGTTCACTAACACAATAGAATATGAAAATGAAACATTTAAATGCCCAATATTCATAGTATTACAAAATTATATACAATAGTTAACAGGGTACTATGTACTCTCAAATCTCTAGATACTAGGTGCTAATACCACTAGGATCTAAAATGACAATTTGAACATCTTCAACATTAAAGCTTTCTACATGATCTAATCCATGTTCACTAATACAATTAGAGTTCAAATCCTGATCCAATGGATCTACGCTTTCTGCTGCTGTATTCACCATCTATTATGGCTTTCAAAGCACACAAACTGGAAAGAGAATCTATGTGACAAATGATTGCTGACCTCACAGACATTGTCTTGACCTAGCGTGTGCAGATTCAGTTCAGTCTTTTTTTTAAAATTCATAGTTCTGCCGAGTCTTATTACTGTGAGCAAAACACAAATAATCATATCCTCTTATATAATTACAAAACTGCTTGCACAACAAACAAGCATAATAGCCGTGGAATTGAAAACACAGAAACTTTAACATCAGGAAATAAATTACTCCAAACACAAACTGTCAAATACCAACCGCATAGTGCACCACATGCTGATAACAGATAATCCACTGAATTGGTTTTGAGAAAAGATGTTTATAATCAGTACTGCGAACATGCTATTACTGATCAATGACCATTCAAACCCAGAGTTCAAAGCAAACTATTAGGATCCTTGACTACACCTAATTGGATGGGCTATCTAGTAAAGTAAACCCTCTTGCAAAGCATGCAAAGGTGAGACGATTATGATTTACTGTTAGCAGGTCTCCGGTCTTTCCTCCTGCTATTGGATCTAATACCCACGTCATCAGAGTCACCTAGCACCTGTGAAAATTGCATATCCTTGTGGAAAATTTCTCCATATATAATTTCATTGCCATGGGCTTGGGCAACCAAACAACAGATAATAACTGATACCATGTACATGCTATTACTGAACAGTAGCAGTAACCATAAAAATCCAAAGTTCGAGAAAAACAACTGTTATCCTTGACTAGAAAAACAACTGTTATCCTTGACTAGACATCTCCCGATCCCCAGCACCCAATTAGATGTTAAAGCAAACCCTCTTGCCAAGCAAGATACTAATAGTTACCTACGTCTTGGGACAGTGGGACAGGGCGCCGGGGACGAGGTTTCTGAGGCAGCAAAAAAAAATCCAAATTTTGGGTATGCCTAGTAAAATAATATATAAAAATTAATATTTAAATATTTTCACTTTATTCAATGAAATTCAGGGATAAAAACTGTCTAATGTTTTGTAAGGTAATAGGATTAGGGTTCAATGTTTTTGATAAAAATAACTTTCGCTTTATTTTTGGAATGTCAAAAAAAAAAATTAAAATAAAAATAATTGAGGACGTCCCCTCCAAGTCCCCATGACATCACCAAAATTTGGGGGGCATCCCAGCATAACAATATTAAGAATGTAAATGTGAAAACCAGACTCTTGAGATTTACTGTTTGTAAGAGGGTGAATCCAATTCCTCTTAGGATCTGAACCGATGATCACTTGAGTTGCCTGTCATCCAGCGACCATGGGGGGTGACTCCAATTCCTCTTAGGACCTAATCCCCTGGCCACTTGAGTTGCCTAGCATCCAGTGCCCGTTGCATACCCTTGATGGAACATTTCTTCTAAGGCCAAACTTTAAAATCAGGTGTTCATGTATCCTTATGGAACATTTTTCACAGCCAAACTTTAAAATCAGGTGTTCATGTATCCTTACGGAACATTTTTTCACAGCCAAACTTTAAACTTAGGTGTCCTAAACAAAGGTGGGCTGGCATTTGAGCCCTAAACCTCGCCGATTCCTCTTAAGACCTAATCCCTGGTCACTTGAATTGCCTGGCATCCTGTCACCGTGGGGGAGGGTTCCAATTCCTCTTAGGACCTGATCCCCTGGCCACTGGAGTTGTCTAGCATCCAGTGACCATTGCATACCCTTGATGGAACATTTCTTCCAGGGCCAATCTTTAAAATCGGGTGTTTGTCTACCCTTAATGGAACATTTTTCCACAGCCAAACTTGAACTCAGGTGCCCTAAACAAAGGTGGGCTGGGATTTGACCTCAGCAATTCAAATTAAAAATCTCCTCAGAAATACAAATAAAGCACTGTTACAGACTGTTGGAAACTCTAACAAACTAGAAGCAACGCAAAAACTGAACATATCCTCACACACCCTGCAAAATTGCTTGCATAACAAACTAGTTTCCAAAACACAAGTCCATAATCTATAGGTTTTGGTGTGCACGCGTGACAATGGTATTGAAAACCCCAGCCACTGTATAAACAAACACCCCAAGTACCCAAAAAAAGATCAACAATTGCACCCAAGGTTGTTTGGATGCATGCACCCGTCCATATTTGGCCCACACTAGAGGTGCACATGCACCCAAATCCACATCAAAGTAAAACAAACATACCCTAGCACACAGGGTGCATTACCCTTAATTTCACATGCCAGGTGCTGCATGCCCCCATACCCTTCTATACCACCACACCTACGCACCCTTATACAAATACAATATGCCCTAGCACACCCAAGTGCATTACCCTTAACTTCACACACCGGGTGTTGCATGCCCACCGTGCCTTGTGAACCCCCACATCTGCACACCCTTGTACCAAATACAAGACAGCCAACGTAGGCTATAAATTCAAGAAGTTCCATGACAGATACACTAACATACCCTAGCACACCAGGTGCATTACCCTTAATTTCACGTGCCAGGTGCTGCATGCCCCCATACCCTTCTATACCACCACACCTACGTACCCTTATACCAAATACAACATGCCCTAGCACACCCAGTGCATTACCCTTAACTTCACACACCGGGTGTTGCATGCCCACCGTACCTTGTGAACCCCCACATCTGCACACCCTTGTACCAAATACAAGACAGCCAACGTAAGCTATAAGTCCAACAAGTTCCACGACAGATGCACTAACATACCCTAGCACACCAGGTGCATTACCCTTAATTTCACATGCCAGGTGCTGCATGCCCCCATACCCTTCTATACCACCACACCTGTGCGCCCTTATACCAAATACAACATGCCCTAGCACACCCAGTGCATTACCCTTAACTTCACACATCGGGTGCTACATGCCCACCGTACCTTGTAAACCCCCACATCTGCACACCTTTGTACCAAATACAAGACAGCCAACGTAGGCTATAAGTCCAACAAGTTCCACGACAGATGCCCGATTCAATTGCAGAAATCAAATAACAGAAACTCATAGATCCAGAATCAAAATTCATCAGAAATCCCAAACATCATAATGGAATTACACGAACACATCAAACCCCATACATCATAATAGAATTCCACCAACACATCAAACTCCAAAATTGTATATCTCGCCACATCTCAAATTTTCACACAGAATAAACCCACGACTCAAATTTCCACCACTCAAACACAAATCCTGATAATTATATTTCCCACACAAAACAATTCCACATGTCTCCATTTTACACTGCCCAATGCCAGCACGCACCCTAATGTTTGTAATTCTTCAAGCAATTTGATAGGAATTCCGAAGTAAACAAAAACACACGTCTCAAATCTCCTTCTCTACCGCTCACACAAATCCTAATCAGCAAATAATATTTTGAGAAAGATTGTTTTCTTATTATGATGGCATGCGGAAGCCTAAAACACTCTAAAGTCCCTAATGTTCACAGTTTTTCACACAAATCACATATAAAACAATTGCATCAAACTTGAAACCATTCTATCTTCTTCCCACAGTCACAAATTTCACACTAAATGAAGCTTGAGGTCATATGGCTCGATATTTCCACCACTCAAACAGAGTACCTGATGTTTATACTCCTCCCAAAGTTCACAGGATAATAAGCAATTACATCAAATCCAAAACTAGTCAACCTCCATTGCAACTCAAAATTCCACACAAAACAAGCGCACGTTATCTCCAATTTACTCCAGTCAAACACAAACCCTAATATCTATATCTTCCACCTAATTCGTTGGAAAAACAATATAATCACACCTGAAAACAATCTATCTTTCACTCGAAGTTATACTTAAACTTCACCCAATTCACTGAAACCCTAATAATTATATCTTCTACCCAATTCATTGGAAAAACAATTTAATCAAAATTCGAAAACATACCATCTTTCACTCAAAGTTATACTTAATCTTCACCCAATTCACACTAATAATCATATTTTCGGATTTCCACCCAATTCATTGGAAAAACAATTTAATCAAACTCGAACACATTCCATCTTTCACTCAAAGTTATACTTAATCTTCACTCAATTCATAGAAACCCTAATAATTTTATCTTCCACCCAATTCATTGGAAAACAATTTAAACAAACTCGAAAATATTCCATCTTCCATCCACAGTTACACTTAATTTCACTCAATTCACAGAAACAATTACATAAAACCTTGTTAATATGGAATCATCCACCCACAACTAGAAACCTTTCACTAAACGAACCCACTCGAGTGAAATTTCCGCCACTGAATCACAAACCCTAATAAGTACATCTTCGATAGGAACAACAAATTCATCAAACCTGAAAAAATCAGTCTTTCACGCACAACTAAGAAACGAAACCACATAATTGAATTCTCCACAACCCCAACGCAAACCCTAGTACTCATATTTTGCACCAATTCCAAAGCAAAAAGACCTGAATCAAACCTGAAAATATTCATCGTCTACCCACATCCAAAAATTTTACAGCCACGTGCATCAATTTTCAAGATAAGAAACACAAGTCCCTAAACTTGTAATTTTTCATTTAATTTGCAGAAATAACGATTACATACAACCAGAAAACATCTTATCTTCCACCCACAACTCGAAATTTCACACTATAGAGACGCACGCATGACACAGCTCAGACAAAAAAGTCCGATACTAAATATCAAAAAAAGAAAAAGCATTACCAGGTACGCTAGATTTGGGTCTGCGATCGTCTGAGACGAAAAACAATCCGTCATAAGAGCAATTGGCTCAGGTTCATCCACCTCCTGGCATAGAATCTTGTCCTTCAAAGCCCGGGACTTGAACGCAGCGTCTACAACGGTACACAAAGCTCTTCCTGCAACCATTTCGCCTTCTCCAGAAAAACATCAAGAACAGTAAACAACACCCTTTCAAGTTATCCTACAAGGGCGCCTTCAAAATCTGTCCAAAACACGCCAAATCTTCTGCTGAAAAGTGCACTCCGCCCTCAATCTTCGGCTTCGTCTCTCTCTTTCTCTGTCTCTCTTTGGCGGCTAAGCGTCTGAAATTCAGAATTATTTTATTAACCGAGTTATCCTCGCGTGCGGTTTCTAGATATTTATAGTATAAATAACTCCGATAGTCAACCCGGAGTTAAGTTTAAGCATGCCGTGTAGTTACGGCGGCACGCTCAAAAAGTTGCGGACCTGGCTGGTGGCCACTAAAATTATAGACCAATCTGCCACGTGAAAGACTATTCTAGTAAACACGTAGCTTTTATTGAACGGCCCAGATTGCTCCGACCAAGCCACTCGAACTAAAGCAAAACATTAGGTAATTCGGCGTAGGCACGTTGGATATACAGACGATATGTACGATGGCATGACACGTGTCGGTTAAGAGGCGTGAGGAACTGAAATCCCTGTAATGAGGAATGCGTCAGCCGTCAGCCGTCAGCCGCCACGGACACCGTTGACACTCTCCTCTGCCGACACGCCAACCTACTTATTTCTCTGGTTAGTTTATTGTTATTTTTATTTTTCACTTTTTAAAATCTCAATTTGTCGAACCAAGGAAAGTGCCTCAATTATTTTGTGCCGTTGGCCACGAGGAGAGCACACGCGCTCACGCATTGTCAGGTAATTGGTTGTACGGGTTTACACATTAATTGTAAAATAATGTCGTGTGAACCTCAACAATAGCATGGTGGGGTATGCCTCAAGTTCAACAATAGCATCTAAATTTAAGTTTTTAATTGATTTGATATTTTTAGAGTGCATTTTTCTTAATATATTATTATCTTTAACTTAAGAGGTGGTTTTATTATAATTATAGAGAGGAAACATATGTATTTTTAATATTTTCAAATATCTTTCTTATATTCTTGTAGAGACTCTACATATGTGTTTATTATGATCGATTGTTAAGAATGTTCATGTATTCATGATATTTATCAAGACCGTCCCTATAATTCTAACACATTTATATATCCTGAATTTATTGGATAATTTTAGAGTGCATTTTTCTTAATATATTTTACATATTATTATTTTTAAATTAAAAGGTGGTTTCATTATAATTATAGATAGGAAAAATATGTTTTTTTAATATCTTCAAATCTCTTTCATATATTCTTGTACAAACTCTCGCATATATGTGTTTATTCTAATAGATTTTTAAGAATGTTCATGTATTCGTGATATTTATCAAGACCATCCCTATAATTCTAACACATTTATATACCATGTTTATAATGGAGTTACACTATCCTCTTTTTACCTTTCTTATTTCTAGTTATTGGAAATTATATATGTCGATTTCATCAAAGTTTGAATTTAGTCATTTATTTTTTTAGAGGTAAACACTTTTGACATGAGCTATGAATCAACGTGGGACACAAACATGAGGGCTAATCTTGAACCAAAGAAACAATGAAATCACAACAACAAGGTGAACCATAGAAAACTACCCAAAACAACAAAGAAACAAAGGAGCGAGAAAAGGTCAAAAAAAGGGTGACCACAAGCCTAGCGATACAAAATTTACCCACTTGAGGTCTTCTCGTAATGGGAGAGCAAATCCATCAACATTCGTTGAGATCCATCGTTCACAATTTTCTCATTTTCTATGTTGTGTCTTCCATACTCAGTGTGCACTTTTTCTCTTGTTAATAACCCCAAGATGCTCCTTATGGCATGCGCGAACTATGAATCTTGAAGATTTGATTCCGCACCCTAAAAGAGAGGGTACTCACGACCAAATTCCTTGACACGGGAGAAGACATTACTCTATCGCGTTTTTCCATTAGCGAGTTGTCCTCCACAAATAATTTGTCATGATTTCTCCAAATGAATCCATGGTCCTGTGGGCCCTCTTTTTCTTCCAAACTTTTTGAATGGAGAGTTTGTTGTTATAAGAGCACAAAGAAACCGTATGACCGATGTAATTAGGGAAAACATCTAAAAGGTAATCCTTCGTAGTTTAGGAACTAGGTACATGATCTCATGCGAGATGAAGCTAATTTGATCGAGTGAAAAAAAAAGAGGTTTAGATAAGTCAATGAGCACATGTACTCTAACATACATGCGACTCTAGTGAGCTAGAATCAATCTTGACAAAAGAATCGATTTTATTGACCATAATTTTGATGTGTCGTCCTTTCATAGGACTCTTAAGACACTATACATTATTAGCCAAAGAGGTGCAATAGTGATTTGTGCCTTTTCTCGATCAAAGAATAGAGACCCCTAAAAATAAAAACCCTCTCCTTTTGTAAAATTTGGGGACACCTTTCTAAACCACCACGATCCATGGGGTTTTAAAAGGTCACTTGTAAAAACCAAAGCTAAGAAGGTACAAAGAAGGAGATTCAATAGAGCTCCACTCAACGCAACCCACTTGGAAAACTCCTCCATAGTAAATGTAGAATCCCAAACATTTGTCAAATAAGGATCTGCGACCAATATATGACTCCATATCCAACCTAGGGGCCTCAAATATTTGCACCACTGGGTCTCCTTTGAAAAGCACACAGAGACATCACCTAAATCGGGGTCAACCCCACCTCCTCGATATTTCCATGTCGCCTTATTTCAAAGAAACAAGGTCCTCACCCCGTGAATTAAGCAACAAATGATATGCAAAAACATTACAAACATGGAATAGGTTAAGACATTCATAAAACCCAAAATGCTTTGTGGCTTATGTTGGGATGGAAAACCATCAAGAACCATCAAATCCACCTCAAAAATTATATCTAATGTGGCATAGAGAAGGGGAGATGGATTCCCTAGTTTTTTGAATTATTTCCTAAGATTGTCACCTTTGCGAAGCCTCATGTGTACTTGTATTTAACAACCGCCATAACCAAAGCAAGGTCGAGATCCGCCCCATAACTACAAAGTCCATCCTAGCGAGATTTCTAAATTTTCCATGATTCAAACTAGGCCCATGACATGGATTATGCATCCTAACTTCCAAACTCGAGAAAATATTGACTTTCATGGAATCTATAATTATTAAAGATTCACATCACCCCCTCCATACCCTTTCTCTTTTCCCTAAAATATTCCATTACCCAAAATTCTAAATGATTTCTTTTATATTATTATTTATAGTTGGAATTATTATCCCTTATACAAATAAGTATAATCACTAATCATTCCTTTTTTAAGGAGATTTTAGTATTCTTTGTTAATATTAATTAATCAATCACAATTTATATATTTAGTATTATTACTATCATTTCCCCCATGCACACACTTTAGCATAGATAAAAATCTCAAGACCATTATTTATACTTTAAGCATACCACAATTATTAATGACTTTGTTACTTATATCACTTTTTTAGTAATTTAATCCTATTTCATTCCCTTTTAAGATTTTAGATGTGTTTCTAATTAACATACATAAAAAGGATGAAATAATACAATAGAGGCTATTCTGATTTAATTAACTTCCAACATTAATTTTCTAAATCGAAGAATGCTTTACAAGGTGACTATTGATCTAACAACTATAAAAAACACAAAGTAAAGATTGTACTTACCTAATTCTATGTGGATCTCGGAGAATCTATATGAGTAGGAACAAGATAATATGAGAAAAATGTTTCATTGTTGAAATTGCACCGAGATTGTACATCTAGTCAATACCATTTATGACGGTCCTAACCCTTTTATGCGGCCTTAGCCTGCTGATTATGGCTCTGAATTTTTATGTGTGCTTCACCTTCCTAGAAATGAGTGTCACTTTCTATCAATCTTCTTCTCTCTCCTTCAGAGAGGCTCTGTAAATATGATCAAACCCTCATACTGCAAGATAGAGTTCATGTAAAACAAATTTAGGTAGGTTGTGGGAACCCATGTGCATCGCCAACTTCACCACTACTTCAAAGAAGGCTCAAATCCCACATCATTCTCCTAGCATTTGATATCTAGCATAGTGTAATCAAAATTTGATAAAACATTCTTTGACAATACCTTGTTTGAGTTTTGTTGGTAAAATAATCTATTGTGTTCAGCAAACGATGTGTTTCCACCAATGCTCACGAGGCTATGCCCCTCCTTCAGGCATGGGGGGAGGCTCCCATTATTGAATGTAAACTATCTTAATTTTGTTGGGTGGCCAAATAGGTTGGGGTCACATAAGAACACTTCACCGAACTGTGATAAAGTTCTTTACGTGGTATAAGGGAGGAATTTGTAGCGATGAGGGATAAAGGAGAGAAATTAGGAAAAGAGAGTTATTGTTGTGAGTAGGAAATAATAGAGTTCACACACAATAACCAGAGTAGGTCCACATTCAATTAGAGGAAAGCAACAATGTAGGCAATTAGCAAGACTAACAAACCACAAACACACAATTATTTAGGTTCATCAATCAAGGACACCAAGTTCCTTCTTGGTTATTCAAGATTACTATGCTTGCAAAGTTGTAGAATAGAAAGATAAAAGAGGAAAATATGATAAAAGGAGATGGAAGAAATGCAACTTTTATTTCTTGTGTAGTGGTGATACAAAGCTTCACAATCTACAACAATCCACAATTGCTACAAAAACTAAACTTTTCAAGATCCTTTAGAATGGAGTATTCATCCTAATTTATAGCATTGCATATTTCCTTCTCATCTACCCCCACATGACTCTTCATGTTCTCATTCCACTTGTGACTTTACAATTTCCCTTAGAAGAGACAAATTAAGTACCTCTCTTATAATTTTGAGAGAGTACTTTTACAATTTACAAATATTTTGTTGTCACTTAAGTGAATAAGAAAAAATAGCAAAAAGTACATTCTCAATTAAAAATTAGAATATGGAGAGAGAGAGAGAAGGGAGAAAGGAAAGGGATTGATTGATCTGTTGATGATGAAGAACTTGTCGAGGCATGGTGATCACAATCTCCTCCTCCTACAAGATGCACAAACACCTCAAACTGTTGAATGAGTGTTTAGAAACATTATTATGAGACCTTTTGTTGTGATCTTGAAATGAACATGGGCATCACTTATGATGGTTCCTTCTTGATCTCATAGTGAGAGTGAGGGCCACTTTTTTATCCCTTAGGCTTTCACAATTAGCCCTTGATCATGATAGACAACTCACAGTGCTCAAGTTTCTTGATGCTTCTCCTTCACTTATCAAAAAGGTCTTCATCATGCGCAGCGTAAGAGATGACCCTTGAATGGATTGTTTGAGAGTTGGTCATCGTTTAGAATAATCTCAATTTTCATGTGTCTCCTCGTGAAAAAGGATGAGCTCTTGACTAGCTCACTTGACTTGGTTGGCTAAATCAGTTCACCTAACTCAATCAACTCACCCAGCTCAACTCAACCAGCTCACGGGAGAGATGATGGTAGATCAATACCTGATGATTCTTTATGAGCATGATGACCTCCTCTCGATGAATCATAGGTTTCAATGGGGTTCATGGTTCTCTATGAACTCTTTGTCATCTCGCGCAATGTCTTTGACTTTGGTATCCCCAAAGATTTCACTTAGAAATCTTGGGATACCCCTTTTAAATTTTTACATATTTTCTCTAGTATTTTGTAGAAGGTTGCAAAAATTTGATTGAGAGAAGTTGGAGAAATACTCATTTGCCTAAAATGGCTGCTTGAAACTATTTACTTCATGTTGAAGGTGTTTTTTTCTTTTCTCCTCTCAACTACTCCCACCAAAAACTTATTTTCATGATTCCATTGTGTAGATGAGGTCAAGAGATTTTTACAAAAGTCCAAGATCTTGAAAAACGGAGCATCTGGTCAAAAGTTATGGCCCATTATTGCTTTCCTTTGTTAAGTGGTGAATTGGAATTGCTTTACTTATTTTAAGTAAAAATAGTAAAGTAATGTGAAATCACCACTTAACAAAGGAATGGAAAAACAATGTTAAGTGGTGAATTGAAACTACTTTACTTATTTTAAGTAAAAACAATAAAGTAATGTGAAATCACCACATAACAAAGGAATGGAAAAAGTAGTGTTAAGTGGTGAATTAGAACTGCTTTACTTATTTTAAGTAAAAGTAGTAAAGTAATGTGAAATCACCAAACAACAACGGAATGTAAGTTAAGTGGTGAATTGGAACTACTTTACTTATTTTCCAAAGCAAAGTAAAGCAATATGAAATCAACGTAGGTAAGGGGAGAAAATGTGAGTAAAGTGGTGAATTCAAACTACTTTACTTATTTCTAAAGCAATAAAGTAATGTGAAATCACCACAATGAATGAGAAAAATTGTAGATCTTCAAACGGCCATAACTTTTCCGCTAGGAGCTCTATTTCGCGTGTTCTTAGACTTTTCAAAAGGTCTCGAGCCCTCTACGTACTCGAGTAATATCATATTTCAAATTTGGCAAGTGTAAGGGGTTAAAATTGCATTAATTTTTCTCGCACGCCTGCATAGTAAACCAACCACCATCGGAATTTAATGCAATATGGGTAGACTTCTTCTTCTTCTTCTTTTCCTCTTCCTCTTTACTCCTCAAGTATATTCATTATAAGACTTAAGTAATTTGGTGGTTAATCACCGTTACTTCAAGTTGTTTGATAAAGTCAATTACTTGGTGGTAGTTAAGAGGTAGTTATTCCAGTTTTAAAAGATGGAACATTCCAAATTTCTATGTGGCATGTAACGAAGAATTTAAGGAGAAAAGTGCTCAACTCCTAACTATTTTGTAGTTATTCATTGATTGAAGTATAATGGATATTGTTTCCTTGTACTTTACTTATGATGACTATAAATAGAAATGAAGGCCTACATGCAAAAGAGATGATGGAATGTTTTGGCAACCAAGTATTGTATTTTGTGCATTGAGATTTTAAAATTTGTGTTGGAATGCTCTCATGTTCATTTTGTAAACTGGCTGGAATTGAATAAGAAGAAGCAAATTTCTAGAGAAATTTGTGTCTGAGAAGTTTCGTTGTGTATTATGTGAGGATTTTTATGGTAAACTTTGTGTTACTTAAAATCCGATCTGAATTAATTTCTTTTTCATTTGCTTAATTGTGACATTTTTAAAGTATTTATTTATTTTGTATGATTGTAATAAGCTCTGTGATCTACTTATTGCAAAGTGCATCCTCTCTTTTTCTTATGCTGTTATACATCCTCTTCTTTTCTACACAACTTTCTCAAACACAGCTTGCTTACTTGTTGCAGAATTGTCAAGCTATGGTTCATGAGCTTTGTAATTAAAGTAATACCCCGAAAATAATTATAATAAATGAATACCTTACACAAGAGCTTTACCATTAAATAAAGGGGATTTATCCCATGACTACTTAGGTTTATGTATTTAACTATGCATAAAATATAGCCAACATACTTTCACCACAGGTGCCTCAAAAATGCTTTGCCTTGTTCCTTTACACAATTATGCTCAAGATGGTACTTTGGGAACCGTGTGGAGAGTTAATTTCCTTGTTTGAGTTATTCAATCACCTTAAAACCTTGTGAGGATGTCAATAAATAGTGATATGAGTGAAAACGAGGTCAACCACAACTTTCTGTACCAAAAACTGGAACTTTCTATTTTTGGCAGTGGGCCTGTGAGTCCGCTATTTTGGGAAATCTTGCCTTTTTGCTCAAACTTGATTTTCTAAATCTGTTGGAACATTCAATAAAACTCCATTGATGATTGTTTACCTTTTTTTAGTAATTTTCATGTTTAGTAAGTTATTTTTTTCTCAGAACCTACTATTTTGGGAAAATTATCAAATTTACTCGCTTGCCATTCTATATTATTTCTAGATGAGCTAAGTGATCGAAGCTTGAAATTTGAGGGACATAATATTTATAGCATGTTAATGGGCATGGCATATGTTATTTATATTAACTGGTCATTCTAGCCTTAACATCGGAAACTTCATTTTTGGATTCAGCTCTGCGTCGTGATCTCATGCTCCAATTTTTGTCATGTTCTGCCCTTTGGAACTCTTGGAAATAGAAAAAGAAACTTATAGGGAATGATTTTTAGGTTTGCTACTATTTCATGACAACCATTAATGTATTCTTGAAGTTACAAGATTATCACAAGGATGTTTGGAAGAAGAAAAATCGGTTCAAACATTGGTGCAATTAGTTTCGGGATAAAGAATTATGAGAAAAGCTTCATTTTTGCAATCATGGATGGCTCTTGAACGTTATGGGTAGAATATCAGGTGTTTTTTCATGAATTTTTCATGTTTTACAACTTTAACAATGGAATATGGGTCAAACCGTTGAGGAAATAAGATTGATAGTTATTTTGTGTTTTTAAGTCACCCAACAATCAATTTTGTTCATGGCAAGAGAATCGCTTGCTTAGGGAAAAGTTAGGGCTTTGAAGGCTTGGTGAGGGGAGAATTTTTGTGTCCCCTTGGGAATCATGATAATGGGGATAGAAAAATGTGCCTCATTCTGATGAGGACAAGTGACGTGTTGAGGTTGAATGAGAAGGAAGATGAGAAAATCAACATAGAGCACTTGAGAGCTAAGTTTTGATTGCATGAGGAACCATGAAAGGGGCTAAGGAGGGGAAATTTTTTGTGTCCCCTCTATCCTCTTCATAATTGGGAAAATAGGTGCAAGAAAATTTTCCTCAACTTGATCATGCCAAGTTTCAAGTTGTGATGCAATCTAGCAGGAAGGGTTTTAACATGTTTAACACTTAAAGGGCTGAAAATTAGCCATGTGGAGGACCAAAGAGGAGAGTTGAGGTGTGAATTTTTGTGTCCCCTTTTTCTCCTTGGAAAATGGACAAGAGTGATAAAAAAATTCTACCATGATCTAGGATGTGACACTTGTCACTTGAAAATTTGACTAACTATGAGAAGCACACCTACAAGAGAGACAACTTGACGAAGCAATTCCTGGAGATTTAGAAGGTATTTTTGATGATGTTTTATATGATTTTGAATCCTAATACCATTTTAAGAAAATTTCATGGGTTTCAGATGTCATTATTCTTGCATCATCAAAATTGGGCCCCTTTTTCTTCGGGATAGTAGGGTGTGTCTTCTAAAACTCAGTTCCATGAGAAGCCATCAAGTCTTCTAAAAGATTTTATGATTCCACCATGTAGAGGAGTTAATTAATGTTTCTAATGACTATTTGTTTTATTTATAGTTTATTAGGGAGATCCTAGAATCATCTACGTAAGTTTGGGTACCGATTTTGACTACATGCTCCTTACCCCTAAAATTTTTCTTTCACACCAACTATTCCCATACCTCCAAATTTTTTTCTAAATATCTATAAATCAGATTAATAACTTTCATAACTCTCTAATAACACATTTGGATGATTTTAATCCTTTAAAACTTTTTGGGGGATGCATACCGTCATGAAATAGCCAAAATTTACCTTTCTATGAAGTTTCATGAGAAGCCATCAGGTCTTGTGAAAGATTTTATGATTCCACCATGTAGAGGATTAATTAATGTTTCCAATGACTATTTGTTATCTTTATAGTTCATTAGGAGATACTAGAATCCTCTACAAAATTTCGGGTGTCGATTTCGAGTGCATGCTCCTTACCCTTGAAAAACTTGCTTTCACACCAACTATTCCCAAACCTCCAAAACTTTTCTAAATATTCATAAATCGGCTTAAGAATGTTCATAACTCTCTAATAGCACATTTGGATGACTTTAATCCTTTAAAACTTTGTTGGGGATGCATACATGTCATGAAATAACTGAAATTTTCCTTTCTAGGTCTGTCGAAAGACTAGCCTTTTGGAAGCACTTTATTGAATGAGATAAATGACCTTATTACAACATTTCAAACAATTACAAATGATTTTTCATCATCTTGGAAGTACCTATAAGGTCAATAGTGGGACAATTGATGCAAGAAATTGCTCCATCACCTAGTGATGACATGTGTCCTCCCAAAAAATTGGCTAACTCCCAAATCATACCTCGGAGAGAAGATTAACGACTTTTACATATCTGGAGCATCCAGAGGTCTTTTTAGGAACTTATTTATATGATTTTGACTAGAAACAACATTTAGAGAAGAATGGGATGGTTCTCATGTTAGGAAATTAGTTCTCTCATATCTATTTATAATTAATAATTACAAGCGTAATTATTATTGGTAAATATTATTGTTATATTGTTATGATATATTGTTTCAAAATATATCATTCATAGATTTTTGTTATACCCATAAAACTATTAACGTGTTAGTTGGTTGTGCAACTTCTTGATTTGTAGGAGGTTTATTTTCTATTCCTATGGCTATATAATAGCCATCTACATTGTAATAGGGTAATACAATTTATGGTTTTTCATTTCACATTGCACTCTAACCAAATTCTAGATCTCGTGCTTTGACTATTCTCAAAACCCCCTAAAAATATACTTTTTTCTTAGGACTACAGTTGTCAGCATGCTTTGAAAACATAATGTGGGAAGAAGTTCTTATGCTTTGTGAAAAATATGAAACCACTAACATTTAGAGATCTAAAATAACTTTCCAATGGTGTCTTGTTTGACCTTTAATTCATTGCAGAGCTTCTTAATCACTTCTCGAGGTTCAGGTGTTGTTTTGAATTGTAAGCTCCTTCACCTTCAAAGACCCGTTTTTGCTAAACTTGTCCCAAAACCTCTGAAAGTTTCCAAAATCCATTAGACAATGTTCCTATCTCCTTAATACCACTCTATGATGAATTTGATCCTGCAACTCCACTATGAGGGATGTGTATTTTCCTTAATAAGGCTAAAAATGACCATTCCTAAGTCTCTTGGAAAGTCTACTTTAAAAGATACCATCTCAGAAGCACTTGAATGAACTTGTTTTCCATAAATCACATATGGGAAGATTGAAACAAAAATCGAACCATTATAAGGATAGGATAGGACTAGAACATAATATATATATGATCCGAGGGAGTGCTCGGGAGGGCTTGCACACTGAAATTTTGACATTGGGGTTTGTTTTCATGCTTGAAAATATAAAATGTTCATATTACACATCGACATGATAGCAAGTGGCTCTAGCTTGGGGACATGTTGTGGATAGAGCATAGTGAAGACAAAGCATGTAGGAATCCTAGAATCTCAATACATTTTGTGGACTAGTGCCTTATCCATTGGGCTTATGGAGTCATTTCTTCCAACACACACACACACACACACACACACACACACACACACACACACACACACACACACACACACACACACACACACACACACACACACACACACACACAAAATAGGCTAAGGAAACAAACCAAAAGTGGAAAACAACACACAACGAAAAGGTAAATTATGTTATAGGGGAGGGATATTTACAGAGGTAGGGAAATAATGTACACATACCCGACGATGGGTTGGAAAAGTACATGTCATCATGGAACAACGAACTAAATTCTGACCTTTGAAAGCACAAAATTCATTGTTTGATCATACCATGCTCATGTGATGGCTTTGCATGGCTTGAGAAGAAGAAGACACACCAAGATTCCATCTTCATATTCACAATACAATGAGAAAGTTCTTACATCTAATGAAAAATATGTCACCTTATTGAAACTCTTACATCTTGTGGCTTCCACTTGATGTCCTGCGATCATGAGAAACCATTCCTCCATGTTCTCAAAAGTGGGAACATTGATCTTTTCATGGAAACATTCCTCATCCTTGAATTTCAACATGGAATCATCTTTTACATCAACAAGGCACTCAGAAGGAGAAATAACAAACTGATTTTCTTCCCACTCGACACCTTCTTTGAAAATCTCACTTTGTTGCTCTAAACAATTACTTTCAAAAATAGAGTCTACATCATTGGGCCGGAGGTCTTCATTATCCTCAATAAATTTTTGCAACATGGAAACATGTTCAAGACAAATAAAATCTTGGGAAATGGTGAGTGCAATCTGATTTTGAATTCTTTCACAAGAGTCATGCACATTCTCACTTTGTTGTCCTGGAACAAATTTTGTCAATATCCATCCACTCAAAATTGGTTTCGACATCATTCTCAAAACTAAAATCCTTGATTTGGTTGATAGAATAATTCTTCACCCTCGAGTGAATATTGCAGTGTGGGATTCTTGTTCCATATTGGTAGGACATCTAATGGTGGTGAGAACAAGTTGACCTTGAATACCCTCGCAAAACACTAGCAATTTTTCACCTTGTTTTGAACAACTTTCTTCAATACAAATCAGCTCAACATTTTTCTCACTATCATCCTCCATGGTGGAGATGTCTTCAAGATTGGGAATATTTGAAGGGGGTCTAGGAATCTCCTTTACCGCATATAAGATCTTCAAAATCATGAAAAAGAAAGACATGTCTACACATTCACTCTCACCAACCGAGGCATTGGGAAGACATCAAACTCATCCATCTGCTCCATCTCAACATCAAACATTGTGTATCAACAAGAAAAGCAAAAATTGATTCATACCTATCTTGTATTTCCATAGCTCGAGTTAGGATCTCAAGACTGAGTTTAGGGTCTTCAGTTTCTTCTACAACCTTCAAGATGTCTTGCATAGATAACTCTTTCAAGTTTTCCATATACTCATCTTCATCCTTATTAAAAGAAGATCTGCATTGTGTTTCTAGGAGATGGTTTAAAATCTGATCCATACATGTCCATGATTCATTTAAAACATCCTCGTTCACTTCTTCTCTACTTTATGTGACCCAAGAATCACCTTCTTGCAAGAACGAGCATACTTGATTCTCAACATTTTCTAACAAGGAGAAGAGATCCATACTTCATGGGAAGGGCACTCCTTCGAGCTCAAAATCCATTTCATCATCCTCTTGATGGGAAGTATAGAACCATGTTGGGGCAAAAATATGGGAAGAATTTTCAACTCTATCTTGATCATCCATTATTGAATCCTCTTGTTCATATGGAAAATGAAAGATTTCATACTCACCGTGGTGATCAATATTATGCTCCTTAGGTGAGAATGGTGGAGTTAACTCCTGAAGAGGTTATGCTCAAATTTCTCATTCTCCTTGGCTTCAAGAAAGAAATTGGCCTCTTCCATTTGGTCATCCATGGTTATATCGAGAGATGGGTTTGATTTTTAAACTAGCTCCATTCAGTCATTAATCAAAGATCAAAATTTAAAAGGAGATTATTCATGATTACCTTGAATTCATCATCTTGAGTCAAGGTGAAGGATGGATTTCTTGTACTTCTTCATTGTTGGTGGAGTATTTGGAAAGCATTGGATCTTTTGTTGTGTAATAAGAATCCTCCTCACTTGAATTCATTGTTTCATCAACAAGTTGTGCCTCAAGCCAAAATGAGTTGATGAATGGAGGTTCAATCATCATGTCTTCTTCATCATCCTCCATAGTGCTAATTTGATTCTCATTAGAAGGTTCAAGGATAAGACATTCCTCGAAGCATCCAAGAATCTTCTAGGGATGAACACCTCATAGTGTAGACAATCATTAGGATCTTCCTCCATAGGAAAAATCTCCTCTTCTTCCTCCTTACTATGGAGTGCTTCAAGTTTCTTGTACATTTCTTGCAAGGCTTCAACATATTTCAAAATTTCAAGGTATATTTGGGGATCAAAATTTCCTTTTGCAATGCTTGTAATTCTTTGCACATACTCAATCTTCAAGGCTGTCATTTCATCATTTCTATATGCAAGGAAATCATCCCAAGGGAGAGTGATAAAATACATGGCTCCGATATTCTCATTCATCTAAAAGAGATTGAGAGTATTACCTTCAAAGGATTTTACACCATCTTTCTCTTCATACATCTTTTCTATCTCTATGGATCTTCCTCATCCATATCTTGGATTCTTAATCATCGGTAGGAGAAATTCCCATTTATTTCCTTTAGCAACACTCTTCTTGAATTGTAACCACCATGACTTGATAATGGGATCTTCACAAATAATAATTTTCTCCATTCTGGAAAGTCTTTTCCCAAGTTACTTATGGAGATGGTATGGACCTTCTTTCCTTTGATTTTCTTGGCTTTGCAAGAGACATTCCAAAATGAGGGCTGATCAAAATTTAAATTTCTTGGAAATCTTCTTCTTCATCATCATCATTATCACTCATTGGTACTTCACTCCAATTTGGAAATTTCTTCATTGTGTTGTGGGAAATAAACATGACACAGATTCATTCCTTGACGAAGTCATCTTAAAAAATTTGGTGTTTCTTTGAAATTTGATTTTTTTGTTTTTTTTAATATATTTTTGTATTTTTTGGGCAGAGATATTTTTGAGTGCACTTGGGAAAATATCTCCCAATGGAGTCACCAAAAAAATATTGGTGAGAAAAATTTTCAGTTGGGAAAATTAGGTGTCTCCACCAACATTCATGAGGCTACACCCCTCTGTATTAAATGGTGCATCTCCCATTATTGAATGTAACTAATCTAATCCTAAACTAAATGTTGTGGGTTGGCCAAATAGGTTGGGGATCACACAGGGACACTCCACTGAACATGTGGAAAAGTGCTTGTACAGGGTACAAGGGAGGAAATCATAGTGATGAGAGGGAAGGAGAGAAGTTAGGAAAGGAAGGTTACTTCCGTGAGTAAGCCAATTATAGAGTTCACACCCAATAACAAAGTAGTTCAACATTCAATATAGAAGAAAAAACAATGAAGCTATCTAGTGAGATGTACAAACCTAGACACCAAGTTCTCATATTAATCTATCAAAGATAAAAATCTCTTATTGGATCAATATGCTTTCAAAGTGCATAAAAGAGAGAAGTAGAAGAATACAATAAAAGAGAATGGAAGAAATATAGCTTTTATTTCATGTGCATTGGTGATACAAAGCTCAACAATAGATCACAATCCACTATTGCTACAGAGAACTAAATTTTTAGGATCCTTTCGAATGGAGAAGCCATCTAAATTTATAACAATGTGGATTGACCTCTCATCTCCCTTTACATGAATCTTCATATTCCATATTCCACTTGTGACCTTCCATTTTCCATTAGAAAAGACAAATTAAGTATTTCTCTTATAATTTTGAGAAAATACTTTTATAATTTCAAAACATGTCACTTAAGTGAATAGGAAAAATACAATGACTACACCCACCAAAGAATTAGAAAGAGGATAAAGGAGAGGAGAAAGAATGAAGAGAGAAGAGAGAGAATTCTCCAAAGCATGGATGAAGAATACTTCACCTTCGATGAAAATCTACTTTGAGGAAGTGGAAGATGGAAACTGACTCTTGATGACCCTTTGCACACTGCTACACTAATGGAAAGCTCATGAAGTTCACCTTAAACACTTTGCCTCTTGGTTCTACACACTGTGCTATAAAATGATGTTTTCAAGACCCTCATGAAGTTATCATTTCTCTATTTGAGTCATGAGGTCATACTACAATCCTGTGGATAGTCCAAAAAGTAAAAATATGAGTGAAAGCCATCTCCAACTTTTAGCACCCAAAATGAAGACTTTCTATTTTTAGCAGGTAGGACCAGGACCTGCTATTTTGGGACATATCACCTATTTTTCTCAAATATAACCTTTTGAACCTTCTGACACACTCCATCCTCTTTTGTTGATGATGCATTACTATTTTTAGCAACTTTATATTTTTAGTAGGTTGTTTTTCCCAGACCTACTATTTTGGGAAAATTGTCATTTTTCCCATACCTTATGTTTTACAC
Source organism: Taxus wallichiana var. yunnanensis (assembly GCA_018340775.1). NCBI lineage: Eukaryota > Viridiplantae > Streptophyta > Pinopsida > Cupressales > Taxaceae > Taxus > Taxus wallichiana. The sequence goes on from CM031237.1 coordinate 434,526,387, forward strand.
CATTTATGACTATTCTAGGTGATACAAACTTGCAATTCAAGGGACTTACTATTTTTATCATGTGGAGGGGCATAACATATGTTATTTTTAGTAAGTGTACTTATTGGTGTAGGTTTTTACCCACCTTGTGGGATTACCTACACGGTATAATTTAACTTGCTTAGGTCATAATATGTCATTAAAGGAGACATACTTTAAGTCATTTTCTATTTCTTCATTGAGAAGTTACCTTTTTGGGTGATCATGTTGTCAAAATTTCACCCCCGGGTAATTTTGATAACATGCATCGAAATTCTCGTGTCCTAAATTGATTGATTGGGCCAAAATTCATGTTTCCTTCCCCTCATTTTTTTTTTGGCTCGAAGTTGGAAGGAGCAAGCTCGAGAAAATGCGGGAAAAGGTTGCGAAGGCAAGTAGGTTGATCTAGGAAAAAATCATAAAAATGACTAAGTCCTAGTCCTAGGGGCATCGGGACATTTGGCACAAAATGGCCCTAACCTGACTTGTTAACACAAACATTGCTTGCAAAGCAACAGGGGACATCAGGACAAAAAGTACGCGGTAGGCGCGAAATGCCGGTTCGACTCGAGAAAAATTGGCTAATCAGAGGGACGACGAAATGGGACAATCGGGCCAAAAAGACGCGAACCGGCCGAAAAGAGTCAAGTCGATCCCAAAGCAAGTGGGACAAGTCTGAGTCCAGAGGGTCCAAAATCAAATGGGACATCCGGGGACAAATGGACCGAAATGCATGGCCGAAATGAGCACAAAGGGCCCAAAATCAAATGGGACATCCGGACAAATGGACGCGAAATGCCCGAACCTGGCCGAAATGAGCACAAAGGGCCCAAAATCAAATGGGACATCCGGACAAATGGAGCGAAGTACGTGAAGAAGCCGAAGGAGCCGAGACCAATCGAAGCGCCACGTGTCCTCACGGGAAAAAAGTCAAAAGGTCAAAGGGGCGAGTTATCGAGCGCCGAACCGAACCAATGAAATGGCGCCACGTGTCCAAGTTTAAGGGGCCTGACAAGTAATTTCAAAAGGAAAGCCCGCGAAAGATGGAGGACAGAGAATTGCTCGTCAATCAACACGTGCCACGTGTTGTCAAGACGGTGAAGAGCGGGAAAACATTTTAAAATCCGTTTTGGTCTGCTCCGTGCCCTAAATCTTCAGATCGCCATATCTTTTGATCCAGAGCTCGGATTTCCACGTTCTTTATATCAACGGAAAGCTCATGAAATTCTCTACATGATTCTAGGGTTAATCTCGAGTTTTGGTGCAGTTTGGAGAGAGAAAATCAAGAAACGGCTCTGACGCGTGATACAGCAGAAGTGACGCTTCAACAACCAGCTTTAATGCAGCAGACAGCCCGCCGTTTTGCCAGGATCCGCCGCTTCTACCATAATGAGATGATTTAAAATACGACCTGGAGGTGGTTGGAGTAGATCTGACTTTCCTCTTTCTCCCTTCTCTCATTCTTCCTATATATTGTAAGGAGTGGCAAAATAAAAAAAGGGAAGTTGTTCATTCTTTCTGCTCTGCCCTCCCTTCTTTTCTTCTCTAGGGTTGAAAATGGAGTTCGGACCTCCTCCCTTTCTCTGTAATGGCGTTCCTGCCTTTTACCATTAATGGAATGATGTTCTGTGCAAACCTCTGGAGCAACAAAACGTGTTCTGTGATGCATCTGTCCATCCTCTCTCGTTTTTGCTTGTCTTCTTCTTGCCTCTCTTCAAAGTGTCTCACATGCATGTTTGAATGTTCATTGCAGGTTCGGAGCTGTGTTCATGGAGTTTTGGGACATTTTCTGTGTGAAATCTATCCTTGGGTTTGTGATGCTTCTGTCCATCCTTCCCAATGGCTCACCTCTCTTTGTCCCATGGCAGTTTTGATAGATGTTCAACATCCTCCTTCTCTGGTGTATCACCGTTTTAGTGTAGGCTTTTGTTCTTTTCCTTTCTCTCTCTCTCTCTCTCTCTCTCATGGCATGGTTAGATTAGGATTAGATTATCTTGCCTCTTCACCGGAATAGCTTGTGGCGAGTAGTTTAGGAGCAGGAACCAATTTAGATTCCTCTCTCGGTTTTACAAGTCCCACGCTTGAGAGAGGTTTCCATGTTGTGCAATCACACTGGATGCCCGAACATCAACCTAAAGCCTGATGTGTGTCCAGGGGTGCTTTGTGATTTTGCATCAATAGTTTTAAATAGGGACGTTAGAGGTCTTTCACTTCATCTTTTGCAGGTGATGTGTTCTGTGAAGATTTCAGCCTTTGGAGGCACTTCGCAAACACATCTAGCGACTCCATCTGGTCAACAACCATCTCTGAAGTTGCAGACCTTCCTTTCCATTCATTTTCATTCATTTTCCATTCATCCTTCTTTCCATCTCTTTCATTCTTCCTCATTCTTTGAAGTTGTGCAATCATGACTTCATTTCCATCATGGATTTCATATCAACAACAGCAGACATTCCACCTCCAATGCCGTTTTACAAATCCTCCAGATCGCATGCATATTCATATGAAAAAAGCAATGCAAAGTCAGTTTGGCTATGGAGCTTTCCAAGAGCAAGAGTATGCATATAATGAAGACAATCAGATGCAAGATGCTGGTCTGTTGGAGAAAATCCAAAAGATGGAGGTAAACATAGTGCAGTCCAGGGCTCAGGCACAGATGAAAGCTTTTGGAATCGGTTATGGAGCACCCTGTCCATGGGTGGGACCTTTTCCAAGGCATTACAGCCCTCAGGAGAAGCTTGACTTCATGATTGCAACGCTGCCTTTGCTTGCAAAGTGGATTGAAGAAATAGAGGTGTATGAGAGAAGTATTCAGCAACCTTGTCAACGGGTAAGCACACCATCTCATGCCTTTCCTTTTCCTCTTTCCCAATCTGTTTCATTTCAGCAGTGTCAAGTTTCAAACCCTCCATCTGCTGTCCCAAGTGTTGAATCCATTTCTCCACCCCCCAGTCTTCCACCTCATCTCGATTCTTCTTTCCTTTTCCCTTCCAAATAGTCATCCCCTCCACAAGAGCTAACAGAAATACCCCCTCCTCCAAAGAAACAAGAGGTTTCACCGCCTCCACCACCACACAAAATTGTCAAATCAGTTGAGTTTCAACCTATCCCTCCTCTTGCATTCCCAATTCCATGTGGGAAAGAAGAAATTGAAAAAATCAGTCATCAAGGACAACAAGAGGAAGAGCCAAAAAGAAAAGAAGTGACAGACAGTCTGAAGAGTTGGGCTCTTAGATTTGGGATGACAAAGATCCCCTTGATGGTTAAGCCTACAGAAGAGGCTGAGGTTGAACAAATGGTGGTGAGGACTGATTTTGTTGGAGAAGAAGATCTTGCAGTCCCAACTTGTCCTCTAGAGCAACAAATTGAAGAGTTTGACTTGACAAACTTCATGCTGGAGGAGGAGTTCAATCAAGAGCAAGATTGTCTTCAAACATTGGAGGAAGGAGAAGCTGCTCCAAATCCAAAAAGAGGGAGCACAATCTAGTCTGTGGAGAAGAAAAATGCAGATCCAAGGGCTTTGAGCACAAAGCAGGTTACAGGAGAACCTTCAGTTCTTCTTTCCACTTCATCTCTCTCAAGTTCTAGCACTGAAAAGGAGTTTGATCTTTCAAACTCAATATTGGAGAGTGAAGGAAACCATGGTGGTCAAGTTGCAGATCAAGAGGACACCATGGAGGAAGTTGAACACGAGCAATGGGGGACAGCAATGAGGCGGTTTACTTCGATTTGGAGGACTGCTTTTGATGGAGAAGAGCCGGTTGAGCTTTCACCTTTCTCTCTTTCATCATCCACATTCCAAACACCAGAGCTCGCTGCATGAAGGAGAGCTTTCATTTGCAGCACTTTGCATCTTCTTACAAAGAACTCTTTGGGATCAAGATTGGAAGATTTTTATCTTCCATGTTATTCATCGGAGGAAGAGAAAGGACGTAAGAATTCCACCATTTCTCCCACATCATCCATTCAGTGGGTCTACAAGAAGACTCCATTCTTGGAGTTGGAAATTAGAGCTATGGGCATATCAAACGGATCGGACCTTGCCCAAGGTATTTGGCTTCATTGGAGCCAAAGGAGAAGCCACAACCAGTCATGCTTGCTTCGAGCATGAGGATGAGCTACAAAGTACCAAGGATCACCGCCATACCTCTCAAAATCAAATGCAGAGCAACTAAAAGAGGTATTGGATTTTTCAGTTGATACCTTGATGATTTGGATAGAAGACTAGCTTCTTGTTGATTTTCCATCCATCCAAACAGACATGATCGATTGCAAAAATCAATTGCATGGCTGCCAATTTTGAAGAAAGGAAGCTATTTCTCACAACCAGTTGCAGGGTTTGTTTAGCTTGCCTTTGCTTCCAGCTAGAGTAGAGTAGGTAGATTTGCTTTCAGTAGAAGAAGTGCTTGTGCACACTCTGCATGTTCCATTTGGGGCATGTATGATTTTCAGTTTTGTACATAGTTTTGGTGTTGCTGGTTTTGCTCTTGCACAGTTCTTTTCAGTGGTTTTTGGTGAGAACAACTCCATGTCCGGTGGGTTTCAAGTGGCTCAGAGGGAGGTTTTCAAAGTTCGAGATCATTTCCGGGTTCTGAACTCATGACTCCATGCCCAATGGATGCTTTAGGCTACGATCATTCATCTAGCGGCAGCAGATGACCCCATTGAGTCGCTTATTGTCAAAATTTCACCCCCCGGTAATTTTGATAACATGCATCAATTCTCGTGTCCAAGGCAAATTGATTGATTCGGGGCCAAAATTCATGTTTCCGGGGTCCCCTGATTTTTCTAACTCCTCCGGTCGAAGTTGGAAGGAGCAAGCTCTTTAAAGGTCATGCAGAAGGCAAGTAGGTTGATCTAGAAAAAATCATAAAATGACTAAGTCCTAGTCCTAGGGGCAATGGGACATTTGGGACAAAATGGCCCTAACTGCCTACTTTCGGCCAAGTAAGCACAAACATCCCACAAAGCAACAGGGGACATCTGGGACAAAGTACGCGGCGAGCGCGAAATGCCGTTCGACCGAAAAAAATTGGCTAATCACTTGAGAGGGACGAAATGGGACAATCGGGCCAAAAAGACGCGAACCGCCGAAAAGAGTCGGTCAGAAGCAAAGTGGACAAGCGGGCAAAAATGCCAACCGGCCGATCATGTCCGGCGAAATGAGTCCAGAGGGTCCAAAATCAAATGGGACATCCTGGGACAAATGGACGCGAAATGCCCGAACCGGCCGAAATGAGCACAAAGGGCCCAAATCAAATGGGACATCCTGGACAAATGGATGCGAAATGCCCGAACCGCCGAAATGAGCACAAAGGGCCCAAAATCAAATGGGACATCCGGGACAAATGGAAGCGAAGTGCGAAGGAGCCGAAGGAGCCGAAGACCAATCAGAAACTGCCACGTGTCCTCACAGGAGAAAAAGTCAAAAGGTCAAAGGGGCGAGTTATCGAGCGCTGAACCGAACCAATGAAATGGCGCCACGTGTCCAAGTTTAAGGGGCCCACAAGTAATTTCAAAAGGAAAGCCCGCGAAAGATGGAGGACAGAGAATTGCTCGTCCAATCAGCACGTGCCACGTGTCGTCAAGACGGTGAAGAGTGGGAAAACATTTTAAAATCCGTTTTGGTCTGCTCCGTGCCCTAAATCTTCAGATCGCCATATCTTTTGATCCAGAGCTCGGATTTCCACGTTCTTTATATCAACGGAAAGCTCATGAAATTCTCTACATGATTCTGGGGTTAATATCGAGTTTTGGTGTAGTTTGGAGAGATAAAATCAAGAAACGGCTCTGACGCGTGATACAGCAGAAGTGACGCTTCAACAACCAGCTTTAATGCAGCAGACAGCCCGCCGTTTTGCCAGGATCCGCCGCTTCTACCATAATGAGATGATTTAAAATACGATCTGGAGGTGGTTGGAGTAGATTTGACTTTCCTCTTTCTCCCTTCTCTCATTCTTCCTATATATTGTAAGGAGTGGCAAAATAAAAAAAAAGGGAAGTTGTTCATTCTTTACTCTTCTCTGCCCTCCCTTCTTTCTTCTCTAGGGTTGAAAATGGAGTTCGGACCTCCTCCCTTTCTCTCGTAATGGCGTTCTGCCTTTTACCATTAATGGAATGATGTTCAGCAAACCTCTCGAGCAACAAAACGTGTTCTATGATGCATCTGTCCATCCTCTCTCGTTTTTGCTTGTCTTCTTCTTGCCTCTCTTCATTGCAGGTGTCTGTGCATGTTTGAATGTTCATTGCAGGTTCGGAGCTGTGTTCATGGAGTTTTGGGACATTTTCTGTGTGAAATCTATCCTTGGGTTTGTGATGCTTCTATCCATCCTTCCCAATGGCTCACCTCTCTTTGTCCCATGGCAGTTTTGATAGATGTTCAACATCCTCCTTCTCTGGTGTATCACCGTTTTAGTGTAGGCTTTTGTTCTTTTCCTTTCTCTCTCTCTCTCTCTCTGTCTCCTTGGCATGGTTAGATTAGGATTAGATTAGCTTTCCTGCACTGGAATAGCTTGTGGCAGGTAGTTTAGGAGCAGGAACCAGCCTTCTCTGGAGATTCCTCTCTCAGTTTTACAAGTCCCACGCTTGAGAGAGGTTTCCATGTTGTGCAATCACACCGGATGCCCGAACATCAACCTCCTAAGCACCGATGTGCATCCAGGGGTGCTTTGTGATTTTGCATCAACAAAGTGACCTAATTTCTCACTATATAATGTACCTTCCTATGTAATTTTTGGCTAATGAAGGCTAATCACTTAATGAAGAGTTAAATTGCTCATGTACTTGTTCTTGTTGTAGAAGTATTGCTTCATCATTCGAGTATTTTTAGATCTTATTTCTACATACATGTTTCTTCACACATTTGATCCTACCTAGTACCAATCCTTAATGGTTACTTGCTCCTATATGGTATTAGAGAAATTTTCCTAAATTTAATGCCATAACCTTTGTGAGATATTGCATTATAACTATTTCCATTTTTTCATTGATTTCGGTTTTTAAGGGTTTGGTGGGGTTTCTAGAAAATTTGAGATCTGTTCTCCTCGAGTCTCGACATAAAAAAATGGATAGTGCCATTGACTTTAAAATTAGCAAATTCATGCAAGTTCAAACTCAAATAGAAAAATCCCTTCGGTTTTTTTTGGGTTTCTCAAATAACTTGGTGGGTATTTGTTATTTTGTATGAGAAAATTAAGGTTTTCTTAGATCTAAAGGCTTTAGGGGTTGAAATATTTTTCTTCAAATTTATAAAATTAGTGCAAGTTTGGGCTCAAATAGAAAATCCCTTCTGGTTTTTTCAAATAAATTGGTGGGTATCTGCAGTTTATACGAAAAACTAACTATTTTCTCATTTATGAAGTTTCTTTGTATTTTTTATCTCATTTGAGTGTGTTTTCTTATGTTTTTGCATGGGCAAAATTCACCTAAAAATATGATAACCATTCCCTAGTGTCAATTTTTTTTCTATATAATACCTTTTTGAGACACTGCATCAACTTTGCCCTCTCGGTGTCAAGTCCTATCATGTCCCTCTAGTGTTCCATTTATGAGTGTAATCCATTTCCCTAGGTGATTTATGAAGAATAAGATCATTCAAGTACTTTTGGATCAACGTCTTTCAAAATGGGTTTTCAAAGCATTCATTAGCTTTTCTAAGACAAGTGCGTGATCATCGAGCAATAAAGACCTATATTTAGCATGGAGGTGTTTTTGGGATCCAAAATCATTATGAAACTGGTTTAGGAATATTGCGGGAAGTTCCAGAGGTTTAGGATCCAGTTCACTAAAAGTGGGGTTTTGAGGCCGAAGGAACTTGCACCATAAAAGAGTACCTAAATTTTGAGAGGTGATTCTGAGAGCTCCAGAATGAGTTTTGAGCACAACAAGATATCATTGGAAATAATTTTTAGTCCCCTACATGGTTGTTAAATCATATTTACCCAAAGCACCATGCATTTTTCAAGCCAACTCATTCTTTCTAAACATAATTGGCGGTGCCAAAAAAAAGATTTTTGAGGGTGTTTCAATCATAATCAAGGCATGGTACCCATCCCATCCTTCTAAAAATGTCTTTTCCATGTGAAATAATATAAATAAGCTTTTAAAAACTCATATGGGATCTCAAGTTATGGTCTTTTCAAGTTGTCGCCCAAGGTATGCGTTGTGATACCCATCAAATTTTGGGATGCTACATGGTAGCTTGAGGGTGAGGAACCTTTTTGTGTTCTCTTCATCCATCAACAAGGGGACAATAGGGGCATAAAAAGGTGCACTCTCCCCTTTTTGGCATGTTGGTCACCTCATGTGACCCCGATAACCTAGTTTAGCCCCCTAGACCAACTTTTCTAGCCCCCTCTCATTGCATGCATGCACGACAAGTGGCAACACCTGGCTAAGGAACATTTTTGCACCTATTGTCTAAAAATGGGGATAATGGGGTAAAAAAAGGTTCCCTCCCCCCATGTCTCCCTCAAGTCACACGTGCGAAAGTTTCATAAGACTCAGAGCTCATTTTTAGCCCCCTCTCCATTTTCTCGTCAAATAAACAAACGCCAAGTGTCAAGAAAAGTATAAGGTGCCTTTTCTTGCACCCATTTCCCAATTCAAGGTGAAAATATGGGAATAAAATGGCACCCTCCCCTTAAGCCTTCCAAAATCTATAAATTCAACACTTAGACATTTTTTCTCATTTTTCCCACAACTCTCCATACATTCTTAAACTCATTAGATTTTACCTAGAATTTTACATCCGCCATTTTCATCCTCTATTAATTCAATTCATGTTCTCATGATCTAAGAAAAAAAAACATGAAGAAATCCATATTTTTGAAGACTCTAGAAGAAATTTATCTCTAAAGAACTCTCGTTGCACACAAAGAGAAAATACTCATAATTAAAGAACTAATACAACATTAATGTGGGTTTTTTTCAATCATATAGTTTTTCGAGAGGCCATTCAAATCCAAGTGGAAGATTTCACATGCATGTCCTAGATATTTTGTAGTAAAGAAACCCTAGTTTCCCTATAGTAATTTTTTGAAATTTAAAATCTCTTATTACAAGACTGGGTATACGTGAAATTTCAGAGGTGCAACAAAAAAAAAAAAACCCGTATTGGAAAAATTGATTTCACAAAAACTAAGGTCCGTAACACCACTTTTATAAAAATTAGTAAGCATGTTATATAGGCACTTGTTATTTTTAGTAAGTCTAAACAAAAAGTAGTTTTGGGTCAAGTTCACAGACAGTGCACTGAGAGGTCATCCGAAGGAGAAACAAAGTGACCAAAGTTAGAAAGCATAGAAATTTTCCATTTACTATTTTTAATAAATCCCCTTTCAAGTGCAGTTAAGTGTTTCAAGATTCAGAAATTCAAGTTCATAGGATTGTTATGGTCTCATTTTCTGAATAATTACTTCAAAGGAACGATGGTGTTTCGTGTTGCTGAATGAACATTATTCATTTTGGTCAATGGTGTATTCATCGGTGCTTGTCATTTACCTTCTTAGTGTGTACGGGAAAAATACATCATTCCAGGAGTCATCTTTTCGGGTGGAGCATGGTAGTATTGCAAAAGGTCATCCTGGGGTTGGTGTTCATTCTCGGCTTCTTTGGAGTAGACCTCCGTGAGAAATTCCCACATGGTCTCATCTAGGTAATCATTCAACAATGTTTCTAAACACACTTATTCGAGATGTTCATGCATAATTAAAGGAGGTTTATCATGGTGCAAAGAGTTTAAGGATCCATAGATCATCACATGTGAGCATTTCATCAAATCATCAGTCGATAGAGGTAACTTCTTCATCGGTATTCCTTCTTAGTTATCTCTATCTTCTTTCTCTCTCTTCTCTTCCCCACACTTTCTCTCTCCTCCATGTTCTAATTCTTCATTTGGGTTACACTTTTCATAATGCCTTTAATTAATTAAAAATGACTTTATGTTTATAATGTAATAAGTCACCCTTATTTTATAAAAGGGGACTTAATATTTTCCTAAGAATGTAAAAAGGTCATAAGTTGTGCAAAGGCATATGAAAGGTCATGGGGGTAGATGAAGGTCTCTTCTATCTCTATAAATTATAAAGGCATCCCCTTTCCAAAGGGTTGTCAATTTTGTGTGTTCATGAGAGAGTATTCCTTATGAAGAAGTAAAAAGATAACACTTCCTCTATTTCCCATCTATGTGTTCTTCTCATTATCACTATTGTACAATTTTTCTACAACATTAATGAAGAAAGAAGGAGTTTGTTGCCTATTTGATAGAGAGATTTGTGATACTTTGTGCTCAAAATCTTAACTTTTCTTGTTGCCCTTTGAAAAATTATGTTTCTTCTAATTTATGTGTTGTTGAAATTTTCCGTTAATGGTTGTAGGAATATAATTTTCTACCTACAATGTTAATCCCTCTCCTTTTTCTCACTCCCTTTCCTAATCTCTAAGAAAAGTCCTTTCTAGAAAGTGATTTTTATATTTTGCCACAGGTCATTGGAGTGTCCTTTTTGGATCCCCACCATAAGGCCACCACAAAATCAAATTTCACACATGCATACAAACACAAAGTTGTACCATTCAAGTAGAGGGACTTAGATTCCCAGAGAGTTGGCAAGATATCCACCAATTTTTCCACCTAAAATTTTTTCTCCCCAATAATTTTTGGTGCCCACTATGGGGCAAACTTAGCGAAATCTACACCCAAAATAAAATCACGAGAAAAGAAAAAATAAAGTATTCCAAAAATATGAAAAAATCAAAAAATTGAAAAATAAAAAAATATTTGATGTAAATCCATTACTGAAAGGCCCGCTATTGATCCATGTGAATGACCTTTCATATTCCATAGTGTCCTTTCATATTCCCATTACAAGATTTTCTCTAAAATCTAGCTAAAAAGAGATACACCATGTGAATAGGAGAGAGGAGTTGTTGATCCCGCTTTCAAATCTTTGCAAAACCCACAAGAAAAATCGAGAAACCCCTACTTTTTCTCTCAAGCTTCATCTCCATCTGAACATTTGAGTGGTACCCATGGAAATCCTATTCAAACCCATGTTGATATTCCTACAAAATATCCCATCTTTCAACCACCATTTAACATTGAATTTATTGTCGAAGAAGAAGAAATAGAAGTAGAAGAAGAATCAAGAGAAGAAGAATTTGTAGAGGCAAAAGTAAATTCTCAAGCAATAGTTACAATGGTGGAAGAAGAAGGAGAAATACCCCAACCCATTTTTCCATGGGGAAGGAATACAAGCTTGCCACTTTCTCTCACACCTCCTCTTCATGGTCTACCAACGTGTTCCCATAAGAACTTCCCAAAATTCAAAGGTGATGACACACAACTTCCTAAAGAACACATATCTGCCTTCACCACATCATGTGGAATTATTGGGATCAAAGATGAGGATGTCCCTATGAGATTTCTCATGGAATCACTTGAAGAAAAAGTAGATGAATGGTTATGCCTGCTACCAGCTGGATCAATCACCTACTAGGATGACATCAAGACTGCCTTTGAGGAAAGATTCAAATCGACTGAAGACTGTCAAGATCTCTTAGTGTAATTAGATCAAATGAAGAAAGGATCAAATGAGACCATGAGAGACTTCATAGCATGTTACAAAAGATTACTCAAGAGAATACCTAAGAAGATTCACCATCTCTGATAACAACGTAAAACAATTCTTCATCAGTGCTCAAATACCGGAGGTAGGATTATTTCTTTGGAGGGTTCAACCAAGGAATCTTGCATAAACACAAAGAATTTCCATTGAAGTTGAGGATGAGACCTCATCTTATCAAGGAAAATCAAGAACCCTTCAAAGGGTAAAGCTCAACATCTCGGAGATGAGAGAACAAATCCATTGTTATAGAGATTGGTAAATGAAATGACATCATTGAAGAGGGAAGTTTTTCAACGAACATCTCCTCAAAACCATAACAAAAATCAGATTACAGAGCACCTCAAGACTTGCCTTGGAGGCCCCACCTATCAATGTAAGTTTTAAAACTCTTAGAATATGAAGAGAGATTTGAACAAGAATGTGAAGAAGGTGATTTCCTAGAGGTTGAAGAAGTAGAAAACGATGTACAAATTAGATTATGTGAGTATTCTAGAGGTGATGAAGATGATGACAAAGATGCACCTAGTTTCTCTTATGTGGTATTCACATGATCTCAGTCTCAAAAGGAACTTCTTCCTCCACTACTCTGCAAAGAAAAAGAGTGAAGATCCTCCTGTGGCGAACTCTACCAAACAAAATAATCAATCGAGGATCTCCACTTCCACCTTGCATGGAGTCCACATTGGAGAAACTTGATCCCATGTAAGTAAGAGGTCACCCACTATTTCAAGTAAGTCTTCCAATGCTCCTTCTAATCCAAAATCTACTTTTGTAAAATCTAGTGCTTCAAAAGCTTCCACTTTACCTTTCAAAAACAAGCTTCTTCCCCAACATCTACCCCTTCTTCCAAGCCTATCTCAACTCCAAAATAAGTGTCTTCATCTCCCCTATATGCATTTGCTCCTTTTAACATCATAGAACATATGAATCAAACCAAAGTATAAATTTTTGAAACTAAATATCTGTGACTCATCCCGATCAGTTTGAAAAATTTGTCCGACATATCAAGGGTAGTAGTCCAAATCCCAATACCATGATCCCTAGTTCTAAAGGAATCCTACTACCAAACCCACCTACACCTCCATCACAGAACATGTTTGCTTTGAGTGCATCAAAAACCGATAAGGTTAACCCTTTCTATGTCTCCCTTCTCATTGGGAATACATATTGAATAATTGCATAATAGATTCAAGTGCCTCTAACAATGTAATGCCTGTAAAGGTCACCAAGGCTCTCAAACTCACCATGACTCATCCTTGGTGGCTCTTGTTACTCCATGGAGTCAAAAGAGGTCCCACTTGTAGGGAAGGTCAAAGATGCATAGGTGGCTCTCGCCAAAATTTCTAGACAAGAAGGTTTCAATGATGATTTTGGTAGCAGACATTCCAACTTCATTTGGAATGTTGTTGAGTAGAAGTTTTTTCCAACAATTGGGAGGTAAAATCCAGATGAATTGGTCTTTCTACAACCATTCGGTGAAAGGAGACATGGAAAAATTGCTTCTAGAAAGAAGATGAGGTACACGTGTAAAAATCAAGAAACCCAGGAGCTAACATTTTGTACCAAAATAACAAGAGGATGATGAATCATTTTGTAATAAATGAAGAGGAGGATGAGATTCCCATCTTGATAGGACCAAACATCCCTTCCCGAGGGGTATGGATCTTGAAGAAGTATTGAGAAATTTGAGCTGTAAAAGGGTAGCCTCGAGTTGTCAGATGATGCAAGCCACGAAGAAGAGGAAATGGTTCTTGGTGAATTTCAAGTGGAGAAACCAGCTTGTATGCCTACCCAGGAGGAAGATATGTTCTCATTCCCATTTGAAGATGAATATTCCTAGATCATGCCCTCCACAAAGAAGAAACAAATCCAATTTGTGATGAGATCTCAAAGAATTGAAAGGAGAATTAGTGCAAGATTTTCTTAAAGTTTTGGAAGAGGTAGAAGACCCCGAACTAAGTCTCTAAACTCTTTATGCAAGTTATGGATCTACAAGACAAACATGAATATGATATGGGATGCTCAACTAATTTAGAGATTAGTTATGATGGAGTAAACAAGGTGAAGAACTTGATGTCCTTCATGAGCTAATGGGTGATGAATGTAATAATGAAGTTGAATTTTTCTCCTTTCCATTCAAAGAGGAAGATTCTCTATGGGATGAAAAATTTAAAGCAAGGATTTTGAGGCCCTCAAGTTTGAGGCTCCCCTCCACAAAGAAGTAGTAGAATGTCATGATCTTCAAGATAATGAAGCAATGCCTCCCGATGGTTTCCTTGAATTTCCGAATGAAGATTTTTCGAATGAATGTAAAGATGAGCTTTTGGGTAAACTAAAAAAGGAATTCTGTACAAGATATCTTGGAAGCAATATAAGGCATAGAAGAACCTGAGCTAAGTCTTGACCTCTTGGCTCAAGCCATGGCCATGCAAGATAGGTATGAGGTTGTGCCTGACTCTTCACTCAATATCTAAAACCCTCATAATGAAATGGAACAAAAGATGAATTCAATGCTTCTTGGAAAAATATGTCCATGAGCATAAATAAAGAAAGAAGAAAAATCAAAATATCCAAACAATTTGAATGAAAATCAGCCCTGGGGTAGTGATGAAAGGCTCAATGAGAAATCAACAATGTGGGTAGACATGGAAGGTAAATGACACTCTAAAATGGATTTCAAAGGGAATGAAGGTAATTGAATTTTTGATTGAAGGTCTAAACATCAAGAAGATCATGTAGGCTCACTCCTACAAAGTACACAGATAATCATGAAAGCATCTAGCTTTCATAAGTAGTTGAGGAGAGGAGGATACTTTCTCGAACCAGTCAATGGCTTCACGAACATCATCACTCAGTGTTGCCCACTCAAGGGTGACCTCTGAGGAGAGAAAAGTGTTTTCAGTGAAAGCAAGTTGTCCCCCACATTGTACCATAGGTGATTTTAGGTGTGTTTTCCCTTTCCTATTGTGTGCATTCTTTCCTTTCCATGTGTGTGTGTGTTTTCCTTTTGTTTTGTGTGTGTGTGTACTCCTTCTAGCTATCTATTTTGAATAACTCTATGTAGCCCAATGGATAAGGCACTGGTCAAATATTGAAATTGATATTCTGGGATTTCTCATGTCATGTCCTCATTGTTCTTGATCCATAACATGTCCCCAAGCTAGAGCTAGTTGTTGTCTTGTGTTTTTGCATGGAAAAATTCACTAGAAAATAGGACAACCATACCCTAGTGTCAAAAATTTCATGTTATACCTTTCCAAGACACCCCCGATCAACTTACCCCTGTACAAGTCCTATCCTATCATTAAATGGTCCATATGTGTTTTCATCCATTCCCTAGGTGATTTAGGAAGAAAAATATCATTCAAGTACTTTTGGAGCAACGTCTCTCAAAGCGGGTTTTCAAGCAAGTTTAGAAGGGGCTATCATCAGCCTTTCTAAGACAAGTGAATAGTCACCGAAGCAGTGTCAAAGACCTATATTCATCATGGAGGTGTTCAAGAGACAAAATCATTTTGAAACTAATTTAGGAAGATTCTTAGGAAGTTTCAGAGGTTTAGGATCCAGTTCACCGAAAGTGGGTTTTTGAGGCCAAAGGAGATTACATGAAAAGAGTACGTGAACTTCAAGAGGTGATTTTGGGAGGTCCAATATGAGTTGTTATCCCAAAAGATATCATTATAAATAATTTTCAGTCCCTCTACATGCGGTGAAATCATATCAATCCCAAAGCACCATGCATTTTTCTAAGCCAATCATTCTTTCCATGCACAATGGGTCTCAAGAAAAGAAGGATATTTTTTAGGGTGTTTCAGTTAGAATTAAGGCATGGGATACCCATCCCATCCTTCTCAAAATTTATTTTCCATGTGAAATCATATAAATAAGCGTGCAAAAACTCATCCGGGAGCTCAAGTTATGGTCTTTTCAAGTTGCCCCAAGGTATGCATTTGATACTTAGTCAATTTTAGGATGCCACGTGGAAACATGAGTTTGAGGTGCATTTTTTGGTCCTCTTCATCCCTCAAAAAGGGGACAATAGGGTTAAAAAATTTTCCCTCCCCTTTTTGGCATGTTGGTCACCCCATGTGACCATGACGACTCACTTTAGCCCTTTGACTAGCTTTTCTTCCCCTCTCACTAACTCACGCATGCACGCCAACAAGTGGCAACACCAAGATAAGGTGAATTTTTATGCACCTATTATCCCAAAAAATGGGTAAAATGGGGGCAAAAAAATGTGCCCTCCCCTTGTCTCCCTGGTCACACATGTGACCATTTTTAGCCTCCAGAGCTCATTTCCAGCCCCCTCTCTCCATTTTCTTGGCCAAAACAAACAAACACGAAATGTCAAGAAAGGATAAGGAACATTTTCTTGCACCATTTTCCCATTCCAAGGGAAAATATGGGAATAAAAATTCTCCCTCCTCTCATAATCATTCCAAAAGTATATAAATTCAACACTTAGACATTTTTCTCATTCCCACATTCTCCATACTTGCCGAAACTCTACCAAATTTTTTCCTAGAATTTTGTATCCTCAATTTTTCATCCTCCATTCATTTCTCCCATATCTATGATCTTAAAATAAAAAACATGAAGAAATATATATTTTTGAAGACTCCAAAAGAAATTTCTTGCTTGAAGAACTTTATTACCCGCGAAGAGAAAATCCTCATAACTAAAAACCAATGCACAGATCAATGCGGGTTTTTTCCAATCATCTATTTTTTTAGAGGCCATTAAAATCCAAGTGGAAGATTTCACATACACACCCTCATATTTTTTTAAAAGTGAAGAAACCCTAGTTTCCCGAGAAAAATTTTTGATTTTAAAATCTCTCATTCCAAAGACGAGGTAGACGTGAAATTTTAGAGGTGCACCAAAGAGAAAAAAGAGAAAATTGGTTTCATCAAAAACCGAGGTCCAAAACACCACTTTCTAAAAATATAAGGCCTCCTATACATATAGGCCCTTGCTATTTTTAGTAAGTATTCACACAAAAAGTTTTTGGCAAAAGCAATGTGCACAAGGTCATCCGTAAAGAGAAATTTTAGTGACAAAAGTCGGAAAGATGGAAAATTTCATTTACTATTTTTAGTAAATCCCTTTCAAGTGTATGAAGTGTCTCAGAGTTAGAAATGTTCAAGTCTCGAGAGTAGAAAATTCAAGTTCACAAGATTTTTTGGTCATCACTTGTATGAAGGATCAAATTTCTTGATTGAAAGGATAATGGTGTTTGAAATGTTCTGAATGAACATTATTCATCTTGGTCAATGGTGTATTCATGATTCATTTTTGAGTGCAATTGTTCCATTTATCTTCTCAAAGTATTGATCAAGATCCCAAAGTACATCATTTCAGGGAGTCATATTCAATCTTGTATCGTCGATGGATAATCATCAGTATTAAAATGTTCATGGTGTGCTCCGTTGTATAAATTTCATCCCAAGGGTATTTATCGGTGTTCATTCTCAACTTCTTCGCTTTCTGGTCCTCCATGAGAAATTCCACGTAGTCATCTAGGTAAGCATTCAACATTGTTTCTAAACACTCAGCTCGAGGTGTTGTGCATCATTCAAAGGAGGTTTCTCATGGTGAAAAGAGTTTAAGGATCCAGAGGTCATCACATGGGAGCATTTTATAAGATCATCGAAGAGAGAGGATCACTTCTTCATCGAATTCCTCTCTAGTCATCTCTCTCTCTTTTCCCCCTACTTTCTCTCTCCTCCATGTTCTAATTCTTCATTGGGGTTGCACTTTTCATAATGCCTTTAATTAATTAAAAATGACTTTATGTTTATAATGTAATAAGTCACCCTTATTTTATAAAAGGGGACTTAATATTTTCCTAAGAATGTAAAAAGTTCATAAGTTGTGTAAAGGCATATGAAAGGTCATGAGGGGTAGGAGAAGGGTCTCTTCTATCTCTATAAATTGTAAAGGCATCCCCTTTCCAAAGGGTTGTCAATTTTATGTGTTCATGAGAGAGTATTCCTTGTGAAGAAGAAAAAAGATAACACTTCCTCTATTTCTCATCTATGTGTTCTTCTCATTCTCACTATTGTATAATTTTGCTACAACATCAATGAAGAAAGGAGTTTGTTTTTCTCTTTTTGATAAGGATATTTATGATACTTTGTGCTCAGAATCTTCACTTGTCTTGTTGCCCTTCACAAAATTGGGTTTTTTCTAATTTATGTGTGTTGGAATTTTTTGGTTAATGGTTGTAGGAATTTGATTTTCTACCCACAACGTTAATCCCTCTCCCTTTTGCTAACTCCTTTCCTCGATCTCCAAGTAAATTCCTCTCTAGGAAGTAATTTCTACCTTTTCGTAGGATCAGTGGAGTTCCCCTATTGGATCCCTAGCCATAAGGCCACCAAAAAATAAAATTTCACATGCACATATAAACATAGAGCTGTACCATTCAAGTAGAGGGATCAACAAGTCAAAAAATCCTCCCAAGAGAAAATTAGGTTTTCAGATGTGTTTAGCAAGTCAAATTATCCAACTTTAGTGTGTCAGGTTTATTACCTTACTTTGCATTTGTTGGGTTTCACAAATGCTTTACACATGTCGGGTTCTCGCACCTACTTTGCACCTATCAGTTTCAAACCTAATTTGCACCTGTTGGGTTCCAAATCCTACTTTACACATTTTGGTTTCGATACTTACTTTGCACCTTTTGGGTTTTGACACCTTTGCACTGTCAGTTCCGACACCTACTTTGACTGTCGCGCCTTTGCACTTTGCACTGTTGGGTTCGACACTGATTTTCACCTATCGGGTTCCAAACTTGCTTTTCACCTATCGGTTATGACACATGCTTTGCACTGTAATGTTTTGACCCTCGCGATTAACTAAAATTAACTAAATCTAGGATAAATGCCAATCTAGTTAATCTAATATAAGAGGACTAAAAATGTTGTAAAAATATACTAAAACAATATGGAATGATTTTAAACAATTATGACAAATGAAATAAAATACTAAGTATGTAAATATGTAAAAGGAAAGGACTTAGTTGATTGTTGAAGACCATGCCGCAAGGTGTCACATGTTTGATGTGGATCTTAGAGGTAGGAACGATTGTATAGAGGTACCTAAAGGCCGGATCTAGAGGATCTCGAACAAATTGAGCACTGGGAGGGCATTGGGTGCCCTGGGTTCCTTGGTCTCTGCAGAATAGGCACCCTGGTCTCTGTAAAATCTCAAAATCTATTTTTATAAGGTCACAGGGTACTCTAGAATATTCCCTGTCTGTCACACTGGATCCGTCCGAACTACGCTGGATGTACCAAATAATGGAGGATGAAATGATGACCTATAAGAGAGAAAAAGTATCAAACCCTAAAAGTAAAAATGCAAAATGAATGGTTCAGATCGACCTTAGCTACCACAACAATGAGCTTACTAAAATGAGTGTTACACTACATTTCAGACCCAAATGTAGTTCTAGTGTGTGTGTACATGTCATGCCCTAGGTGATCTTGTGTCACTCATACTTTGTGAAGTAGCGAGCAATAATAACTATAGAAAATGTAATAACATGTGTTCATGAAATAGAATAAAATCCCTCCCCTTGTTGTGTGTGTTGATGTAGATATCCTAGCCTTGATGCATGGCACTATGTGGATGCAAGTGATGCAATGGATGCAACTCTATATGGAGTGATAGTAGTATGTGACGCTAGGACCCTCATTATGGTCTCATAACTTTATATTTATAGGGTTCTCTTGTTCTAATTTCATAATTAACCCATGACATGGCCGACTAGGAAAAAGATAAGTATGAAAAATGCTAGAAAGAGCCCAAAAAGAGGTGGAAAAGTGAAACAAGGATCGGGGTGCCACATGTGGGACCAAGGCACCCCGACCCCAAGATAAGCTCCTGGGTGCCCCATTTAGGCTAAAATGATGGGAAAATGATGAAATATTTGGGCATGTATATGAAAATACATGGGAATGACGAAATAAAAGATAAAATAAGATGGCCAAAAGGTGGGATTAATTAATACTTTCTTCACTCAAGAACCTTCTAAATAGTAGTATAAAAACGAGCTAAATAATGTCTAATGTGCATGATTTTGTGACTATATTTTCCCCCACTTTATGTTGGTGAGCGGAAAGCTCAGTAACATAAAGTAGATAGAAGTGTGTACCTGATATCCATGTAGAGTGTAATAGAGATGTTTTGATGGACTAGACTCAAGTGTGGAATGAAAAAAAAGGTGGAGGAGCGTGGATTCTAAAGATGAAAAATGCACATAAAAAGTGATGAGAGTGAACCTAGGGTAGAACATGTGTGTAGTTGATGCGGTGTGTAATATACTTGCATGGTTAGTAAAGGCAAGTTCCATCACATTGTGTTGTTATTGTGTTGTCGTCATCATTTTCCTCATTATTGTAACCCCCAATTTGACTAATTATTTCTCATACGAATTGACATGCAAGGAGAAAATGATTAAGTAGTCAAATATGTATGTATGTAAAAACGTTGTGTAAAATACGCATATGTATGTGTAAAAATGCACAAATGTAAAATATGCAAAAAAAGGATAAAGTGTAAATGGAACATGTGCACTTGATCCATGTCGAGAGAAAGGGTGTAGAAGGATATCTTGTACTCAATGTGAGTTTTGGGCAATCTCACGCCACCCTAGCTGAAGAAGTGTAGGGAGGAAAATGATATGTCCTCCAACCTTTAATTGTTTATGATGAAATGTGTGAAGAGATCTCTATAGCTTGTCCTAGTTTTTGGTGATCCAACGCCAACTTGGATGAAGTAATGTAGAGAAGCACACCCACTGTAACCCCTACGCCTTAAATTGCTTCCTAGAAATGCCAAAGGACACCATGTCTTATAAAGGCCATTGTGTATGGAGTTTGTAGACTAGTCTGAACTCACTCGTTGTATGTAAACCCACAATGCCAAGGGTAGAAAGTACACTATATTGAACCGGTGTAAATATGTTGTGTTAGTATGTAAAACCCTCAATGATGCCCCCTCTTTGGGGGTGCATGCAACATCATTGAAAGGAGAATGCAGCCCCAAAAGAGGACCTACCACTCCTATAGAACTCTACCCTGCGGGGGAAAGGGAAAGCACTTGGTAGAAACCAAGGCACACACAAAAGGGGATGGCTATCCAAAACAAGTGTTAGTCTAAAACACATGCATGTAATAAGACAAGTGTAAAATACACAAACAATGTAGTAAATACCAAACAAAATAGTGTAAACATGCAAGAAAATAAGTAGACCACACAAAAGTGGGTTACAAACATGGGACATCACTCACAATGTCGCAAGACACACAAGGTCATCATGGCTGCAAAAAAAAACAAGTGTTCACACAAACATAAGGCAAAATCCCACATACAATGGAAAATAATGGAAGACAAGTATAGAAAAAAAACAAGTAGTCATGGAAACATGTAATCTTGCAAAAAAAGTGTTGCACATGAACACCCATTAACATGTTAGAGAAATAACCAATATGTCAAAGCGTGTATGATCAAGTAAATGTAAGATGCTAAGTACAAAATGAAACAATAACACCTGGATAAGACGAATGTGGATGCCCCAAAGACCAAGTATAGGAAGGGTAGAAGGCAAGCATCCATGCCACATGTAAAATTCATTGTATCTGCAATCACACTAAACAAAGGCATGAACACATGTGTGTATGATATAGATAATGACATATAATAAATCAATCCTAACATGTGTAGTAAAGTAATCATGTAAAACACTAGCAAGAAAAATTAAATGCCCCCAAGACAATGCAATATGTTGTGGATGGATGGAATGGAATGCAAGATGGAATGATAGGAGCAATGTGCCCCCAGTGTATGGAAGTGTATGTAATGAGGTTCATTTTTTTCCCCTCAGTAATCAAGAATGAACCATAAATGAGAGTGCGTCATCGAGAAATGGTCGAGTAGTGTTTGGTGTGTCTAGTGTGTTGTGATGAGTGTGTGTATGTAGTGATGATGAGATGTGACATGTGGAGGGATGTGCATGAACCCTATAGCCAAGCGTATATCATGACTTGTTGAATGGGTGAGTGATGATTTATCCCTAAGCGTATA
This sequence comes from Taxus wallichiana var. yunnanensis, assembly GCA_018340775.1. NCBI lineage: Eukaryota > Viridiplantae > Streptophyta > Pinopsida > Cupressales > Taxaceae > Taxus > Taxus wallichiana. The sequence goes on from CM031237.1 coordinate 434,548,124, forward strand.
TCACTATAAGATGAAGAATGGGTGATGATTTAGCACTAAGCGTATATCACTATAAGATGAAAGGATGAGTGATGATTTATCCCTAAGCGTATATCACTATAAGATGAAATAATGGAGGGTGGTGATTTAGCCTAAAGCGTATACCACTATATGATGATAAAAGATGGTGACAATTTAGCCTAAAGTGTATGTCACTATGAGATGGAAGTTAGGGAGTGGTGATGTAACCTAAGGTGTATACCACTACAATATGATCAAATAGGTGATGATTTATCCTAAAATGTATGTCACTAGTCCTAAGAATGTCACATGATGAAATGTCATGGTGAGTGTAAAGTCCATTTGATTGGTAAACCCTCGGTAGTCAAGTATGGACCAGGAACTAAAGTGCATCATAGGGTAGGTGAGCACATTATGTAGAAAATAATGTAGTGTATGGTAAAAAAATGTATAAATGCTTGGTGTAAATAGGATTGTAAATGTGTAGGATGTGTAGAATATGTAATAAATATGGATGGTAGGTGTAGATAGAAATAGAATATGTAATGATAAAATGTAAAGCTAGACCCATATATAATGTAACCTAGTGTAGTATGTAGAATGTATGTGGAAATGTGTAGTATGACTATGTATAGGTTATGTATGGATAGCCTAATAATGTATGTGGTGTGTAGGGTAAGGACTAGTATAATGTAGAATGTAGGGATGAAATGTAAAACTAGACTCATAGGTAATGATGACTAGTATAGTATATAGAAAATGTATGATATGAAAATGTAGTGTATAATGTGACTAAGTGCATAGATATCATAATGAATGTAATGCGTAGATGAGGACTAGTATAATGTAGAATAAGCATAGAATGAATGGTGTATGACACACAATGTATGATGGAATGTAATGTATAATGCCTAAGGTGTAGTGTGTGGGGTTTAGTGTAATGGTAATCCCTCAACATCAAGTGTGAACCGAAGCACAAGAGTGTGTCATCGCATCAATGTGTAATGACATAGAATGTATAATGATTATGACTAATGACTATGTGTAAATATAGTAATGATGCTAAAACAAGGTGGGGGGATTATGGTGGAGTGTCATGCCCCCAAGTGAATGGAAGTCTAGTCAAAAGATGCTAAGTGGATCCACGTAAGGAGTAGTTTCCTTAACAAAAGTGATGGGATGTTGAGGTGGTAATGTCATAGACAACTTGAGTGGAAGGGTATTTTATTTAACCATATGATTAGAAAATGGAAGTGGAGTAGGATGGTGAGAAATCTTGAATGGTGGCATCTTTGGTGGTACTTTTCTTTTCAAAGAAGGCACATGAGAAACGGTGGCGTGATGCTCATTAAGTGGAGAAGAAAAACATCAAAAATATAGAATCATATTTCTATAGTATTTGTGAGGAGGAGAATCATTATACACATGTGAGTGACCATCAATATCAAGCATGTGATGAATAAGAGAATTATCTAGAACTTCCTTAGAAATATTAGGAGACTCACTAATAGTCACATAGCATGGCTGAGTAGGGGGTGAACTAGTTTGATAGGCGGTTGGCTTTGTTGACTTGGGGATACCGTAGGTAATTTCTTAGGTGGATCATGACTAACTAAAGAAGGAGTAGCCTTAGGAGCCCATGTGGATGTAACCTTTGGAGAGGATGATGTAACATGACATTGGGAAGTGAATGAGATAAACCCTTGATGCTCAAGATGTTTGACTCTACATTGTAAAGCATAGAAATCATTGTCATTATGTCCATCGATCCTATGATAGTTGCAATATGGATGACCTTGATATTTTGTAATATAGTAAGGAGGATAACAATGAGTAGGTGGAAAAGTGATCAATTGATGACTAAGAAGCTGAGTAAGAATATCATGTGGCATAGTATTATGCTCAAATATGAGAGGCTCAGGTAATGGCATGACTTGAGGTTTAACTATATGACATGTAGTGGACATAGATTGAAGAGGAGATGTAGAGGGAGTAGAAACATGTGATTGAGAAGTATCTTGAGAAGCATCTTTGTTGTTGGATTTCAGATCTAAGAGATGTGATTGTGGATTCCATAGATTACATAGAGGATGTATGCGATTGAGAAGCATCCTTAAGCTATTGACCTTCAAATCTAAGAGATGTGATTATGGATTCCATGATAGAAAATTTTGCATGTAAGGCTTGAATCGAGTCTAAGATGGGTTGGTTAGATGGAGGGCCATCAAGATCAGGTTAACAAAGAAGCAATGAAACATAACACTATAATTCATGTGGTGGCGTATCATCATCAAAATACTTGGTGTCTAAGGCTCTTTGGAAAATAGTTTGACAAGTGGAATGTTTCTTAAGTAAATCAGATAAGGAGGCTTGACAACCCATGATAGAGGAAAATGAAGATCCTAAGGGTGAAGAAAGTCACGGTTCACCAAAATGATTAACTAAAATTAACTAAACCTAGGGTAAATGCTAATCTAGTTAATCTAATATATGAGGACTAAAAACACTTGTAAAAATATGCTAAAAAAATATGGAATGATTTTAAATAATTATAAAAAATGAAATAAAACCCTAAGTATGCAAAGATGTAAAAGGAAAGGACTTAGTTGATTATTGAAGACCGTTGCCAAGGTGTTGAGGTCTGAATGTGGATCCCAGAGGAAGGAAAATTGCTACAAAGGTCCCATAAAGGATGGATCTGAGAGGATCTAAAATGGACTGGAGCACCCAGGAGGATACTGGGGCATCCTGAGGTGCACCCTGGTCCTGCCAGGTGCCTTGGTCTCGTAAAATCTCCTAATTTGATTTTTCTAGGGTCACAAGATACTTTAAAATATTCCCTTTCTATCGCACTGGATCCATCGAATCTGCGTTGAATGTATCGAATAATGGAGGATGAAGGATGACCTGTAAGAGAGAAAAAGTATCAAAACCCTAAAATAAAAAGATGCAAAATGAATGGGTCAGACTGACCTCAACTGCCACAATAGTGGGCTTACTAAATCTGAGCATTGCACTACATTTCAGACCCAAATGTAGTTCTAGTGTGTGTGTGTGTGTGTCATGTCATGCTCTTGTGTCAGTCACACTTTGTGAAGTAGTAAAAATAATAACTATAGAAAATGTAATAACATGTGTGCATGGAATATAATAGAATCCCTCCCCTATGTTGTGTGTGTTGATGCAGATCTCTAGCCTTGATGCATGGCACTATGTGGATGCAAGTGATGCAAATGGATGCAACTCTATATGGAGTGATAGTAGTATGTGATGTTAGGACCCTCATTATGGTCTCATAACTTTATATTTATAGGGTTTTCTTGTTCTAATTTCATAATTAACCCTGACATGGCCGACTAGGAAAAAGATAAGTATGAAAATGGCTAGAAAGAGCCCAAAAAGAGGCAAAAAGTGAAACAAGGATCGAGGTGCCTCAGGACCGGGTGCCTTGGGTGCCCAAGCGCCCTGGGTGCCCTCAGGGGAGGGAAAAATGATGGGAACCTATGAAAATACGTGGGAATGATGAAATAAAAGATAAAATAATATAATATGGCTAAAAGGTGGGATTAATTAGTATTTTCTTCACTCAAGAACCTTCTAAATAGTAGTATGAAAATCAAGCTAAATAATGTCTAATGTATATCATTTTGTGACTACACTTGCTTTGCATCACCTAAACTCTAATTTGGCATAACTTTCAATTGGATACTTTGTTTTCAGTGTCATTTTTTTAAAGTGCATGTTTTTTCATGCTCTTCGCATTAGAGGTATCCCCATTCTTAAAAATTTGAACCTTTATAAGTTTAGGGGGTGTCTTGTGATCTCTTTTTTCTTGTGATTTCCTTTCTATCTTCTTCAAAATTGTTAGACAATGGATATCAGTGTTGTGACACCTCACGCCATTTAACTATCTTGAATGGAAGTCCAAAATACAACTCATTTTGAGGGGTAAGGGTCTACATCGATAACAATGGGGCTTGAAACAAAACCAAATTCATATTTAGACAAAATGAAATGGTTTAAACACTATGACGAAGTATTTGGGTTTCTGTGTTTGTCAGTGTCTCCGAATATTCTCTTTCATGTTGATGTTGCTAAATATCCCAACTAATTATGGACCATATTGGAAAGTCTCTTTGGGATAATAGATGAAATGAGAGCACATGAACTGGAAAATGAACTCATTAGCTTGAGCCCCATAAACTTTGACACACTCCAGGACTTCTTCACAAATTTCAAATTAGTAAGATTATAGTATCTGAAGGAATGTGGAATTGATAAAAAATGCTCTCAACTCATTCTTTCTATCCTTTCTAAATTGGGTTTGGATTACTTAGTTTTTGTCTCCACCTTCCATGCCACCAAGGATGCACTTGGAGCATCATGGAAAATGCCCTCATTTGATGTTTTTTTGGTTAGATGACTAGGGAACAAGATTTGATACAAATGGGCACTTTGAAGTACTTCCAAATCACATTCCTTGATTATAGGGAATGTGAAACCTAAGGCTTCTAACAACAAGGAGAAGAAACAGAAAGAAGATCGAGGAAAAAGAAGGATCAAAAACCATCCCAACCAAAATCTAACACTGAATCCTCCTCCTCCAAAGCTAAACCTAAGAAGGAAAAGGTAAAGTGTGCTTATATTGCAAGAAACTTGGCCATGATGAACACAAGTGTATGAAAAAGTAGATTGACCACCTTACTCATCTTCTTGAGAAAAACAACATAGGGTCCCTAAATCTATCAAACAAAATTCATCTAACCAAGAAACTTCTAAGGCAAAAGAAAACAGTAAAGAGAAGAAGAAGGGAAAGGCTTTAGTGGTAGTAGTGTTTTGAATTCATCTTGGGTCATTATTTTGGTGCTTCACACCACATGGGTTCCTCACACATTGAATTTTTTCTCAGTAAAACCATGAAATATGTCTTCTATCACATTGGGTGATGACACTTCTATAGTAGTTGCAGGGTGTGGATCAATATAAGTAGATGGAAGAGCATTCAACAATGTTCTAAGTGTTCCAAAAATTTCCACCAATATGTTATCAATTTACTAGATCACTCACATTGGGAATGGCATGAGAGTTAAATTTAACCTAGATTTAATTATCATCAGAGAGCTACACAGTGATAGTACAATTGTAGAGGGAAGGGTAGACCACTAGGTACACTTGTATACCTTCTCTCATTTTTCTCTAGACTCTTCTCCAACTACATTGTTGACTCATTCAGATGGGGTTAGAAAATTATGGCATGATCAATTTGTCCATCTTAACTATCACTACTTGGAATAATTGAGTAAACATGGAATGGTCAAAGGCTTGCCTAAATTTAGTTTCTCTAAAGGTCTTTTTGATGGATGTGCCCTTGAAAAGCATCCATAAGAGAGATTTGACAAAGGTAAATCTTAAAGAGCCACACATGTATTGGAAGTTGGTTCATAGTGATGTCTCAGGGCCTTTTCCCAAACCTTCCTTCACTAGGGAACAATATATTCTCACTTTCATTGATGATTTTTCACGATATACCTAGGTCTATTTTCTTTTAGAAGTCATATGTTTATGAATTCTTTCGGGACTTCAAGGCCCTTACAGAGAAACAATCTAGAAATTCATCAAGATTCTACGAACAAAAAATGGTGGGGAATATATCAGTAACAAGTTTGAGAAGTTCTGTACTACAAAAGGGATTGAGTTATAATGAATAGTTACATATAGTCCTTCACAAAATGGGGTTACAAAATGAAAGAACAAGTTTCTAAAAGAGATGGCTAACTGTATGCTTCACTCCAAATCTTTGGCACCACAATACTGGGCAGAAGCTATTAACTATGAAAATTACATACAGAATGTGTCCCTCATAAAGCATTGAAGGGAGTCACTCCTTTTGAAGCTTGGCATGGTAAAAATTGTTAGTTAAGAACTTTAGATTCTTTGGATCTCCAACTATGGCTCAATCCCTAAGAAGAAATGAAAGGCTATGGAACCTCATAGTTGATTGTGTATCTTTGTGGGATACCTAGATGGTGTTAAGGGGTACCATCTTCTTCATCCAACCACACATGAGTTATTCATCAAGAGGAGTGTCAAATTTCAAGAAGGCCCACCAGATTCCACACTTGACTCTTCTCCACTTCCATCAACATCACTTGGACTTTCTGAGGATGATTCTGACAATTCAAAGGAGCTTGAGAAAGTTCCTACACTTATTCCTATTACCGAGGACTCTTCTTCTTCCAATTTTAACACTGAAGATAGTGATGGAGATTCATCTCCTTCCACATCTAGCCATGACTCAGATAATGATGAGCTTATTCCTAACACTCCTACCACTAGTCCTCATTGGGCTAGAAGACTTTGCAGAGTGTAAGTACTTAGGTAGGGGATCCAATAGATGTCAGATGTACACGATCAGATTTTAGGGATGGGCCTCATACTTTCTTTACCTCTACCTTTGATCCAAAAACATTTAGAGAGGCTTCTAGAAATCCTGAGTGGGACATTTTTATGCAGGAGGAGTACAACTCCTTAATCAACAACCACACTTGGGATTTGACACCACTTCCTAAGGGAAGAAATATGGTTTCATGCAGGTGGATATATCGATCAAATATCAAAAGGTTTCTCTCAAGTTTCTCTCAAGTTTCTAACAATGATAGGAAGAAATCTGTTGACAAGTTCCAATCATTGTTAGTTGGAAAAGGTTTCTCTCAAGTTCATGGTATTGACTATTTTGATACCTTTGCACCTATCGCCAAAATGAACTCTATCAAACTTACTCTTGCCATTTTCATCACTCATCACTGGGATGTTCATCAGATGGATGTGAAGAGTGCCTTTATTTATGGTGACATAGAGGAGGAGATATACATGTATAACAACCACATGGTTTTGTTCAAGGTTCTTCCTTGGTTTGTAGACTTAGGAAATCCTTAAATGGTCTCAAATAGGCCCCTCGGGATTGGTATGACAAAATGGATTCTTTCCTTCTTTCTATAGGTTTCACTTGATGCCATTTAGATCCCAATGTCCATTTTTGTAGTAAAATGATTTACTTCTACTTTTGGTTCTTTATGTTGATGACCTTTTGATTACAAGGAGCTCTTCATCATCCATTGCAACGGTGAAAGAAGCCCTCCATAATAGATTCTCCATGACGGACTTAGGTTTGTTGCACTACTTCCTTGGGATTTAGATCTCACAATCTGACTTGGGGATATTCATCATGCACAAACTAAGTATGCTCTTGATCTTCTCTCTCGGTTTCACATGGTTGATTGTAATCCAAATATGACTCTTTTTTTTTCTAGAGTCAAGCTTGAGGTTGATTGCACTTCACCATTGGTTGATGTTACTTTGTATTGAAAATTTTAGGAAGTCTCATTTATTTGACTCATACTCAACCTGACATTTCATATGTTTTAGGCCTAGTCTCCAGGTTCATGCAGGAGCCTCATGAGCTGCACTAGAAAGTAGATAAGAAAATTCTCCACTACATTTAGGGTACACACAGATTCAGGATTCACTATGGAGTTGGTGTTGACATTGACTTGGTTGGATATACAAAATCAGATTGGGTAGGAGATGTTCAAAATAAAAATCCACTTTGAGTTATAGTTTATCTCTAGGTTCTGGTCCTATTAGTTGGTCAAGCAAAAAGTAGAATGTTATTGCCTTATCTTCTACTGAGGCCGAATATAGAGGAACTATAAATGTTGCTAAGGAAGCCATATGGCTTCAAGGTATTTTGAAAGAGTTTGTTATTTAGTACAAGTGACCCAAAATAATCTTCTATAACAACCAGAACACCTTCCAAATTTCCAAGAATCTAGTTCAACATTAGATAACTAAACACATTGAGATTCACATGCATTTCATTAGAGAGATGATTCATGGAAAGGTCATTGATCTTCAATATTGCCGACATCAGATCAGGTTGTTAACATCTTCACCAAACCTTTCACTGAGAGAAAAATTCTTCACTTGTGAGCTCTTCTTGAGGTGAAGGACACATCAACATCCTCTTATGTGGATCTTTCTAGTCCTTCTTTCTTCTTTTCTCTCTTTTGGGGGTTTTTTCCCAACTGGGTTTTCTCCTTTTCTCGCCTTTATGAGATATTTGAATTGTTCTTGGGTATCTCATTAGGCCTTGTTTTTGGGACCCATTCTTCTACCCACCTAAGCTATGGTTAAGGGGGTGTTGGTGTAGGATTTTACCCACCTTGTGGCATTACCTACATGGTCTAATTTAGCTTGCTTAGGTCATAATAAGTCATTAAAGGGAAATATACTTTAATTCATTTTTTATTTCTTCATTGAGAAGTTACCTTTTTGGGTGAAAAAATTTCTCACTATATAATGTACCTTCATATGTACTTTTTTAGATAATGAAGGCTAATCACTTAATGAAGAGTTAGATTGCTCATGTACTTGTTCTTGTTGTAGAAGTAATGATTCTTCATCATTAGAGTATTTTTAGATCTGATTTCTAAATACATTTTTCTTCATGCATTTTTTCTCATATAGTAATGTGGGTTGTCGATTACAAAGAAAAAGGTCTTGAAAAATTCTACTTCTCACCGGGATTCTCGCTTGCTCCAATTGTCAAGGGTTTTAATCATCTGGATTTTCACGAATCCAAAAAGGAAACTTATAGGTCCACATCTTCCTCGTCTGATAGGGTAGAATTATAATGAAAAAATAATTCCTCCATATCCCTAAAAATATGGGTTGCATGGCATGAAAACTAGTTCACGCGAAACTAGATTTTTCAGGGATCATTTCCTCCAATTTTCACACGATTCCACTCATTGGAACCTTGGGGATTGAAGAGGTAGCTCACTTCCCTTTGATTGCTAGATCGTGGAATCCATTAATGGTGTCTTTAAGCTTCAAATATCACAAATATGTTTTGGAGAATAAAAAATTATCTTGAACCTTGGTACGATCAATTCCTTTTCTCGCGACATGTGAAAAAATCTTCATTCTTGCAACCACGGATGATTTTGAGAGGATTTGGCATGGTTTCTAAAGATTTTTTAGGTTTAACAAAGGTTATGAAAAAATTCATGCAGTTATAGAGGAAAAATGAAGGGGAAATAAGTTATAATGACTTTCATACATTCTTCTCGACAACACCCTTCTCGTACACATGCGGATGGAAGAAGCACGACAATTATATTTTTTGTGAAATCTAGATTTTGAATCTTATTGGGCTTGGGAAAATTCTTGTGTCCAAATTTTCCCAAGAGGATGGGATATAATTGTAAGAAAATGTGCCTCATCCTCATCTTGACGAGTGTCATCCTGTGATTGCTTGGCAAAAGAGAGAGAATGTGAGCAATAAGCACTCGGGGGCTGAAACCGGTCACATAGGGGACCATAACAATGGATAGGCTTGGGTGTATTTTTGTTTCCCAACCATTCCAAGGTGCCTCATTATGGTTATGACAAGAGGCACATGGGGATTCGATGATGGGAAGAGTTGAGGATGGGAGCAAAGGGGCTTAACTTTCATGTTTGAGCCTCGTCGGGGTCATATGATGGTCCAAAGGGCTTAAATAAATTTGGGTGAAATTTTATGTCCCAAATATCCCAAGGGGATGGGAAAGTTGGTGCAATAAATTGTGCCATCACCTAGTGATGACATTTGTCCACCCATAAAATTGGCTAAGTCCCACAACATACCTTGGAGAGAAGCTTGACGACGACGTATATGAGCATCCAGAGGTATTTTTATGAACTTATTTATATGATTTTTATTATAAAAAATAGTTTGAGAAGAATAAAATGGGTCACATGCTCTGATTATTCTTGCAACCCCTAAAAATCCTTTTTCTCGTGACTACATGTTGTATATGCTGAAAATAGAATGTGGAAAGAAGTTATTATGCCTTGTGAAGAATATGAAACCACCATCATTTAGAGATCTGAAATACCTTTCTAATGGTGTCTTTTTTTTGACATCTAATTCCCTTTACAAAGATCTTGTAATCACTTCTCAAAGCTTAGGTGTTGTTTTGAACTGCAAGCTCCTTCACCTTCAAAGACCCGCTTTTGCTGAACTTATCCCAAAACCTATGAAACTTTCCAAAATCCATTAAAAATGTTCCTATCTCCTTAATACCACTCCTTGATGAATTTGGGCCTTTAACTCCACTCCAAGGATTTTCATCTTCCTTAGAAAGGCTAAAAATAGCCATTCCTAAGTCTCTTGAAAAGTCTGTTTCTAAAGATACCATCTCGGAGAAGAAGCTTAAATGATTTTTTTCCCTAAATCACCTATGGGGAAGGTTAACACAACAAATATGAACCATTATAAGGATAAGATAGGCCTAACACATAAGATAGATTGATTTGGGGGATTTCTTGAGAGGGCTTGCACACATAAATTTTGACATGGGGTCCGTTGTCATGCTTGAAAATATAAAAGTTTCATGTTGCACATTTGCATGATAACAAGTAGTAAGGCATAGACACCAATTTTCGGTATCATTTCCCCTCACCCCGCTTTATCTCTTTGTCATATTTTCACATATATACCTCTCTTCCCATTCAAATTCCCCTTCTTCCCTCCTAAATTCAATTTATCCCTTTAACCATTATTTCCCACTGTACACACCTATAATTTAGTCTACACAACTTTATTAGTAAACTTGCACTAATTATCCCAATACCAACTAATTGACCACACTATGCTAGTTAATTACCCTTTTCTAACCTCTTCTAAAACCCCAAAATCATGCTAACACCCTTCTAAATGGCTTCTACAAGTCATTATCCTATTAATTAGGTTATTTGAGGATAATTAAACCTTTGTTGACTTTCTAAAGAGGAAGACTTAGATTTCCAAATGTAAATTTCACCTTTCTAATTTGATTTTGCATTTTTAATTTTTTGGTTTCCATGTTTTTGGTGGTTTTTAGGTCCACACACACACACGCAAAAAGGGCACATATCTCATTGGAAGGCCCGCATACACGTTAATAAGGGCACCTACATGAAAGTCATGTTTTTGACCAAAAAATTGAACCAGAGTCACGCACACACCAAAACCCACGCACATACATCAAAAGGCTCACACATGAATCATTCTAGACACACGAATAAACCCACCCTCTGTGTCATTTTTCCATTTTACCCGGGATGCATACACATCTTCTTTGGCATGCACACGTTAAAAGGCTTGCACATGCATCATTCTAGATGTACATGCATAAATACCCTCTGTCATTTCCATAGACCCACACACACCTTAAAAAGGGTGCGTACATACCTGAATCTATGTGCACATGCCAAAAAGGGCACGCAGGCATTCTCTTTCAGAATTTAATTTTTGTTACAGGTTGCATAATTTAATATTATGGGATTTTCTGACATTCTTGCAGGTTTTTGATAGTAGTTTGCAGGTTCTTGTTGATTATTTGTTTTATACTAACCTGATTTAAGGTGTTTTCATTTACTTTTTTGTGCTTTCCAAACACTTTACTTAAGTTTCTAAATGGGAAAGAACTTCAAAGTTGGCTAAAAATAATTATAAATACCTACGATTTTATTAATTATTTTTCCATTTTACAAGTTTAGTGAGGTTTCGTGTTGTGTATGCTCTTTCCTTGCGTCTTAGGATGATCTTGGAAATCGAAACAATGTGTTATCTCCTTTATATGATGTTTTGAAAACTTGGAAAATTACTAATCATTATGTGTAGGACCAAATCCACTTGCGAAAGAATTGGGATCAAAACAATACTAACATGTTTGATGTAGGTTTCCAAATGATGTGCGAAAAAAACCACACTAAGTTTAAAAAGATTAAAAACACACCACATTCAATACATTGTGTATGTAGGTTTGGAAAAGGGTACATCCCTATCCTCTCAACTATAATGTAACCCCTTTGGCATAATGCCTTAAGCTACAACAATGGGGGTGGTTTTAGGAATCCTAAAGTAGTCTCCGTTGATGGAGAATCACAACACCCCGAATGTCTACAACACGATGGGTTGCATGACTCTCAGGTGCGATTGCAGATAACATGGAGCTTTTCCCAAGTGTGGGACCTTGTGAAATCGGAAAAGCTCTTCGGATGAAGGCCGGTTCCTATTCCTCCTGTTCGTGATGCACAAATAAAATGCAGAGGGTTTACTAAAAACCTAATCTAACTTTCCAAGGAGAAAGGGTAAGAAGATGCATAAAATAAAACCTAAACTACAAAGGTGATGCACCGAGGAATGAAGAACATTTTTCTTGCCAATAAACACAGACCATTAAAATGTAATGCAAGATCATGCACAGATAGCCAGATTCACAGTGAAAGATTAGGAGGATGCAAATGAACATAGAGAGGGTTGAGAATCATCCACAGACATGCATTAATTTGCTCCAAAGATTGATACAACACACTGCAAAATGCCAAGAGGCAAGGTTGCATTACAGTTCTAAATGGGAGGTTTGAACTCCACAAATTCACCTGCCAGAGAGAAGAAGGGAGGGGCAAAACAAAAATGTCCAACCTTTAGAAAGAATCCCCTCCTTACAATTTATAGGAATAATGAGAGAGGGAAGAGAGAGGAAATCCAAATCTACCCCAACCACCTCCAGGTTGCATTTAATTTATCTCATTATGGTGGTAGGTGAGAACCCTAGCAAACTTAAAAAGTGGTGAACTATATTTTGCATTTTTAAGAACTTCCCACCCAATTAAAGATATCCAATTGAGTTGACAAAGGACCTCGTAAGCTTTCCAAAAAGTCCAACCTTGCATGAATCTGAGCTCCCAATGAAAAGTTATGGCCATCTGAATATTCGCTCCAGTGGTCTCGCTTCTGTCGAGCTCAAAATGTCATGCGCCTCCTAAAGGTGCGCCTTGGTGCATCCATATTTGTGTCGACATCCTCTGACATGTGCCAAGGCATGAATTTATTTGTGTCGACATTCTGTGTCATGCGCCCTTTACGTGTGCCAAGGTGCATCCATTTATATGTCGACATCCATTTTCATGCGCCCTTAACTTACGCCTTGGCGTATCCATTTATATGTCGACATCCATTTTCATGTGCCCTTTACCTTGCACGGCACATCTATCTTCGTGTCAACACCCATTTTCATGTGCCCTTTACTCGTGCTTGGCTGTTGGTGATGCAATAAAAATCGGGCTCTGAGTTTCTTTGATTTCCATATTCTTCTGCTTGTCTATATCTACCCGGGGGAGATATTTACAACAAGTCCACCACTGAGTAACCTCATGGATGAAACAGAAGCACCTTGCTTTACCCACTTGACTAGTATTATATTTGAGAGTTAGCACCAAAACATTCTCCATTGTGACCCTAGTGAAAGATACATGTGAATGCATTCATTGCTCACCATATTTGAAGGGGGTAAAGTAAAGCCGAGATACTCCAAGATTAGTCATTACGACTTTCTTAGTAAATCAATCTCGTAGAGGGTGTTTGTGGTACCTAGTTGAGTGAACTACCTAGGGAGCCATTTCTTCAAGAGGCCAACTTATGCTAGTCCAAGTTATCGAGTCAAAGAGCCATCATGAAACACTAACTTCTTTGGAGTCAAAACCTTGTTTGATGGACAAGGGGAGAGTCTCTCGAAGTTAGGGTCTAGTGATATTCATCACAAAGCTTACAATGTATCACTTTTTCTTAGTTATTCACTTTCCCTAAGGCAAGGTGAAACTCTTCCGAAGTTATACTAGCTAGTTTCACCACCACTTGGTCTATTCCTTTGCATTCTTGTTTCCCATTTGGGATAAGAGAAGGCATGTTTCACGAGTGTTATCAATATATAGTGTTCACCACTTTTTCGTCCATTTATGCTCATCCATGTTTTGGCTGAGTTGTTAAACATATAAAGTGTGTGGGTACATATTTACATCTTGATAGCCACTTGGTCTTGATTTCAAGATCATCATCATAGTTAGGATTGGTTCATCATTTGATCCCCTTAAGTCATGTTACCTTGTTCGCATTGTCTCAACACAATTTAGATACCTACGTCACGTTTCTTGTAAACGTGATCTAAGTGTCCACATTGTGGTGATACACTGCCCACATTTTAGAACTTCCTTAGTATACTTTGACTTAGTTTGACTTCAGACATTGTCCCAAATATTGAAAGGTGTCGCTTACTTTGTTTTAAATTGTTTGCTTACCACTTTGGAACTAATATCTTACTTCTCCATGAAGCTTGATCAACGTTTCCAATTGGTGTAGCTATGTGGCTTATGTTTGTAATCCTCACCCTTTAAAATTTAGGTCTTGTTAGTTTCTAAAATCATCGTGGTATACTTTCAATCGGGAATCAAATCATGATTAAGCATTGTTAATACTTACACCTTGTTCATTTTTGAACTTAACCTACATAGATTTGGATATCTAACTTCGAAAACTATCATTGGAAATGAAAGGTATAAATTCTTTGATTGATTGATTGGTTAGCTATACTTGCATGATTTGTTCCTTGTATGATTGAAATTACATATACTTGTACCTAAGATAGGCCATTTGATCCTTGATTCTTTTGACATATCATTCTTTAGGGATAGAAGCTAAACCACCTTGAGACATCTAGGTGAGATAAATTATGATACACTTAGGTTGATTATAACTTAGTCAAATCTAGATAGACCTCATGTAGAAAAATTACCCATGCCACCTATCATAAGGATGGTGGCTAGAAGAATGGAACATGAAGAAAAGATGAACCCCTTTGGTGTTGACAAAACTTTATGGAATAAACCCTTTACTGATACTAACTTAAAGATTGTTTTTTTCAAGTAAAGATACTTGAAGCGTGATTTGATCCAAGTGGAAATGACATTGATTCATCACAAGGTGAGAATAACCTTGATCTTGCATGATTTTATGATATATTATACCTAAATAGATACCAAATACATACACACGTCCTAGAATTAGGAGCCAAGATACCACAAGACCATGACATGTGTGTTAAAATGATTAACATAAATGAAGAAGAGTTACAAAGGCATCCTCTTATCAACATGCATGGTACGAATCACACTAATCCCTTTGATGTGGGATATGCTTCCACTTCCAGTCATGAAAATAACACCTTTAAGAATGAAGCACTAAAACAAAATGATGGTGCTTGAAGAGTACCTTTTAGATCCTCACATAGGGTCAAAATCGAACACGAAGACAAGGAGCTGCCTCCTCAATATGACACAGAAGATGATCACTAAAACAAATAAGAGGTCCTTAAAGACAAATACTTAAATTTATCCAAATTTTAACGAGCTTACACACATCTAAGAATGCAAACAAAGTTTCACGAAAGGAGAAACATAAATCTAAGTCTAGTGAACTACACACTAATCCTCACAAGGATTAAATGTTAAAGGTTAGTCTGAATAGACCACCTTCTCCAACAAAATACCAAATCATACAAGAAAGCAACGTGGGCCATAATAAGAAATATCAATACGAGGAGCTATGTCCCTACCCTTTCGATAAAGACATGGTATGGATGTCATTCCCAAAAATATTTGATACACCTAAGTTTGATAAATATAAAGGTAAGGGTGATCCTCGTGATCATATAAAATATTTCTATATGGCTTGTTGGGAAAGTTTGCATATAGCGACAACTACCTTATTCATTTATTTCCTTGCAGAGTTTGGCGAAAGAAGCACTAAAGTGGGTCCTACACATACCCAAGGGAACGATTTATACATGGCCCGCATTAGCTGAAATTTTTGTGACACTTTTCCTTCAACATGGATAGAGTGATATAACCATGCAAGACTTGTGTAATGAAAAGCAGAGACCTAATAAATTCTTCCTCGCCTTTCTTACATTCGGCACGGTTTGGCTAGCCATTTTCCTTGGAATATCCCTGAAAAAAAATGGTTAGCATCTTTGTACCTAACCTAAATCCAAACGTAGCCTTTCATTATTCCCTATGTCTCCAAATTCAAAGAAGTTATAGAGAAGGGAAGTAACATTGAAAAGGCTCTAATTGCAAAAGGGTCCCTATTAAACCTTTCTTCAAGGATAAACATATTGAATCAAAACCTACATAAAATCCTCTTAAAAAAAACAAGAATGTCGTAGAGATGACATCACTCGAATCCAAGAGAGTCTAGGCTTTCCAAAGTGTACTCTTATGAAACTCACATAAGGACCTCATCAAGACAAAGACAGGGCCCCAAAATGGACATTCACACCTCTAACTAAACCATTATCTACAATTTTAAAATAGTTAGATACATGTGAACATGGTCACCTATCCTCCAGCCACAGTACCCTTCCCTGAAGATGCACCTAAACTAGGATGGTATAAAGAGCATGAGTATTGTGACTTTCATCATGTCAAAGGACACAAGACTGACATATGTATGAGGTTATGACACTATATACATGACCTTATTAAAGAAAGAAAGATTGAGGTGGATTCACCTGAATGGGGAAGGTCCTAATGTAAAAATGGGATATTTAAACAACCCTTCCCTAACCATAAGAAATAGGAGAACAAGAATCTAGATCAAGGAGATTCATCTAATAATTATAGGGCTACCAATTATGTGTATACATCTTCAGATAATCCTTTTTATTCCCTTATAGGTTGTATCCAATCATCTGATGAAAAATGAACACCATTAGGATTGTAGGTGACACTTACGCCATGTAGAACGTGATGACTGCACGTGCTTAGTGATCTCCAAACCTACTCCATTTGTCCCTCAAGAAACCAAATATGACTTGTTAGACCAATTAGAGAATACCACTGATAAGATTTCAATCTTAGATCTTCTAAAAATGTCAAACAATCATAAAGACATATTGTATAAAAATCTTTAGGGTCCGTATCCACGCATAGATCCCACAAACCTCCAAGAATGATCGCAAACCTCACTTATAGTGAGTCTATTTCCTTTGACCAGAATGAGATACCACATGAAAACCTAGTCATAATATGCCTTTATATATAGAAGTATTTTTTACTTGTCACAAAGTCAAAAGAGTTCTTATAGACATGGTGGATCCGGTTTGAACATCTGCACTTTGAAGCTTGTCAGAAACTAGGGCCGCATTAAGTAGAATTGATCCTAATACCTTCACCATCACGGTGTATGATAATGAGGAATGTGAGATGGTTGATACCATAATGATAACCATAGAGATAGGGCTTGTTTATCATGATACAAAGTTCCAAGTTCTTGATTTGGACCTTCCATATAACATGCTCTTAGGACGCCCATGGATTCATGCCATAAAGGTTATTCCTTCGACTTATCATCAGTGTATCAAGTTTCCTCATGAAGGATAGATGATCACCATTCTGGGTGACCCTGAACCATTTACACATTGTAGAGTGATGTATAGTTTCTCACAAGCAACGTATGAGTGTCCTTCTGTAGATATTGTGGTTCCATTACAAATGGAGGCTATGAAGAATCGTGTAGATCCAAATATGTTAACACCATGCAATCAAAATTTCCTATGTTGGTTAATCCATTTTCTACATGGGAAGCAACATTTGGGAAATACGACCCAACAAATCAATTCAATCTTGAACAAGCCCTATTGATATCTGATCTTTTAGTGTCACCTAAGACACGTGGTAGACCATATTTCCAATCCAAAAGCACTCAAGCTAGTTTCCCTAAGACCCTTGAAAGGTTTACTCCTAATGGTCTCTTGTCAGATGAGAAGATGTTAGATACACCTACCAATTGGGTACCCGAAGGAACTATGGCTTCATGTCACCAAGCTCCACATTTTATCAAAGCACACCGCATGATGCAAGTCATGGGGTATCAGGAGTTGGATGCACCCAGATGCACAAGGTAGATTAGAACCTATTCCACTTCCCCCACAAAAGTATAATAAGCATGGCCTTGGCATTCAACCTCATAGAGTTATGATTGCAGAAATAAACGACACTTCCTCTAAACATGAGGATGACTTATCTAATTCGACAATGACACAGATTCCCAATGATAGCCTATACGAAGATCTTTCCTCTACTAACCTATTTCCATATTTTTCCATCCTTACCCTTTCCAAACAAAACCCCAAGGAAATTAACAAAGTTAACCTAGTATATCCTGACCTAATTGATTGGGATCAATAATTTCATGTGCCAATCAATCTCTTCAAAAATGATGAGGCAATTGAAGAGTTCATGGGAATCAGGATATTATTCCAATATGTGATCACAAAAATGGTTTTTATATTGATCTAGATGCAGTGCATATTTTGGGGAAGAAGCGAAATGTGTGGTCAACTAAATATCAACAAGCTCGAGGGAAAAATACTACTAAGAAACCTCGAAAAATAAATGACCAAGACACATAATGAAAACCTCTTTGAGACACTTATGGAAAAATAGTTAGAAAAATCAATGGACAAAGTAGTTTACCCACTCAAAGATGACGATCTCTCTTAACCACAATGGAAGTAGATTTGACTATTCCTCCCGATCCTACATGATGGAGGATGCATAAAAAATTTGGTTAAAGAGACAATCAAGCAGTAACATCGGACATAAGAAGAGCCTAAGATGATAAAGTTAGGAGTTTCACTCTCAGTACAAGAATAAAGATTCTCATATCACTTATTACGAGAATATGCAGATATATTTGCATTGTCATATTTGGATATGTTAGGTTTAGACCAGCGTTGGTTTTACACAACCTTATTGTACACCCAAATACCAAACCTATCAAGTAGAAACTGAGAAAGATGCATCCACAAATTGCATTATTCACAAAGAGGAACTTGAAAGATGATTAGCAAGTAAGTTTTATCAAACCTATCAAATATTAAAACCGGATATCTAATGTAGTCCTAGTTTAAAAGAAACCATTTGGTATCATAATATGCACCAAATTCCGGGACATCAACAAAGCATGTCCTAAAGATGACTTCCTTGCCTAACATCAACATGATTGTCGATTCGAATGCTGGTTATGAGATATTGTCTTTAATGGATGACTTCTCATGTTATACCCAAATGAAGATCGAGAGGAAGATAAAGACAAGACTAATTTCATTACCCCTTTGGGGGACATTTTGCTACTATCGTGTCATGCCTTTTGGCCTAAATAATGTTGGGGAAACATATCAGTGAGCCATGACTGTTATTTTCCATGATATGATGAATGATATCATGGAAGATTACGTGGATGATATATTAGCAAAATCAAAAACTAGGGAAGATCATCCTAAAGTACTAAGGTGTATTTTTCAATGTCTCCGAGATTATAAGGTTCAGTTTAATCCCAAGAAGTGAGTCTTTGGTGTAAAATAAGGAAAATTACTGGGTTTCATAGTCTCACAAAGAGGAATAGAGGTGGATCTTGCTAAAGTGATGGCTATAACAGAGATGCCTCCACCCATGAATCTTAAACAACTAAGGAGTCTACAAGGGAAAATTTAGGTGATTCAGGATTCATATCACAGCTTGTGGATAATTTCCATCCTTTTACACATCAATTGAAGAAAGATGTTACCTTTACATAGGGAAAATATTGTCGAAATCCTTTCGCACTACTCAAGCAATCTCTAACAAGTCCACATGTTCTAATGCCACCTACCCTGGTGAACCTTATCTCTATATTTTAACTACTTAATTTGCTATTAGTGCAAGCTTTCCCAATATGACCTAATCCATAAAGAATGAGTGATTTATTACTTAAGCCATACCCTCATTACCTATGAGTTAAATTACCCTCGATTGAGAAATCTTGTCTAGTCATGTGATGTTCACATTTTAGAAATTGTGCCACTATCTCCTAAAAAATAAAACCAATTTAATATCCAAGGTTGACCCTTTAACATACCTCTTATCTAAACCTCCCCGATAATGAAAATGGCTAATCATCATCCTTCGTAGTGAATTGATATTTAGTTTGTCATCAAAAATCCCTTAAAGGACAGTGTGCTCACAGATTAACTAGTTTAAGCTCCTTGCCATGAATGGAACCATTATGTCTAGATCTTCCGATGCATCTATGATGTACATAGAAGAATCTATTGTGATCCAAGTCCACTTTGATGGATCATTCACCTGTAACGGTTCAAGATTAGGAGTGATACTTTCACCCCTACTAGAGGGATAATCCAATAGGCCTTTTTTCTGGGATTCCCATGCACAAATAACATTGTGGAATATGAAGCTCTCATCGTTGAGTTGAAGTTGGCCATCCAATGGAATATCGATAGTTACTAGTCATTGGTGATTCATAGCTGATTATCAAATAGGTCAATGATGAATACAAGGTCAAAGATGAGAAGCTCATCCCCTATAAGAAGCTAGTAGAAACTTTGAAAGATTATTTTTCCCAAATCACTTTTGAACAAAGACCAAGATCTCACAATAAATCTACAAATGCGATGGGTACAATTGTATCCCTACTATGCATTCAACCATAGAAAAACAAGATGTCATTCTTTATTGAACATCTGCAAATGCCTATGTATGACATGTGAAGTTGTTGATCCTTTTTCCTTGGTAAGATCCCATTTATAATTATGTACAGATGGCTCCTTTCCCCCGATATCACCCAAACCGAGAAAATACCCTTATTATCTATATAGCTTAATACAACCTACTAGAGGCACCCTATATAAACGTGGCTACGATGGGAATCTTCTTCATTTCTGGATTTGACCGAGTCAATCCAAGCGCTTAATGAAGTACACATAGGTGTGTGTGAGCACACACTAGTGGAGTGGACCTTGCAAATAAAGTTATTAAGAATGGGTTACTATTGGCCCACTATGGAAATAGATAGTTGCAATCATGTCAAGAAATGTGAAGTCTGACCAAAAATATGACAACTTGATACATGCACCAGCACAAGCCTTACATCCCATCACAACACCTTAGCTGTTTTCCAAATGGGGACTTGATCTCATAGGGAAGCTCACTCCAACTTCCTCAGATGGCCACACCCACATCATTACTACACATAGTATTTCACCAAATGGGTAGAGGTTGTACCTCTAACTTATGTAACCAATGCATAGATTTCAAAATTTATCATGAATCATCTCATTTTCCATTATGGCATCCCCTCCGCCATTGTGCCGATAATGGAAAGTCCTTCAAGAACAAGATGGTTAAAGCGTTATGCCAATGCTTCCAAATCCATCTCAAATGGTCTACTCCCTATTACCCTTAAGGTAATGGACAAGCAGAGGCCACAAATAAAACCCTTGTTTGAATCATGGAGAAAATGGTTAGCAAAATAGGTCATAATTGGCACCTCTAGATTCATCCTGCCTCCGGGTCTATCAAACCTCCATTTGCAACCCTACTAGTGCTAATCCTTATTCACTAGTTTATGGTACAGAGAGCCATTATACCCTAGAAATCAAGTTATCCTCCCCGCGAATATCTCTTCGTGGATTATCTAGACAAATAAGAAGACTACAAAGTTTCTCGCCTAACAGAATTGGAGTTATTAGATGAGAAAATAATGAGATCCCTCAATCACTTAAAATTTTATCGTAACTAAGTTTCACGAGGTTACAACAAACATATCATACCTCGTCAGTTTGAGGTAGGTGATCTAATTATGAAAGAGATCCGTAAAAAACACTATTAAAGAAAGAGAAAAGAAGGGAAATTTTGAGGCTAATTGGTTGGGACCTTATGTGGTCACCACAAAATACTTGATCGGGGGTTAAAAATGGCTCACTCGGATGGTGAGGAATTACAAGAACCAATGAAAAAATGCATCTCAAATGTTTTTCTACTTAAATAATAAGTTCCTTAGGAAAGAAAGAAAAATTAAGAAAACAATAAAAAAATCAAGAAAACAGTGAAAAAAAGAAAATAGGTCATCCAAGTAAGAAAACCACACAATTGTGGCACATTTGGGCAAGTCCTTGGGTGAAAACTAGTTTTACTAAGATCTCCAGAGGGTTAATTGTTTATAAGCACTCTCATAACTGGACATGTAATACTTGTTGTTCTTAGGGATAGGTTGCTTCGGTCTAGGAATCCTCTCAAGCTCATCCATTGCGGCCTTAATTTGGCTTGTTCTACTCTTGTCTATCGCTGTGAAGATTTTCCTTTGTACATTCCCATCTAACGTTGGGTGCATCTTGACATATTATTTCTTGAATATAACATGTGGCATTATGCCTTTTATGTTCCCATCTCACGCCAGGGAATCCATGCTTATTTACCTCGCTTTGGAAAATTGCTTCACAAAAACACAAAACATTCAAAAATGTTAGAAAAACCTAAACATCTTAAAAACCCTTTTAGGGATAAATTCATGAAAGTAATGTGAATAGTAGCCTTGAAAATTATCTTTAGAATGACACCAAAATAATAGAAACTCAATCAAAATTGTCCCACAAAAACAAGGTAGTGATTTAATTACTTTTATTCGTCGGTTTGTAAAGTTTTGATTGTATTATATTTTTGGCTTGTATGATTTAAAGAGGATTCATTTTCTTGAATTAGATTAAATAAGATTTTTATGTTGTATTTGAGTTCATTAAAGCCGTATAATCTATGTAAGTTCGATCAGTTCAAATTTTCTATACCACCGTGTGCGCGCCCTCGTAACGTAGGTGGAAATTGGCTTGCCCTACACTCGAAGCCATGATCACTTTTGTGCCACAATATTTCACACATCTACACATGTTCAACAACATCTTCTATGCCCCATATACTATGGAAAATGAAGATACATTTCCATGTAAATATTCTAGGTTAGTGCGGACCTTGCCCACTTGATCCGTAACCTCCTGTGTTTCCCCTACCTCTAAACCTCTAGATCCACCGATCCCAAACCAAAGTAGCTGTAATAGGTCTTGTAGATGTACTCCCTATACTCAAAGTAGTACTATACTGAACCCCTATGGTCTGTGAAGTAGTTCCACTTCTAGAGGTGAATCCAACATTCGGCGTGCTCATGTTCTATGTAGACGATGCACCTGAAAACACACCTCCAAATAACAATGAATCAATCTACCCTACCATTGATGTTCTTTCTCTCTTACTTGCCAAAATTTCTTGTTGATTACTTGTTGTGATAGATACTAGAAGACCAAGTGCGAGGGCTAGGTTATTAAGTAGGTTCAGATGTGGGTCCGCACCTAGGTCATCTCTATTGCACGCTTCCTTGTGAGGCCGAGGAGGGTTCCCTATCATGATTTCCCATATGGGGGAGTTCTTGATGCTCTGGCTCCACATCTTCTACGTGAGCTCTAAATCCTTCACAACCCATCTCTCTCCCTCAACCGCATCCACTCTGCAACGTCACATTGCTTCTCTATCTCCCTCTCGTGTGCCTCATTATACTTGAGCCTCCTTTCTTCTCTCTACCTTGCTGCCGCTAAGTCCTCCATCCTTCACCAATCCCGTCATGCACTGTGCGTGGTCAGTCTCTCGCAAGGTGTTCGGGATCCTAAAAGCCCTCCGAGCATGCGTTAACATCCCGCATGCCCCGCTTAGCCCCCGCGCCCTTTTTTTCCCCTTTTTCCTTCTTTCTTTGGCTTCTGACCTTCGGACGAAACCGCCGCCCGCGGGGCGCGGTCTGGTCCGACCCGCCTGATAGGCGGTGGCGTCCCGCCGCCCCGCTCGAGCGGCGGTCCCGCGCGTGCTTTTTCCGTAACGCTCTTTTGACGCGACCCGCATGAAATATCATGATTTACCAGCTTTTCTTTGCCGACTTGAGCATGCATTAATGTTTTTGGTCCCCTGGAACAGTGTTTTTCCTTTGTTTATTGTTTAGGAGTTCAATTTGGTTTTGATTCTTGGGTGTTTGAATTCCTATAAATGCATGGTTTGTGTACATGCAAATGGTCTGATTTTGGTCTGAATTTGGGCTGAGTTTTGTGAAGAATTTGAGCTGGAGTTTTGGCCACCATTTTTCCTTGTTAGAGTCTTCTGGTTTTTAGTATTTTGGGTAGCTCACTTAGGATTGATAGCATAGTTTATTTCATACTTGGTTAGTATTGCTCAGCTGTTGGTAAGCCACAGACTCATCTTGTGCAGGCAGTGTTGTTGTTCCATTCAATCCAGTTAGAAGCTTGCCTCTGAATTCCTCTTTGCTGTAGATTTGTTTTACTGTGACTTAGAGTTCTTAGTTCAATTCATTATATACCTGGTTAGCTTTATTCAAATTTTTGTAAGCCACATATCCAACTTGTGCAAGCAAAGTTGTCTTTATTTTGGAACAAAATAGCTTAGAAGCCATTAAAGTTGTAGGTTTTGTTCTTCGTATAGGATAGTCACAGTTCTGGTCGCTTCACGTTGCATGACTGACTCGCAAAGAAAATCCCGCTAGGAATCGCATAAGCCAAGCTCAGACTCTTGCGCTATCCCTCTCCTACTCGCATTCTCGGTCTCGCATTCGAGCCGTCCTTGTCCCAAAATCTACTCCTATCGGTGCTAGCATTACACGCTTTTCTCGGATCCAAGTGAACACGAAAGAACGAGAAGATCATACCGAGGGGACGAGATCACATACACCATCGGATTCGCCACTGCTCTCATGGAGTCCAGTGTTTTAAAATTTCAAAGTTCTAGTCGATTTATATCAAATAGAGTAGTTAATCACTTTATTTCATTTTCATTCTATTCTCGATATTGCCAGTGGAAGTCATGGGGATTGATAGTTTCGAGAAACTATGATTCATTCCTCACTTCGAGGTAGGATCGAGAATCTTGCAGTAGATTAGACAAAGCTATCTTATTTATTTAGAATAATTTACAAATCGCAGTGCAAATAACCACACTCGGTTATCTTGTCTGTTTTAAATTATTGTTTAGTTATTATTTCTAGATATGCTTAAAATAGCTTGTTTTTCTTAGAATTGTTAGAATATTTCTTAGAAGGATAAAGTTATATGCAGTTAGATTTATTTCACGTAGTTAGAATTTATTTCATTACAGTTAGATTACATTTTGTTTCGTATGACAATAACGGGACCTCAGGAGCCCAGTGGAATATATATTTGAGCCAATCGTGCCTCAACCAAACCTCACCACAAAATGATAGTTGACATAGACCAAAATCTCAGATACAAGTATTCCGAACAACCATAGATCTCCAACCGATCACCACACGCTAAGAGGATTAAACATAGAAGACGACCAAGCAAGCACATGCGTTTTGGTCAAGTCACCAAAACTACAGATTACCCTAGAAAATATCCACATGACTCAGAAGGGCTCGAAAGAGAACAAACATTCGGTGTGATCCTTTAGTTCCACAAAATGTGCATCGCTGAGACACCCTAGTAGATATAGATACCAGCTTAAGAATCCAGGTTGCGAGAACGCCTGTAAGGTATTCTGAGAAGATCGCACAACTATTGGTTCTAAACGTAGAAGCTGAAAAGGCTTACGATTACTGGATACTAGGGATTAGAACTTGATCTCACGTATGACCATAACAGGACCGCAACAACCAAGAGTCTATGGTTGTGATCCACAGATCCCACAGCCCAACGAATCCACAAGTCAGTTGGATATAGACACTGGCCTACGCACACTAGTATTCCAGTCTACCCCACTTCCACCTATCATTATCCAACAATTATCCTTACTGGACACAACAGCTAACGAAGCTAGGGAATTCTGGACTAGGCCAGAAAATCATCCGTAGAGTCAATTTTATTCATCATCCACTATATGACCTTATCAGGAGATATACACGAAACAATCCCAGGTCATTTTCCACGTATTCCGCAACCCATAGATCGAATCACGCCAGAGCTCGATATTGATTGAGCCTTCGAGCACCATCCTCGCTGATCGATCTATCACACCACCCAAGTTAGAAGGGCCTTCTTGCCTTAGATTCACAAATTCCACTAGTGCGTGTCAAGACATTAGACTCGCCTAACTAGTTTGTCTCGCATATTCTACCCCACCGGCTGTCTCTGACGACCTCGGAGGTCGGGTACGCTAAGAGTCACTTGTAGATTCTCACGCTCGCCTGTCGCTTTTCCGACGTACAAAATTGGTGAACCCGACGTGAAACAAACAATTGTTTCACCTTCTCTTTGAGAAGTTTCATCTTCTCTCTTTCACCTTCGCTCTTTCCCATTATTCTGTGGGTATTCATATACCCCCCGAATATGTCGGGATTTGATGCATACGGCAGACCCCTCCCGGGTCTTGAGGCATACTACGCCCAATGAATAGGGAATCATCACCCTCGCTCTCGCATGGGGTGACAACTATTCAACTAATCAAGCTTGTCAACTCAAACCCCAAGAACCGATATAGTTTGTCTCTTCAAACCGAGGAGTTAGACCAACTCCCTCGAACCCAACAAACAGAGCCTTCTGGGTTCAAACAATATGACGTTTACCGGAGAATCTGGTTCGCCTCCTCAAATACTACTCAAACCACATATTAGTAGACAATCAGATCCATACCTGGTCTTAGACGATGGACAATCAATACCTTATCCTAGGAGTGAACAACGCTCCCGGGGTATGTACCCACCTATAGGAGGTTTACAAGTACAACCCGAGACCCCTTTTCAAGAAAATACCTCTACAGAAATATTCTTGAGAAAATTGGCAAGATAGCAATCGCCCATGACAGCTATCACATGCCTATACAACACTGTGGTATACGACAAACGCCGCTCAGGCAAAGTACCGTGACTTCACCAAATGAAGTCATTTCAACGTTAGTAGAAAGAGTGAGAGGGTTAGAACTTGCTCAAGCAAATCAAAATTCTCCGTTCATGCAAACGGGAAGTTCCAATCCTCCATACCACTCTGGCCAAGTAGATCTCCTCACAGGAGTAGGCACGTTAGGCATGCCTCCTCAATTTCCTCAACAAACGCCAACAAGGCCCACCATCTCTAACACTATTCCTCCAGGTCTAGTGTCAAACAATCCATTCCTTGACAATACCCCGTCCTATTTAAACATGTACTCTAAATCCCCACAAGGAGATATGTTCTCCTCTCCCGGCATGTTTGCTCCAACGCAGGGACCTCCCTATGCCCCTGCCAACGCATATGCTGCACCGTATCAACAACCTATCCCACCATTGCTCCCTCAGCAACCACCATCAATGGTCGAAAGCTATGCAATAGGGACGTATTCAGAATATCTAAAGGAACCCTTAGATTTCACCATACGAAGCATCATGCTTCCAAGACCTCTCCCTGATTTTCCCAAATTCAAGGGCGAGGGAGATCCAAACGCGCATATCAAAGCTTACGCTACAGCCATACGAGAATTACTCCCTTGGGATGGGGTTGTTGCTAAAATATTTCCCAAAACCTTGGAAGGCATCGCTCTCGATTGGTATTATAGAATACCTGAAGCTTCCATACATTCATTTAAACAACTCGTGTCAGAGTTCATCAAAGCCTTTGACATGAATAAACTATTGAGAACAGGAATCAGGGAATTCTTACATATCAAACAAGAACACAATGAATCTGTCGCCCACTTCATCCAAAGGTGGCGTACGCTTCTTTATTCATCAAAGCCAGTGCTCCAAACATGGATCGATGGAACTATGTGATTTATTCCTTCATTCTCTCAAAGAGAGAAG
This sequence comes from Taxus wallichiana var. yunnanensis, assembly GCA_018340775.1. Taxonomy (NCBI): domain Eukaryota; kingdom Viridiplantae; phylum Streptophyta; class Pinopsida; order Cupressales; family Taxaceae; genus Taxus; species Taxus wallichiana. Next base: position 434,575,659 of record CM031237.1, read on the forward strand.
TGAAGGAAGAAGTCCAAAGTTCCCACTAAGGACTTATGATGAGGTACTTGAGAGCGCTCGCGAATTGATCAAGCAAAGAATAGATAGTGGTCGTAAGACTTACTTGAGCAAAATGGGAGGTTAATCACCTCCACTCAAAATACTACAACTACCACAAATGTCAATCAAGGACCCAAAATCCTTAACAAAAATCGTGGGGTAACAACGGATGGGGTAACCGACCAGCCCAAGAGGGTAAATGTCGTTAATACTCCGTCACAAACAAACAACCAAATGAACAACAACTTTACCCCAAAAATAATAAAGGATTTTAACCATCCACAACAACAACAACAACAACAACGGTGAAATCCCATGCAAGGGCTAAGCCAAAACTCATTTGGTTACCAAAACCAAAGTCAAAACCAAAAACAACAATTCCAAAACTTTGGTCCTAATAGCAACAATTTGATCGAATTTTAGGCCACAATACACACCAAACCAACAAAATGGGAATTATAATCCCAATTTTATTGTGGTTTCCATAAAATTCATGGTCACGACACTAGAACGTGCCGTGACTACAATAAATTTATGCAACGCTTGCATAAGAACAAAGACAGCTTCTTCACAACTTGTTTTTGCATCCCGCCTCATCATCACCAAATACTCTCGCAGGGCGCTTTCCCTCGTAATGCTCCCCTCAGATCTTTAACGATCCGCTCCCAAATCATGATAGCAATAGGCTGAATCCAACCGAACAAACAAAGGTGCAATAACGGAAACAATGATCATGAAGCTTCAACTTCATTAAACCCGCCACAACAAGCGCCACACTGGGAGCTCAACCAAGACCTAAGATAGTTAGTTTGGTAGAATTAGACGCTGAACTACCTATCGAAGCTATAACAAGAACACGAGAGTATTTCTCTCAACCGAGCCCAAGTCATCTCGCCAGAGACAGATAGAGTCAAAAATAATTGAAAACCCATCGGTGCCTATGATTTAATTAGTGACCTAACAAAGACCTTTTCACACATTTCATTTTTGACTTGCTAAAGAACTCTCCCCTCACAGAGCTGCTTTTTAGAAGCATTAGGTCTAGGCCATCTAATTAACATCACTCCACCTCCCGAAACACAAGTAAATCACGTAGATTTTGACATCCACCCTCCGGGGCAGCCGGACAAGGATGTCGAATTCATTTTCGAAATAAGTAAAATGCCCACAGATGCTGAGATCGCACGCCGAGGTGACCCAGCCTTACACTTGCAAGTGTGGGTTTATAATAACTATGTAAAATGGGTAATGGTTGACGACGGGCCGCAGTTAACATAGTCCCTTTCTCTTTCCTCCAAAAACTTGGATATGGAGAAACGAACTGTTCCACTACACGAAACACCTTGAGAGGCTATGATAGCCTTAAAGCCACTTCAATAGGAACTATAATACTGCCGGTCACCTTAGGGCCCAAAACCATCTTGACTGAATTTTATATTATAGATCGGGAAACTAACTATAATATGATCCTCGGCCAACCTTGGATACATCGAATGAAGGCAATCCCTTCCACGCTATTTCAGAAGTAAGATTCTTGCATCTCGGGAAAGGTATTTGTAGCCAAAGGCGCGACCCAAAACCTTTCGATTTGCACCTAGCTGATTTAAAGAAAAGACCAGGGGTGCACTCGAATTGAACCGCCAACAAACCAACTTAATAAACCCTCCCGACCCAAAGCCGAGGAAAAGTTGATACCTACGACAGATCTTGAAACTACCAACATAGCCAAAACAATTCCAACCCCTAAAGGTAAAACTAAAGAAACAGTATCATTAGGGACTACTGCGAAGATCGTTGAGTTGATAGAACAAGATTCACCAATGTTCTTACCATTCGATTCAAGAGGCATGGGATTTTCCTAGGTGTTGGTTCCTCACCAGAAGACCTCTCGTATGGTAGAAGTAGAGTGTGCAAACGCAAAGCAGATGCCCCAACATCTATACTCCCGCTAAGTATTGACTCTCCATTTCGATGGAGCTAAATGCCGCATGGAGCGGGGGCAGGTAATAATTTTACCTCGCCCGAGGAGAAGGTCCTCCCATTCTCTTTTAAGTTAAACTTTGAATGCACAAACAATGGCGCCGAGTACGAAGCCCTCCTCCTCGGCCTTACCTTAGCCAAAAGAATTGGTATTGATAACATCGAGTCCCTGGGAGACTCGCAATTAGTAACAAACCAAGTTTCTGAAATATATGAAACTAAAGCCGAACATTTACAACTCTACAAAAACGCTGTATTAGATTTAAGCAAGGCGTTTAACTTCATATCCATTGAAGCAATCCCGCGAGAAAAAATCTTCTCGCCGATTCAATAAAGAACCTCAAAGATCACGTTTTACTCCAAACAATGAGCTAGAAGATACTCACTTCACAGTATCCATTCGTAACGAACCATTGATAAAAACAATGACAAATCCTCTTTCAAGCGGAAGTGAATCTACCATCCTAGACCATGTTGGAAATGATGCGGCTACTTTGGATTACTTAAATGCCTATGCAGCACTACATCTCTCCTATCACACGCTAGATTTATCCCTGATTCCGCATTCATCTTCCTACTTCGAAATCCCGTAACGGATCTTCCCTCACAAAGGGAACCTGGCATATACGCAATAGAAAAAGGGGATGATATAGATCTACCTCCAGCACCACCTGAGTTCGAAGAGGGTAACGCCTCTTTAATCGAAGAAACAATCGATGTCAACATCGGGACAGAGAATGAACCAAGAATATTGAAACTAGGTTCTTCATTAACCCCAGAAGAAGTGGAAATACATACTCAGGTTCTCAAAGAACATCAAAAGGCATTCGCATTTAATTACAAAGAGATGACAGGAGTCGCACCCCACATTGCGGTGCACAACCTCGTCACTAGATCAGATGCAAAGCCAATTAAACAAAAATCAAGACCCATGAAGCCCAAAGTAGCTCTCATGGTAAAAGAGGAGGTAATAAAACTCCTTCAGGTAGGATTCATCAAGCCAGTTGACTACTCCCAATGGGTATCCAACATCGTTCCCGTTCTCAAGAAGAATGGAAAGATACGCATCTGCATAGATTTTCGAGATATCAACAAAGCTTGCCCTAAGGACGACTTCCCATTACCATCCATAGACGTTATTGTTGATGCAACAGCTGGTTTTGAACTCTTGTCTCTCATGGATGGATTCTCGGATACAATCAAATCAGAATATCCGAGCAAGATCAAGCTAAAACCACCTTTATAACTCCTTGGGGAACCTATTGCTACTACTGCCGTTATGCCATTCGGTCTCAAAACGCCTGCTACATACATGGCAAATGGGCCATGACATACATATTTCACGATTTAATTCATAAAATCATGGAATCCTACGTAGATGACTTGTTGGCTAAGGCCAAGAAGCGTCGTGACCATCCCGAAGTACTCCGCATCATTCTTTCACGTCTAATAGAATACGGAGTCACGCTAAATCCAGAGAAATGCGTATTTGGTGTAACAGGAGGAAAGCTCCTAGGTTACATCATATCATCACGAGGGATCGATGTTGATCCAACCAAAATTCGGGCTGTCCTCGAAATGGTCCCACCTTCGAGTGAATCTGAATCGATCATTTTCTGAAAATCGGGTGCAATCCGAGATTTATCCCGATCTAAGCTTTCGCTCTCATCCAATCAACAATTTACTCAAGAAGGACTATAGCATTGATTGGATGAAGATTGCAATAAGGCTTTTGACGCAGTTAAGCGTTTCCTGTTATCACCACCCACGCTAATGCCACCTAAGCTAGATCGCCCGTTAATTCTATACTCACGGGCTACCGATGTCTCGCCGGCCTGTATGTTGGCCCAAGAAGACGATGACAAGAGAGAGCGTGTGATTTATTTCATTAGCCGAACATTGCTCGACTATGAAACACGCTATACACAAAGTGCAACGAGAATGCCTTGCCATAGTCTTTGCTACTAAACGCCTAAGACATTACATGCAATCAAGAAACAAAGGTCATGGTAAAGACGGACCATTTACTGGACTTTTCTCACACAAGGGTCCTTGTCCAAAAAAGTCGGACGCTTTATAACCTTAATGGGAGAGTTCGAATTAACGCTTGTAAACCAAGTCGTCTTAAAGGACAAATCATCGCGGATTGGTTAGCCGACAACCCATTAGACGAGGCGATCTAGTAGACTTAAACTTTCCGATGAATGCGTATACTACATCGAAACTCGACTCGCTATCTCTCGAGTGCCCTTGGTACACGATATATCATTAATTATATCATGGACCATACGTATTCTGGAGGCGCTTACACCGCAACAAAGAAGGCGGTTACGCATAATCGTATCTAAATATGTCATCATAGAGCAGGTGCTCTATCGAAAAGCATTCGATGGAATGCTCTTAAGATGTGTCGACACAGAAGAGTCCAAGAGGATTCTCCATGAATCCCACAGCGGTATATGTGGAGGCCACTTCGGTGGCCATGCCACTACTCGAAAAATACATCGAATGGGCTATTTCTGGCCCACTCTAGAACATGACGCGATAGAGTTTGCACGCAGGTGTCATAAGTGCCAAGAATTCTCTCACGAGATCCACATGCCAGCACAAGCTCTGCAACCAATCGCTACTCCATGGCCCTTTTCTACATGGGGCCTAGACTTAATAGGGAAATTCTCTCCCTCATCCACAGACGGCCACAATTTTATAATCACGGCCACTGAGTATTTTACCAAATGGGTAGAGGCTATGCCTCTTACTACCGTACTGCCTTGATCGCTAAGTTCATTTTGAATCAAATCATTTGAGGTACGATCCCCGCAAATCATTATCTCTCGATAATGGAACTTCTTTCAAAAATGAAGAAGTTCGCGAACTATGCGGTAAATTCAAAATAAGCCATCATACGGCTTCCTTGTATTATCCCCAAGCTAATGGACAGGCTGAAGCAACAAACAAAACGCTGAAGGCCATTCTCCTTAAAACAATAAAAGAAAACAAGCGGGATTGGCATTTGAAGTTATATCCGGCCTTGTGGGCCCACCGAACCTCAATAAGAACACCAACGGGAGCAACTCCTTTCTCGCTAGTATTTGGGGCAGAAGCAGTTCTCCCGCTTGAGGTCGAAATACCCAGTCTCCGCATTTCACTACAAGGGATTCTGGATGAAGACGCTTACAGAGAAGCACGTCTTTCCCAACTAGAAAGCCTAGATGAAACTAGGTTAGATGCTGAGCAATGGCATAGAGCTTATGCTGACCGAATGTGCCGGCAGTATAACAAGAAGGTCTATGAACGCGACATATATGAAGGTGATCTAGTTCTAAGACTAGACAACCGGATCGACAAGAAGACCGGCGAAGGAAGGAAGTTTCGCCCAAATGGTTGGGCCCATACCGAGTCATGAAGGACTACGGGAATGGTGCTTATCTCCTATGTACGTTAGAAGGTGAGGAATTTGGCGAAACAACAATTCCCCCGCACCTCAAGCGCTTTCTACGCATAAGCAAATAACACTACCTATATAACTATCTACATTGCATCTTCATATAGATTTAGATCATTTTGTCCACTTGTTCTTACATAAATTGTGATCAAGGAATCTATTCTCAAAGTAATTCATTACAAACTCATGATGTTGTTGGCACAAAACTTTCTAATCATATCTCTCCATTTTCGCGATATCATCAATCATCTTGGAATCTTTTATCAAACAAAATCAGACATGACGAAGTCTTAATGGTAATCACACCAAGATCTCGCAAGTTTGTTCTCACTTTGATTTCTTCTTAGGATAGGTGTCTTGCCTATGGTCTGTTCTAGAAGCTTCATGGTGTCACATCTATCCCATATACACATCTCTTTGGAAATAAGCATATACTGACATTTTACTCAAAAAAGGACAAGTCAAGAAGTGATTAAACAGAAAATTTTATTTTTACACATTTCCTTGCCCCCACCAACCTTCTGGTGATGAGCTTCAAGCGCTCTTACTAGTGACGTAGGGTTGGGAAAGGATGGAAATGCCCTTACTCGCCTATGCCTTGCCCACGGTGATAAACCCACGCTTCTTACTAGTAGCATGGGGCAAGGTGTAGGGGGTCCTCTAGACAATGCAAACGTTAAAAGGTCATAAACAAACTATTCAAACTTTGAGTCAAAAACGAATGAATCAGATATTCAAAATTCCAAGAAGAGTTAAAAATCCTAAAAACCCAGATTTTGTCTACTATGTGGCCATCTACGGGTCTAAGTCCTGGATAAACCAGCAAAGCAAGTTGCACCCAAAACTATGAAGTCGCTCGTAGAGTAAGCTTGTAGTTTTCAATTTGGTTCCACCAAAGCTTCGTCTGCCTTTCATCACTATCATTTCACCATATTTCATAACTTGCGCCTTCTTGCTCTTGGTGATGAGCCCTCGCATCCTACTAGTTGCGTGGAGTTAGGAGGGGCAAGTTAACTGCTCATCATACTCGGTTATTTTCATCACTTTGCCAAAATAATCATGAGGTATCCAAATTGCTCACAGAAGCTAAGATTTAAGATCACAATATATCTACAATATCATGTATCAGCATCATAAAACACAAAAAGAAAGCAAACATTTGCATCATCTATTTTCCATTGCATACATTCTAGAAAGCATATAAAACATACATCGTAGTATACACGAGAAAGCTGGAAACAGAAAGGGAAAACACAAGTGACAAAGTTTTGATCCAAAAATGAATGCATATATATAAATAATCAATGTTTATATACAATGCCATCATGCTCTAGGCATGGTCAAAACGCTCAAAGAGCCCGTGATATACAAAAGAATCTATAGTACAAAGTACAAGGGCCAAGTCGCCTCTCAACCCCTACGCGACCCCTCCGAGGGTGCGCGCCCTCGCCTAGGACTCCGGCTACGCCGGCGCTCTGAATGCACGGAGGGCTCAGGGTCTCGAGGAGCAGCCGCGGTCTCACCACGAGAATGGCTCCTCATAAGACGCTCGGCTGTCCTATAGCCCGCCAACTCTGTACGGAGAGTCGACACCATCCTAGCCACGTGCCAAACGGGAGCAAAGACGTCAATATGCCTACCGGCCCCGAGGGCTCCCGGATCTACGGATAGCTCCGCATGGGTCTTATCCATAGGGATCATCAGAGAATCAATGCATACCCTACGGATTAGATCCCGCCACTCACAATCAGCCTCTCAAAACAAAGAAGAAGAACGAATTAGAAGCTAGGCAAGAGGCTAAAATATACAAGATACAAATATAAGGAGAGATAGCAGTTAAAACAAGTCCTAAATCAAACTAACACTGAAAGGGAGAGAGGATGACTTACTCGGTCACCGGCCTCCAAGATGAGTCACTAGGCCGCGCCACCGCAGATGCCGCTGCCGACTGAGGGGCTGCTCCTGTAGTAGGGGCAACATGACGTCCCGCAACGGACTCGTCCTCTCCACCACGGCCCTGAGAGAGTGGCTCCTCTGAAACTAGAGTCTCTCTCTCTACTCTCGCTCCTCCTCTCTGCCTCGCATAATATCCCGAGTGTCATGCCACTCAGATCGCTGCCATCCGTCTCGCTCCTCCGACCCTCCTCTCGTGGACTCCTCAGAATCGGAGTCAATATCTATAGGGTCATCGCTACTATGAGCAGGACCCGCAGTAATCCGAAGTAAAGGTGCCCGAGGCGCACCAGCTCTCCCTCTGGCCCGAACAATCCCCCTGGCTGCAATAGGAATACCAGGAGTGACCACTGTCCAACCACGGCCTCTAGGCCCCCCTCTAGCCTCCCTGACCGATCTATGAGACCGGTGCCGCTGGGAGGCATGCCCACATATGGGAGGCCGAACTGCTGAGGAACCCTGCCAAAAGGATGTACCTCCACCCGTCCCACACGGTCAATAAGCTGCCCTGTGGTGGAGCAAGAGATCAATGTGAGAGCCTCCTCTCCCCAAATGCCGGCCATGAGCTGGTACGGTGTGGCCTCCATATCTGCTGTGGTGAGGGAAGCTACTACCGGTGAGGTGCTCTAAGACCGACATGTCTCGACCATCTAGCTGCCCTCACACCCCGGGATCTCGCTACCTCCACGCCTCTCGCCATAGGGAATGAAGCGCCATACACCCAACTCATAACTAGAGTAGGGTGGCTCAAAGACTGTCCCCGTAAACGGACCACCCTATATAAGTCGTGATAAGTGGTCCCCAAAATATCTCGCCCTGCATATATCCGACCATGCCCTCTATCTCGTGCAATGATGGGGGCCCAAAGAAGATAATAAGGTATCCCCTCCCTTGTCCCCGATCAGCCTCGAGGCAAGGATCCCCATGATAGCCTGTCGAAATACGGGGATGGGCAAAGAAGGAATGGATCTGACTCTCACTCCCTTCTTCGGCCCCGTGGAGATAGCTGCATCCCCCATGTAGCCTGCCCACTGTGCAATCTGTGCTCTGACCCAGCTGTCTCCAGTGTGAGCCTCCTCCCGATGATCGGGACCCCCAGGATACGGTAAACATCCTCCAAAGTAATCGTCCACTCACCGCGGACTCCCTGGCAATGGAAAGTGTTCCGATCTCGCATCCCAATAAGAAAATAAGTCACAAAGGATGTGACTAGATGGCGTGACATGGGGCACGCGCGATATACGCAATATGCCAGCCCTCTGTAATGTATCCTCCTCATCCTGAGAAAGGGCATCCAACACCCCGGGCAACCAATCACACTCCCTCTCTCGACTCCATCTAATGTACTCCTCCCTCGCCTGCATACACCCAAAAACACACAAAATAGAGCAAGTTAGTATCTAATCAATGCCGAGGGAGTCATAAAAACGTACAGAAGTGATAAAAATACAAGTGCAATCTCAAAAGTTAAGTTCTTTTGCATTCTGTGCAAAACCGCCGCCCTGAGCAGGGGGCGGTTTTGTAACCGCCGCCTTAAAGGCGGCGGTGGTGTAACCGCCACCCTGAATAGGGCGGCGGTCATGTAACCGCCGCCCGGCTGGGCGCGGCGGTCATGTCCGAAAACCCGCGGGTTTTTAAACCTAAAAAGCCCAAAAAATGCAAAAATTGACCATTTTGGCTAAAAACAAAGCCTACCCAGTAGGCGCCCCCCTAGGTGGACCTTTTGAACCTAGCATTTTCAAAAATACCCCCCCCATTGCAAAGAATTTGCCATTTCAAATTTGAAGGGGGAAAAATGCAAAATTAAAGAAAACCAACCTGTGATCTCGCGGGGTGGCGTTCCGCACGTGGGGGCATGATCGCTATCTCACTCCGGACGTTTCGACTCTATTCGCGCAAGAAACCGTCACCGTGGGTCCCAGAGCTCAAAATCTATCAAATCGACTCACGCAAATGAATAGGAAAATGGGCCCACTTTCATATATATATTGTTCTATTTCGTTTTAAAATGACTTTTTCGCAGGTTCGGAGCGCTGTTGGAGGTAAGTTCCTATCCCCGCACAAATGGTACGTTCTCTTTTCCCTATTTATTTTAGTGTTTGTTTTCCAAATTATCAGATCTATCTCGCACTTGAGTTCTCTTTTCATTTTGCAGTGGCGGGAATTTTGGATGGCGTCATTTCAACACACGACGTGTAAGGTATAACTTCTAACTCCCCATTTCGGGATCGCCATACTGACCCACCGCTTTATGCCTCTTCATGGCTAAAATGCTTCTCCGAGGGGGCAATATGTACGTACTCAAAATCAGAAGGTACTCAGTATCACGCTGCAAAAGGCAACAAGTGCCCCAATGATGATACAGGTCTCCTCGCAAGGTGTTCGGGATCCGAAAAGCCCTCCGAGCATGCGTTAACATCCCGCATGCCCCGCTTAGCCCCCGCGCCCTTTGTTTTCCCCTTTTTTCCTTCTTTCTTTGGCTTCTTGACCTTCGTGATGAAACCGCCGCCCAGGCGCAGCGCGGCGGTCCCGAACCGCCGCCCGCTGCAGCGGCGGTCCCGTGCGTTTTTCCGTAACGCTTTTTGACGCGACCCGCGTGAAATATCACGATTTACCAGCTTTTCTTTGCCGACTTGAGCATGCATTAATGTTTTTGGTCCCCTGGAACAGTGTTTTTCCTTTGTTTATTGTTTAGGAGTTCAATTTGGTTTTGATTCTTGGGTGTTTGAATTCCTATAAATGCATGGTTTGTGTACATGCAAATGGTCCGATTTTTGGTCCGAATTTGGGCCAGTTTTGTGAAGAATTTAAGCTGGAGTTTTGGCCACCATTTTTCCTTGTTAGAGTCTTCTCGGTTTTTAGTATTTTGGGTAGCTCACTAGGATTGATAAAGATAGTTTATTTCATACTTGGTTAGTATTGCTCAAATTGTTGGTAAGCCACGACTCATCTTGTGCAGGGCAAAGTGTTGTTGTTCCATTCAATCCAGCTTAGAAGCTTGCCTCTCGAATTCCTCTTTGCTGTAGATTTGTTTTACTGTGACTTAGAGTTCTCAGTTCAATTCATTATATACCTGGTTAGCTTTATTCAGCTGTTGGTAAGCCACATATCCAACTTCAGGCAAGCAAAGTGTCTTTATTTTGGAACAAAATAGCTTAGGAAGCCATTAAAGTTGCAGGTTTTGTTCTTCGTATAGGATAGTCACAGGTTCTGGTCGCTTCACGTTGCATGACTCACAGTAAAATCCCGCTAGGAATCGCATAAGCCAAGCTCTGTACTCTTGCGCTATCCCTCTCCTACTCGCATTCTCGGTCTGCATTCTGAGCTGTCCTTGTCCCAAAATCTACTCCTATCGGTGCTAGCATTACACGCTTTTCTGGATCCAAGTGAACACGAAAGAACGAGAAGATCATACTGAGGGGACGAGATCACATACACCATCGGATTCGCCACTGTTCTGCGGAGTCCAGGTTTTAAAATTTCAAAGTTCTAGTCAGATTTATATCAAATAGAGTAGTTAATCGCTTTATTTCATTTTCATTCTATTCTCGATATTGCCAGGGAAGCTGTGGGGATTGATAGTTTCTGAGAAACTATGATTCATTCCTCACTTCTGAGGTAGGATCGAGAATCTTGCAGGTAGATTAGACAGGCTATCTTATTTATTTAGAATAATTCTACAAATCACACAGGCAAATAACCACACTCGGTTATCTTGTCTGTTTTAAATTATTGTTTAGTTATTATTTCTAGATATGCTTAAAATAGCTTGTTTTTCTTAGAATTGTTAGAATATTTCTTAGAAGGATAAAGTTATATGCAGTTAGATTTATTTCACGTAGTTAGAATTTATTTCATTACAGTTAGATTACATTTTGTTTCGTATGACAATAACGGGACCTCAGGAGCCCAGGGAATATATATTTGAGCCAATCGTGCCTCAACCAAACCTCACCACAGCGATAGTTGACATAGACCAAAATCTCAGGATACAAGTATTCCGAACAACCATAGATCTCCAACTGATCAGTTCACAGTTAAGAGGATTAAACATAGAAGACGACCAAGCACATGCGTTTTGGTCAAGTCAGCCAAACTACAGATTACCCTAGAAAATATCCACATGACTGTAGAAGGGCTCGAAAGAGAACAAACATTCGGGTGTGATCCTTTAGTTCCACAGCCAGACACTGGAGACACCCTAGTAGATATAGATACCAGCTTAAGAATCCAGGTTGCGAGAACGCCTGTAAGGTATTCTGAGAAGATCGCACAACTATTGGTTCTAAACGTAGAAGCTGAAAAGGCTTACGATTACTGGATACTAGGGATTAGAACTTGATCTCGCGTATGACCATAACAGGACCGCAACAACCAAGAGTCTATGGTCAGTGATCCACATCCCACACCCAACGAATCCACAAGTCAGTTGGATATAGACACTGGCCTACGCACACTAGTATTCCAGTCTACCCCACTTCCACCTATCATTATCCAACAATTATCCTTACTGGACACAACAGCTAACGAAGCTAGGGAATTCTGGACTAGGCCAGAAAATCGTCCGTAGAGTCAATTTTATTCATCATCCACTATATGACCTTATCAGGAGATATACACGAAACAATCCCAGGTCATTTTCCACGTATTCCGCAACCCATAGATCGAATCACGCCAGAGCTCGATATTGATTGGAGCCTTCGAGCAGTCATCCTCGCTGATCGATCTATCACACCAGTCCAAGTTAGAAGGGCCTTCTTTGCCTTAGATTCGCAAATTCCACTAGTGCGTGTCGATTCAGACGTACGGTTTAATCTCAAAATTCAAAGTTACCATTAAGATTTTGATCACCAGAAAATTCCTTCCATGTAAGTTCCCTTGGATATCGTAAAAACTAGAATTCAGCTACCTCTGGACACAAATAAGTGGAAATTGAGTATTCCAAGATATATCTATTCAAGACACCACAAAACCATGTATCCACCGCTCGATTCCAAATCAAATCAACATCATAAAGGGCCTTAAATTCTTCTTACATCGATGAGTGCACGATACCTCCAATTCCACTTAGATGCATAAGAAATCAACCACTCGTACAATTCTACTGGAAAGATAGCAAAAAAATATCTCATATAAACTATCATATAGATTTTGTTCCACCCACACATGTGTGTTAAACTTAGATCTAGTGCTGAATCACCATGCGTATTCTTCTTCCAGATTGTGTATCCATTCTTCAACACTTGCTAGAGTTAACCAAGATCATCTTCATTGCGACCATCCATCCCGAAACATCCGAAAAGAGGTCCCAAAATGGAACCAATGGTGTAGCCTAGAATTTAGTGATATAAATCCAAGAAGACCCTAGATGCACTGGCACATCACTCAGCCTAAACTAAGAGCTCACTCGAAGTTCACAAAGGTACTGAGGTCCTTCTTTAGGGTTTTACATTGCAAGTTGTTAGCATGATGAAGACTTAGCACATGTAGTTCTATTACTAACACATCATTCTACAGAGCATACTAGATCTATATCTTAGGGAGGGAAGAATTAAGTACTAACCATGATGAGATAAAAAAAATACTAGATTCAGATACAAATAAAACTAACACTTAGATTCAGCCAATATCCTCCATTATATTCAATGCAATAAGTATACAGAAGCTTCATTACAATAATAATAGTAGTATGCACGTAACATATTTAACAACATATCTTTGTATATATCTCCTCTCTATATGTCTCTATATCTATTACACAATTTACTACATACTTATAAGGGTGGGGACTTTCCCTTCACCGCTTATCCATTCCCAAAATAGGTCGCATGTTATTATTAGCCACGCGCCTTTACAAAACTAGCCACACATGCAAGTGCACTAACAATAGACTATTGGTAGTTAATTGACAGTAGTAGATCTATTTTTGGCCCATGTCCATGCAAAGTGCTTCATATCCAATCCTCCAAGAATAGCCAATGCATTGTGCACACATCTCTACCTCATTTGTGTGCTCTGCATGCCATCTCTAAAAATAGACCTTCATGAGCGAAAAACGGCTAAGTCCCAGAAAGCTGAACTTCGCTCCGGCGCATGTTCTCCTATCCATTCACACCTTTGAATATGACTCACTTTCCCACATGGACTTCTTGTGTGCTTTTTTTCAAGTGTTCTCTGATCAACATTACCCCACACTAATCTCATTGTCACCCAAAATGGTCATCTCCAAAACTAAAGTAAAGAATAGAAGAATGGAAAGAATGAAAGAATGTTTTTACTCTATAGTTTCTTCTTTTGTAGTCTGAACAACTAATTCTAGATATTCCTACTTTATTTCAGCCTCTAAGGTCTTCCACTCAGTGAGTGCTTCCTCTTCTCTTTCTGGAATGTCCACAATGGACTCCAATTCATTTTTCGTAATATCTCCTTTTTCATTTTACAAGATCAACACAATGCTAGATATTGCAGTCATCCTCCCCTCTAGTAAATCCATCTTCTACGCAATGAGCTTCCCAAGCTCTTCCATCCAATTCTTGTGTGGTTCTTGTGCTATTTTCAGGGCCTCACGCTTCTATTTAACCATTGATAATCTTTCTACGCGCCCAATGTTTCATCCTTCGTCACTTTCTAGACCTCATTGTTCTCCTCTTCTTGAACACCTTATTCTTTCCCTTCACTCCTACTTTCTTGGGTGCCATTTCCACCTTGTAATCCTTTATAGATACTCACCTCTTGAATTTTGCAATGTGCAAATAAAACCCTAGCTCAATTCAACAGCGTGCCCTAGGTGAAATCACATGCCCTCGCTCCTCTTTGTTGCCTTGCTTCACTCAAACCCTTCACCACTAGGGATGTAAGCTCTTTCTGTGCACAGATCTCTTTGTCATGACTGGTTACACACCTCTCGCACCTCAATTCAGTTACTCAACTCATCACACTTAGCTCTTTTCAAATACTCTTAATCAGCATGGTAAAAATGAATTCGCATACCATCCTTATATAGATTTTCAAATTTTTGATGCATTCATTTCTCCTTAACCTACCAAAATCCTCTCATTAATCGACCAATTTCATCATTTCCATGTTACATCTTCATGCCCAATATAACCTTATAGCGCACCTTCCTACCCTCTCGGTCACAGACTTCTCTTCAATGCGCTTCCTTGCACTTCCGAGTACCTTGTCACTGCACCTTCTTTTGGTAGTTGTTATGGCCTCTGCTTACCTCGCATTATACTGTCCCTTCATTCATCTCCATCTTTGGTCACTTTTTAGAAGCAATCCTTAGCCTTGAAGATCACTTCATAGCAGACTTATTCCTTTCACCTTTCAATTCCCACAATCTTGTACACGGATACCAACAATCCATGCACCCACACTAAAATTATGTGCGATCCTCTACATATAAAAATGCTTCATATAGTAATTAGCTTCATGCACACAACCACGCTTATTACACAAGAACAATAACTAAATTGACAAAGCATCGTGACAAAGAAGGAAACACATTAAGAGAATGCAAAATTGAAAACCTAATCTAACTGACAATACTACCTTATTACAAACACCAAGAAGAATTATTTATAGTAGGGCTTCAACCTACTCCCGTTTAAGTAACTAGGGTAGGCATGTGTCCATAAAGTGCTTTTAACTAGAAAGCCCTTGTTTTAAGGATGTAAGTGATAACATACAACCCCAACCAATGTACCTTAAGTTTTCCTGGATGGCATAAAAACTTAGAGTCATAGAGAAGTACCATTTATCCAATCGAAAACTTCTTGTCCCGTATGTTTTTATCATGCGATGCCTTTTTCCTGGCCTTTTCTTGCTTATGAATCCAACGTTCTATGGCTCTTCGTTCATCCAGGATGAATTATATTTTCAATCCATTCTTCTAAATCTTGCACATCAACTAGACCTCTAGTGTGTGCAATACGCAAAGAAGGTAACATAAATTCTATAGGGAGAATGGCTTCTGTATGCAAAACACTAATTGAAATGGTGTTGCTTTGTTTAACCTTTTATATGTTGTTTGATATTCCCAAAGTATAGCGATACTTTATCATCCCAATCATTTCTTCCAACATCACAATTTTTTTCAATATTTAGCACAAAATTTTGTTGAAAGCTCCAAAGTAGTTCTATTTTCTTGAGGATGATAGGGTGTAGTCTTATGGTGTGCAATCATGAACTAATATAATAAAATTATGATTGTCTCATTAAGAAAAAGTGTACCTCTATCATTTGGTCAAACTCAAAGGACATGCATACCTTGTAATAATATTTTCCCATAGAAACCAAGTCGTTGTTGTAGCCATTGTACGAGTCCTTTATAGGTGTTGCTTCTTCCCATCTTGTTAGATAGTTTGTGTAAGTTATAATGTAGCGCGATCTAGTTCTTCACATAGCTGGTGAAATGGGACTTACAAAATCTATAACACATTTCTCAAATGGTTCTATGCTAGTAATGGGTCTCGAGGGCATTTCATCTCATTGACCTAGTCTTCCAAGACGTTGACAATGATCACATGTCTTGCAACATTCCTTACAATATTTATATAGGGTCTCCCACCATAATCCAGCGAGTAGAATCTTACACACTTTGACATCACTTATATAGTGGCCACCTTTAATTCTACCATGAGCTTATTCCATAATACCCATGCGCTCATGTTCCAATACACAACGGTGCAATACCTCATTACGACCCAATTTGTACAAGTCACCACTTGATTAACATATAAGGTGCGACGTGTATAGAAAGTTGTTTCTTCTCTAAGGATTTCATTCTTTTTGTGCCATCCCTGTGCGTAGAAAGACAACAATATCCTCTAATTCGATGGTGTGCGTTATAACCTATATAATTGTTCATCTAGCATGGTATCCTCAATTGCACGTGCTTCTTATCCTAATTGTATTCTTGATAAGTGGTCTGGTCCATAATTACTTTTTGTTGGTGTTACCATAACCTGTGAAATCAAATTCTTGAAATAAAAGCACCCATCGACATATGCACCCTTGTAAAAACAGGTTTATTTACTAAATACTTGAATGCCATGTGATCTCGTATAAAAGATGAATGGTGTAGCTAGTAGGTCTTGGAGGGATTTATGCGGTCATAGATCATTGAAAAATCTTCGAACTCGTAGTTATGTAATTCTATTCTACACAGAGTCGACTTCCTACTAGAAAAATAGATAGGATGGTCTACAATACCTTCTCCCAATTGAGCCAACATTGTGGTAATGGCCATGCCAGAGGCGTTAACATGTGCATGAAATGGTTTGTCTCATGAAGGAAAAAACAGAATAGGCATGGTAGTAAGTTTTCCTTCAATGTCTCGAATGCGCATTGCTAATTTTCTCCTAGTAGAACGTACCTTTCCCTTTCAGTAACTCTTCTAAGGGTGTAGAAACTTTGGCATAACCTTTGATAAATTTTCCTTAATATCCTATATGACCCAAAAATCTATAAACCTCACTTTGACTGGTAGGCTCCCTTAGACCTATAATGACTGCAACCTTTGTTGGATCAACCAAAAACCCTCCTTACAGATTATGTGTCCTAAAAGTATCCCAAATGGTGTAGCAAATATGCACTTTTGATGTTCAAAGAGATACTCAACTATTGACACCATTCAAACATTAAGCGTAGATTGTCACAGTGATCCTTAACTAATCCATACACCGTCCAATTATCTAAATATACCTGTAAAAAGTTGTGATGAAATTATTTGAGTACTTGGACAACTATGCACGAAAATATTGCAAGCACATTTTTCAGACCAAAGGGCATTACAGTATAGGTGAAACTACCCCATTCAGTAGTAAATGTAGTCTTTTCTTGATCCTCTTGGGAAATCCTAACCTAATGATACCCACATAGACCATATGTAAATGAATAGATTTCACGCCCGCAACTCCTTCTAGTATTTCCTCGATAAATGGTGTAGGGAATGGATCTCATTACACATGCAACATTTAGCTCCCCGTAGTCCACATATATTCTAATCCATCCATCCTTCTTGATCACGATCACCATTGGACTAACCCATTCTCGACTCATTAAGGGGCTTTATAATTCCGAACTTCAACATGTTGTCAATCTCTTCTTTGAACTTTTCACGCAAATTGGGGTTCATTATGTAAGGTCTCTTTCTAACTGGGTGTGCACCCTCTTTAAGCTTTATCTTCATCTCCCCTAATGATTCATGCATGCCTTTAAGTTCATGGTACCCCCTAGAAATAGGTCCTGGTAGTCCCTTAGTAACTCTATGATTTTTTCCACTTCAGAGTCTGACCAATAATCTCCAATTATGGCTTCCTTAGGCTTAGTATATGTTCCAATATTCACTCACTTTGTCTTCATAGGTTCATGATAGGTGCACATGGTCTTATCCACACTGTCCAATACCTCATGCCTTCCTGTTGAATGGTTTACATCCAGATTATCTACTTCTTCGTCATCTACTAAGTAGACCATTTTTCCTTTCTCTCTCTCAAGGAAAGTGCATTGAAGTAATGTTGCATCGGCCTCTAGTTCTTTATCAAGATGCACTCCTGAGTCCTCTTTATCTAATAATTCCTGAAGGAGTTCTTCAGCCTTGGCACTATCCCCCATAGTTAAGTGCTTGATAAATTTTAATGCTTCTTCCATCGGAGGATTTGTAGAGAAGAAGTCAAACGTCTGGGCCATTCCTGTAGTTAAATGCTACCAATTTCAAGTTTCTCTATGGAGTTTTGCATATACATACCAAACACGTGCACAACCTTGTAAAGTGGAATAAAACTGGTGCACCCAAAGCGAAGGTGGTAAAGCTTCTTACCCTTCTGTCCAGAGTCTCTCACACTTCTGAATGTGGTGCTAAACAGGTTGATTACCATGATAATTATATATTTGTGTAGGTGCATTTCTCCTAAAGAACCTAGTAGTAAGAGCAATCCCAATTTCATTCCATTCGACCAGATTATCCCTGTGGACCACCCACCAGCATGTTGTTGTCCCACATAGTGTATATGCTAGCATATTTCTTCTTTCCAGTGGATCTATCCATTTTTCTTCCATGGTGCATAGGAATACCATGGGATCCCCTTCTCTTGTGTAACAAGGTATTGAGTTGTTACCTATCCTCCTAACATAACATGGTTTTGTGCCTCGAGGAATATGCTCTTGAATTCATACCCTACCAACTCATAAGTGTTGTGAGCCCAATTATCACAAGCAACACTTGTAGTATCACTAATAGACTATGCATCCTCCCACTAAATTAGTCCTTCTTTGGTTGGTTCAAGCATCTCTAGATCTCGGATGACGCATACATAAATCCTATTAAGATCTTCTTCACTTAAGGGATCCACATAGGGCACGGACTATCCATTTTTAAAGGGATAATAACCCTTTCCTCTTTATTTTCAAAATTTATATAGCCCTTGTTGAACCAAAGATCAACATTATTTGCATAGCACCAAGGATTCCCCAATAGAGTTTGGAAAGCTATCTCGACTCTGCTAGTGCTAAAACTTCAAGTCTCCAGGTGAAATTTTCTCCTTATATGGTAATGGATGCATATTTCAAAACTTTTATGGGAGTGGTTTAGTTCGATTAGCCATGAATAATAGATTAGAGGATGACTGTGATTGGGGTCTTCCCATTTGTACCCATGCATCCAAGGTAAGAACATTGACCTCCGCACTTGTATCAATCAGTATATTACTCAACAACCACCCATCCACAACAACATTCAGAGTGATTTCCTTCTCATAATCTAGGCTATGAGGAGGTAAATTTACATGCAGGATTTTCCCTCTAGTCTCAGTACTCACGCATGGAGTGTTCCCATTTAACCAACTCCCTAATAGTGGAATGATGTTCTCTTGGTGCAACATTTTACACACTTCTCTCAATTGATCTACATTAGTCCGGACCATCTCTCGATGCTTTCTTTTTCTCTATATCTCACACTAAATATTCCTTAGAACTTCCATGGTATCCTAATAAACCTCCTTCGATAGGCAGGATCTAGGTACCATGCATGAACAACCTCATCTTTAGTGATGGTAGGTTTCTGTTGTAATGCCTCCTGGACATTTTGCCTCGGCATGTCATGATATTCACTTGTAGGGCCTCGATTCTACTTCCATATTGGGAATACATTCATTTTCCATAGTGTGTTGTATCCTAACCATCCCCATGCCTTTGTTTTCTTATTTATGTTGCTTACTCAGATGCTCATATAAGTCGGGCACTCTTCATAGATACGGTTCTTTCCATTGAAAGAACATGTAATATTATGAGGACATTCGTGCCTATAGTGATTAGGAGATCCGCATATATAACATGTTCCATGAGGAAACTCACTTCTCCCACCACCATGGCCTCATCCTCCAAATCCACCACAATATCCTCAACCTCTGTCATGATCGCCTTCAAAACGCTCCTCATTCCAATCATAGTGCACCTAATTGTGCTCCTAATCCCGATGTTCATTATGGGCCTTAGAGTTATCTAAAAATCCTGTTTGTCTTTCACCGATATCTATAGCATCATGGATCTGTCCAATCAGCCGGTAGTCCTCTGTGTCATGAGTCATGGACTTGTAGATTTTATAGTAGCTTGAAACGTTCTTTCTTATCGTGCGTTGTAATAATGGGCAGCAATTAGAATCATGGTTTAGGTGGCATATTTCACAATCCATCGAATGAGCGTCTTGTTATGCAAGGAAACTATCTTTTTGTGACCTTCTACTTCACAATTTGTGCACCAAATCCCTATGTGCATCTCATGTGCTGAATTTGCTAATAGTTTCTCCAACTGTTTTTCCATTGCTGCTATTTGTGCTTCTAAAAATGGGCTCACCCTCATATCTATGCTTCCAACTACCTCAATGCGTAAGGTTGCTTCAAGTGCTTCATGCAGATCAATGTATGTCTTATGTGATAATGCCCTCCTAAAAGGGGTAATCAAGCCCCCAACAAACCATTGTGCATGTTGGCTTGCGTGTATGTCATAAGAAAGCTTTGATAACAACATTTTAAACCGTGCATCATACTCTCTAACACTTTTAGTAGTGCCTTGCTTAATATCCTTGAGTGCACTTATACTCTTCTACTCAAACTCAGGGATATGAAACTCTTTAAGGAATGCATCCTTTAAAGTCAGTATAATCTACACAAGTCTGATCAAGGTCAAACTTTTTGTACCAACTATGTGCGCGCCTTATAAGGTAGTGGTAAATTTTCTTTCCCTACGCTCGAAGTCATGATCCCTTTTGTGTGCCACAATATTTCACACATGTGCACATGTTCAACAACATATTTTATGCCCCTATACTTTGGAAGATGAAGAGACATTTCCATGTAAATATTATGGGGTTGGTGTGGACCTTGCCCACCTCCGATCCGTAACCTCCTATGTTTCCCTACCTCCCAAAACCTCTAGATCTACTCCGAACTAGAGCTACCTATGCCTCTTGATCCCAAACGTGTAGCCTGAATAGGTCTTGTAGATGTACTCCCTTGTGCTCCAAAACTAGTAGTACTATAATGGAAAACCAAGCTGAACCCCTACGATCTGTGAAGTAGTTCCACTTACGAGGTGAATACAACATTCAACACGCTCATGTTTTGTGCTCTGCTTCACGTCTTCTACGTGATCTCTAAATCCTTCATGAGCCATCTCTCTGCACTGAAAAAACCTCCACATAATAATGAAGTCATCTATCATGTCTTAATTGATGTGCTTTCTCTCTTACTTCCCAAACTTACTTATTGATTACTTTTCGTACTAGATAATGGAAAACCAAGCACAAGGGATAGGTTATTAGGTAGGTTCGGATGTTCACCCTTGCCGCTTCCGACAGGGGGGTTTATTCCCAAGTCATCTCTCTCGGTGCGCTTCCTTATGAGGCCGAGGAGGGTTCCCAATTTTTCTGTCATACTTTCCCAAATGGGGGAGTTCTGATGCTTTGGCTTCACGTTCTTCTACGTGAGCTCTAAATCCTTCATGAGCCATCTCTCTCCTCAATTCCATCCACTCTGCAATGTCATGTTGCTTCTCTATCTCCCTCTCGCATGCCTCATTATAATTGATGTGCCTTTATTTTATCTACCTTGTTGCCTCACTAAGTATGTCATACTTCACCAATCTTGTCCTCTTTAGGTAGTTAAGCGTTACATGAGTAGAGACTATTTCTAACACATCATTCTACAAAGTGTCCATGTAAAGTGTTTCGTATCCGATACTCAATAATAGTTGATGCGTATGCGTGCATGTCTCTCCTTGTTTGTGTACTCTACACTCCATCTCTAAAAATAGACCTTCCTCGAGTGAAAACAACTAAGTCTCAAAATTTGAACTTCGATCCATGCGTGTGCTCTCCTATCCATTCACACCTTTGAATATGAATCACTTTCCCACACCGAATTCTTGTGTGCTTTTTGTCAAAAGTGTTCTCTACTCCAATCATAGCTGATGCGTTGAAGTGCATGTCTCTCGCCTTGTTTGTGTACTCTACACTCCAAGGATCTTTATATTCTTTTGAACTTCTCGATCCATGCGTGTGTTCTCCTATCGAGAAGGTGAACAAACCTCGAGCATGACATATGTAGAATGAGATTTGTTGGATAGGAAGGCACTTGGAACAATCCGGTTATGTCTTACATCTTTATTATTATTTAATGTTTCAAAGGAAAAGACTGCAAAAAAATGATGGATGCATGAGGGAAGTTTTATGAAAAACCCCGTGCCTCTAAGCAAGATATTTTTATTGAAAAAGTTGTTTAATATGAAGATGTTTGAGAATGGTTCAAGAGTAAGATCATTTAAATGATTTTAATACAGATTGTAAATATGCTAGATTTGGTTACAATAGAATTTGATGAAGAATTTAGGGCTTTATTAATTATGAGCTCTTTAATTGAGAGTTAGAATAGCTTGTAATGGCGGTAAGAAACTTGGTTCCAACTAGCTCAAATTTGAATTTTGAGGAAGTTGTAGGGGTGATTCTAAGCGAGGAAATGTGAAGAAAAAGCTCTGGGGATCTTCTACTTCAGAGAATTCTTTGAAAGTGGAAAACAAAGGGAGACAGTAAGAATAGAGGAAGCCGTGGAAAATCAAAGGATCGGGAAAGGTCAAAATCTAAAAGCAAGATAGTATGTTGGCACTGTGGAAAGTCTCGGGCATGTAAAAAGGACCGTTGGGAGCTTAGGAAAAGAAAAAACAACATAAAGAAAACAAGGAGGAAAATGTGGCAATGGGTAATGTATGTTAGGATGCTTTGATTCTTTCTTTGCACAATATTACTAAATCTTGGGTTTTTTGATTCAGGGGCTTCTTTCCATTCTACTCCACATAGACATTATTTGGTTGATTATGTTTAAGGGGATTTTGGGCATATTTTTCTTAGTGATGATGAGCCTTACAATATATTTGGAAAAAGATATGTTCGAGTTAAGATGTAGAATGGGAATACATGGCTATTGAAGGATGTCAGACATGTGCCTACTTTAAAATGAAATATGATATCGTGTGGCCAGCTGGGAAGTGATGGTTATACTTTGTGATATTTATAGCGGACTCTTGGAAGATTACTTGTACAATAGAAAAGTGACAGGTGAGTGTGAGAATCATCAAGCAACTTTTCTCCGTACTTGACCTCCCGAGGTCGTGTCGAGATAGCCGGTGAAAGTGGAATATATGCGGATATGGAAAAATTAGTCGGGAAATCCTAAATCCTCTATACACAATAATGGGAGCTGCGAATCTAAAGTCGAGGAAAGCTCTTCTAACCTGAACTAGTGTTATGGATTGGTTCAACACTATAACCATTCGGAGGCTCCAATCGATGTCAAGCTCTGCCAAGATTCTGTCCGTTGGTTGTTGGACTCTTGGAAAGTGACCTGTGGGTGCTTCGTGTATGTTTCCGAAATTGAAATGTCAAAAGTTGTAGAGGATCTATAGAACACTATGGATGATTTTCTCGACCCGAGAAAATTTCGGCTTGATTTTGAAGAGCCTTGAACTGAGAGGCTGAGAACATATGCTAAGTCCTAACTTGCAGAGACTTATGGAGGAACTTCAAATGCACTGAATGATAAAACATATAATGAGAGGGGCCATTTTCTTGTAAACAAGTTGGGTATTTATAGCATTTCCACTTACCAGAAGGCAAGCTCAATTTTCCATGCTATATTATTAAAAATGGAGCACTACCATTACCAAGTGGCTGAACAACTCTTAAAAATGTAGAAGCGGTGGAGAGTTGCAAGTGCAACTTGATTTCCATGTTCCTAAGTGTACCGAAAGCTTCTAGAAAAGTAGGATAGGATAGTGGCAGTCCTGTAACTTAAAGACAAAAAAGTAAGAAAGGGGGCAGAGGTTGAAATGAAGCATGTAAAGTTTGGGTAAGGCATTCTAGGATGCAATTGTGCACTTGGCGAGCTTTTCTGGACTCCGAACACCTTGCGAAGAGATCTGAATCATCATTGGGGTTTTCCGTAACCAATTTGTGACTGTACAACACATACAATTTTGGGTACGTATAGTTACCAAGGGTGCTCTTGTGGTGCAAGAGGTAAGAAGGTTGGAACCTTGTATTTAACCACTTATAACACTAATGTTTGTAATCTTGTCGATTCAAAAGTAGATATAACATTGTGGCACTATATGCTCGGTCATATGAGCCATTAGTGCATGGAGATCGTAAAGAAGGATTTTCCTAGATATACGAAAATAGGTTTGGAGTTCTACGAGGACTGCGTATATGGGAAATGTAGTGAGTAAGGTTTCTCAAGTTTAGACCTACAAAGAAATATAGTAAGTTATAGATGGTGCATTTTGATGTGTGGGGGCGCTCGGGTATCATCTCTTGGGGTTCAAGTTATTATGTTACTTTTATAGATGATGTAACAAGGAAAGTTTGGGTTTATTGTATTAGAAACAAATCTCATGTATTTGACGCATTTGTTAAATGGAAAGCTTTGGTAGATAATGAAACATGTCTTAAGCTAAAATGTCTCAGTCGGATAATGGAGGGGAGTATTATAACAATGAATTTGATGATTATTGTTCTAAGAATGGAATCCACGAAAATGACGGTTCCATGAACTCCGCAGCAAAATGGGGTGTCGAGAAAGGATGAACAAAACAATAATGGATTGTCTTTAGGAGCATGCGGTTACATGAGGCCGACTCTTTCTTTTTGGGTAGAAGCGGTGAGCACAACCTGTGTGTACTTGATAAACAGAGGACCCTCAAGTTCCTTGGATGGATGTATACATGAGGAGGCTTGGTATGAAAATAAATTTGATTATTCATTCCTTAGAGTCTTTGGATGTGAGGTTTTTTTCCATATAGACAAGGATGATAGGACCAAGCTAGAGGCTAAATCGGAAAAATGTAATTTCATTGGTTATGGTGGTGATGACTTTAAATATAAATGTTGGAGTATTAAGGACAAGAAAATCATTTTATCTAGGGATCTGGTATTTAATGAGAAAGTCATGTATTGGCGTGAGTTGCATAGAAAATAGGGAAGATTCCAAGAAAGAATATGCGCAGTGGTAGAGGATCTTTCGATGGTAAAGTGACACGTGAATCGGTTCAGAACCTCCTCAACAAGAACCCCAAACTCGTATATTGAGGAGGTCTTCTAGGGTAAAGAAGAGAACTTGAACGTTTTTCTCCTTATCTTTATAATTTATTACTCACCGACAATGGAGAGCTAGGGAGCTTTGATGAAGCAATGCAAGTAGATGCCAGGAAGAAGTGGGAGCAAACCATGTATGAGGAGCATCGGGCTCTCATGGAGAACCAGCCATGGAATTTGGTGAAGCTACCCCGAGGCAAAAGAGCACTAAAAAAAAGTGGGTGTTCAAAGTTAAAGAGGAAGAAGGAGGAAAGAAAATGTATAAGGCCTCGGTTGGTGGTCAAGGGGTTTGCACAAAAAAAAGGTATAGATTTTGATGAGATTTTCTCTATTGTAGTAAAAATGACTTCTATTAGAACTATTCTTGGAATAGTTGCAGCAGAAGACTTGCACTTAGAGCACCTTCATGTAAAGACTACATTTCTCCATGGTGATTTGGAGGAGGATCTATATATGTAGCAGCTAGAGGGTTATGAGGTCAAAGGTAAAGAGGAGATGGTGTGCAAATTGAAGAATGTATGGCTTGAAACAAGCTCCACGTCAATGGTATAAGAAATTTGATAGCTTCATGATGGAGCAAGGTTATATTAGATGTCATTCTAACCATTGTGTGTATACAAAGAAATTTGAGGATGGCAGTTATATTATCCCGTGTCTGTATGTGGATGACATGTTGGTTGCAGGTAAAAACATGCAGGAAATAAAAGTACTCAAGAAGTAACTAAGTGAATCCTTTGTTATGAAGGATTTGGGGGCAGCCAAAAAAATCCTTGGTATGAGGATATATTGGGATAGGAAGGAATAGAAGATGAATTTATCTCAAGAAGAGTACATTAAGAAGGTCTTGGAGAGGTTTAATATGTAGGATGCTAAACCGGTTGGGACTCCTTTAGCAGACCATTTCAAGTTATCAAATGAGCAATGTCCCAAGACAGAGCAGGAGAGAAACCAGATGCCCAAGGTACCTTACTCATCAGTTGTTGGTAGTTTTATGTATGCTATGGTATGCACCAAGCCTGATATTGCCCATGCAGTGGGAGTGGTGAGTATATTTATGAGTGATCCATGTAGAGATCACTAGCAAGAAGCAAAGTGGATCCTTTAGTATTTGAGAGGGACCATGGGGACAATTTTGTGCTACAATGGATCAGACACCACTTTGTGTGGTTATGTAGATTCAGATATGGTTGGAGATGTAGACAATAGGAGGATCATGATAAGTTATGTTTACACTGTAGGTGGGACAACATTGAGATGGATTTCACGACTACAGAAGCTGATGGCTTTGTTAACCACGGAGGCTGAGTATGTTGTTGCCACAAAGGCAAGCAAAGAAATTATTTGGTTATAAAATATTGATTGAGGAGTTGGGGCATAAGTAAGAGGAAGGGAAGTTGCATAGTGATAGTCAGAGTGCTAAACACCTAGCTAAGAAATCTTCTTTCCACTCTAGGATGAAGAATACACAACTTAGGTACCATTTCATCATGACAACTTTGGAGGAAGAGAATTTGAAGCTAGAGAAGATTCATACTAGTCGAATCTCTTAGACATGACCAAGGTGGTCATAAGGGAAAACTCGAAGTTGTGTTAGACTTTGGTTGGTCTTTATAGAAACAAGTGAAGGGTCGAGAAGTTTTCTTAGAGGAAAACTAGTCTCCAAGTGGGACATTGTTAGGTTATAGAGCCTATTTTCATGTGTGAAAGTGTTGAAGACTGTACACTTTCCACAGCTTGTCTCACTGTGTTCGGGGCCGGGCCGTGCCTCGAGCGGGGTCTAGGTGAGGTAGCCCTCGGTAGTGGGGGTTCGAGGTGAAACCCTCGAGAAAAAAATTAGGCCTTGGAAAGCGTGTTCTTCTCTCATATGGGTGGGATTTTTGACCCATAGGTTTATGGGACGGTTTTGGCCCATGGTTTTGATACCCACGGTTTTGTAAAACTACTTAAGAATTTTTCTACTTATGTGGTTTTGTGTATATGGTAGGGATAATGTAACATTGCAGATGTGTCTGAATTCGGGTGTGAATTTTGTAGAGTTTGTTGAGCATAGCTCCAAACAGATCTCAGGTATTGTATTGAGAGAGTAGTGGCTTGTAATAAAATCTAGAAAATGATTCTTAGTGGATGTAGCCCAAATTGGGTGAACCATGTTAAATATTGTCTCTTTGTGTTGTGTTAATTTTATTCTGCACTTTTATTTGAGATCTGTAATATTTTCTACATATTAGTTTCTACTGTTGCGATTCTGTGAGGGATTGTTCCACATATTTTATCCCTTATTTCCTAACATAACTCACTTACTTAGATTAAGTACCAATTTAATCTATTGTTAAGTATGCCTGAGTTCATTCTTATTTGCATATAGTTGTGTTGTTTTGTATGTGTATATTTGTTTAGTTTTGTTAACTTTTCTTGTGTTTGCTTTTTCATGCACATTGTTTGTTATCATCTATCATCTATCATCACATCTAAACATCATTTATACATCATATATCACAAAATGCTAAGTTTTACATCAAACATGTATACTAAGCTAATCATCATGTACTCGTATCATCAATGGGGCAAGAGGGTTGTGCATGATCATAAATCTATCCCCCCCCACCAATATCCATAATAAAAACATGGTCTAAATCATATAGTATCTCATCAAAAAGAGTGTTATCATCTACTACTATCTCATACACGATAAAATGATGAAGTAAAATAGTGAAACATCTTATCAAGGCATATGATGTCATCTAAACAAAATGCTATCTCATACATCATAAAACATAGGATACATCATCAAAATCCATCATGATACATACATAAGAAGTAAATCAAACAACATCATGATATAATCATCATCCATAGTCATAATCATCATCATAAGTCATATAAATACATGGCAAGTATAAACATCGAATGTCCATCACATATATAAATTCGTCTCAAAAAAATATATACAACATCGATACAAAATATGCCATCAAGGGCATCAATCAAAATAAGCCTTCATCAGGAGGCATAATCCAAAAATGATACATCATACATCATCGATCAAAACTAAGCCTTCATAAGAGGCATACATCATAAATACATACATATGTGTATAATAAAAACTAAATCATATCTGACTCGATCCCTCATGAGGACTACAAGGCCTACGATCTGGCAGAGGGCACATCACCTGTGTACTCTACTCTCATGTCTACCACCCTATATGGGAATCTTGTTGTTACTCCATAGATCTCGCCAATGTCTCTGGTCTCTGTGACCTTTATGATCTACCCATCGATTGCTCACTAAATATGGGCTCTCTCTCGACCCTCTGAACAACATCATAATACAGGGTCTTATAGTAGGAAGCCCTGCCATTGGCCGTAGCCAAGTCCATGTATATCTACGGTGTCATGGTGGCTCCATTAGTCCACCGGAATGAAGCCACCTCTACCTATAATCTCACTAGCTCGGCATGACCTATTGTCCTCTCGGTCACCAATCGGTCCTCTCTACAATAATCCTCTAAACATGGGCATGTGACTACCGCCATAGGATCGTAATCTATGCCATCTATGTCACCATCTCTGTTGAATCTGCTGAAACCAAGTGGCACCATCCCCTCCACCTCCCTAACTAGCATGTGCTCTGGCCTCGGGTTTGCTTTGAGGTCACAACCTTTAATTGTGCCCTGACATGATCTTTCTCGGCCATCACCTAGAGTTGCATGGCCACAACCTATTGTAATTTCTATTGTAACACAAATGACCAACCCACCATATCCCGCATCATCGCCACCACCTTCATCTCCACCTCCTCCACCTCTCTCGGTGGACTATGAGGTGGGATAAGAACTAGCCTCTACTTTATAGTAATCCTCCTAGAGGAGGACCTTGTGGTGCTGCTCTCTATGCTAGCACTTGTTGTATAGGAACATGAACACCAACCGCTATATGCCTACTTGGGGCATCTCAGTATTTAGAGGACAATAGGAACCTCGCCTCTGTCTCTAGCCCTCTATCTATTGTTGTAAAGGTGGAGGGCCTTATCCACCACTGCCATCATGGCCCTATCCATCATCACCATCATCCTCATCATCATCATTGCCTTCATCATCACTATACTCCTCTGGCAGTGGCCTAACTCTAGCATCCTATAAAGCATGTGGAATGGTAAGGTGGCATGGTAAGATTGTCAAATACCGGGCCCATACTCAGCAGTAACCCCATGGTCTTTGATCTATCTCAAAGGCACCCATACATGTGGCACCATCCCATCAAAACTAGCTCGCACCCTTCTCAAGCAAATAGGTGGCCTCATGTCAAATATCTTCGTAACTCATGTATGAACCACATATCGGACAGGTACATCTTGTATTGTACCAAACTATCTCTGGCATCAGTTTACCCTATAGAACTCTGTGATATATCCCCAACTATTGATCAAAAATTTCTCAACCATGGCTATGCTGAGCTCATCTCAATCCTCAACCCACTAATAATGTTGGTAGGGCCTCCACACTATCATATGTTGCACAATGTCATCTAATTGCCTGTGATAATGATAAGTATCACCCATATGCCCTCTGACATCATCTCCAATGGGGACCCATCCCATGACTAAAGGATCCTCCGGATCCCAAACTCGAAGAACACCTGTAGGGTGACCAATGGCTATGTGGTCCCATGCCCATATCTATAATAATGTGGCAGGACCCATGGTCTTCTAACCATGGTACGTGATAAGATGTAGGTCCTAGTATGCTGCTAGCCCCAATAGTATCGCTCACCTTAGAATATACCCCAGTATCACACTAATCAAGCTAAGAGGAAATGAGGAACTTGTCTTGTCAGTGAGCAAAAAGCCACTATAAGAGCCATCAAATATAGCGGCATGCGATGAAAGCTAGGATTGCAATGCATCGGTGTAAGTACACTATCATACCTCGATGAGGTATATCATCATGTCCAAATACCTCGATAAGGTAGTATAATATCTCAGCCTCAACACTAATATACTCGATGAGTTTTCCTCTAATAGGTACATGTAGAATGTGCCAAACATCCTCAAGGGTAACTGTCATCTCGCTTCCTAGGAACCGAAGCACTGGATCTCACTATGCCATCTCTCTACCAAGGTTGTAAGTAGCCCATGATCAAGGGTAATTAGTGGCATCCTAGCTACATGGGCCAACCTAGTCACCTCCAGCAATATATCCATCATCCGTCTATGACGTTGATGAAAGCTCACCCATATGGTCGCTAAACGGCCATGTCTCTCCTCGCCATATATTGATAAAAACCTCTGCAATATAACACAACATTTTAGAACTAATTTTTATTCTATATTCTTCTACTCTTCTAAAAACTAAGGCACATGTCATCTACACTATCCTAGTCATCTAACTAACATTCTTCTAAGTGTAAAATTTCATCTCTTCAATGCTTCCGTGTCATTTTGGGCATGTACACGCCTTTTTTAGTGTGTGCATGCCTAGGATGTATACACGACATCTTGACACTTGCGCACCCATTTTTTTGTGTGTGCGCACCCCCTACTAACCTATCTAACTCACGTATGCGCGCCCTTTATGCCGCATATGCATGAGGTTGTGTGTGTGCACTAGCGCACATCCATTTTTGACCTAGAGCGCATACGTGCCATATTAAATGCCTACGCATGTGCGTACACATATTTTGACATATCCACGTGCACCTACACATAAATTTGATGTATATGCACCCCTTTGGATGCTGCTGCGCACACCCCTAGGGTGTGCGTACACAATTTCGTCGTCCTAATAAACCCTAATAATGCTAATAAATGCTAATAAGAGCTATTAAATGTAAAAATTGACAAGAAAGGTTTAG
Organism: Taxus wallichiana var. yunnanensis; assembly: GCA_018340775.1. Classification (NCBI taxonomy): domain Eukaryota; kingdom Viridiplantae; phylum Streptophyta; class Pinopsida; order Cupressales; family Taxaceae; genus Taxus; species Taxus wallichiana. The sequence continues at coordinate 434,606,572 of CM031237.1, forward strand.
GCACTCACAAATGGAGGGTCGTCCTCCTCCCGTGCATACTCCTAAATGGTGTCATCTCACCTCGTATGCCTCTGGACCCATGCCATCTCTCTTGTAGCTTAGAAATCACTCGCGGTAAAAATTAGTAGAGCTCCAGTAACAAATGAACTCGTCATGATGATTTACCCCCTCGAAAGGGGTATATTTAGCCATTTTAACCTATTGTGATGCCCCGGGCATGTTTTGACCATCGCGGTCACTCTAACACTTTCTTCTACCCAACGTCATAATTATTTTTAACTCATTTTTCGCTATGTTGGGGCATTATTTGCCACCTAGCACCCTTTTCTTCTCACCGGGCATCTTTTTGCTACCCGACGCCTGTTTCGTCGCCCTGGGGCATTTTCATGTGCTTTTAGGTAATCTTCCATTTTGTAAATTCTTCTGACCGATCAAAAATCCTAAAAATTCAAAAAAAAACAAAAAAATCTAAAAATTGCAAAATCATAATCTTCCTAAAAATTGTAAAATTTTCACAAAAATCCAAAAATCGTCAAAAATAAAAAAATCACAAAAATGGTAGCACGCTGATACGCATATGAAATTTGTGTCTCATCCATGGTATTCTTATCATATCTAGCTGATGTTTTCACTTATTTCTGTCACAAATGACTCGTGGATCATCTGGATCTACCTCCCATCAACAAAGCTAGCTTGTTTGCTTCGTCTGTACTATTTTGGCACATACAAATTGCCTGGTACTATTTTGTTGTGCATAATGCTTTATCATTGGAAAATGTTTCCTTCATCAAACTCCCTCGCATATATCATTTCTTAGGGCATCAATTTTTACCCTTTTCATTTGTCATGAACATTTGGGAACTGAAGCTCGATAACAAAACATTTGTGCAACTTTCTTAAACGTTGTTGGTTTGAGTATGTGTGTGTGTACTTGTTTCCCTGTTAGGTCAGCTTGTTTGCTTCTCGTATTGCATTGCATTTTGTATGTTGCATGGAGTTGGTAGTTTAGCAATGGACATCATTTGTGTTATGGATTTTTATGTCATTTTACACCCTTTTCATATGCTTACATTTTTAATAAGGACCAATGATGAAGATTTCTAGCAATATGATGACATGTTATTGTTTACTATAAGCACTGGTTCACTGATAGCTCAGTATTTCTCTTTTTTATCATTATTCTCCTCTATCCAATCCCTTTCCCATTCCCTTTCTTCTCTTCACACTATTCTTTCTTCTTCGAATCCAATCATCTTTTCGATTACCCATCGAGTTATTTCATCACCCCATTGACATTCAAGGGGGCATCCGTCTAGCCTACTAATTTTTCTTCTACCCCTTCAAAAAATTTAGTTGTTTTTTCTTGTCTACTTTCTTTGAAGTGATGTTACTTACGCCACCCCAAAGAGGGGCAAATGTAGACACCTATAATTTAGTCTACGTAACTTTATTAGTAAAATTGCACTAACTATCCCAATACCCGCTAATTGACCACACTATGCTAGTTAATTACCCTTTTCTAACCTCTTCTAAAACCCCTAAATCATGCTAACACCCTTCTAAATGGCTTATATAAGTCATTATCCTATTTGAGGATAATTAAACCTTTGTTGACTTTCTAAAGGGGAAGACTTAGCTTTCCAAATGTCAATTTCACCTTTCTAATTTGAGTTTCACTTGAGTTTGGCCTTTTTGGACTTTAGTCCCACATGAGTCCAAAACATCCCTTTCCTCTTCCTAGGATTAGAAACCTATAAATACAAGCATACCCCTCCCCCTTTTTGCTAAGAACACTCCTCCATTTTTAGACTAGCTTATGCCATCTTTAGATTTAGTAGTTTTCATTGTCATTTGAGCTATCTTTGCTTTAACCATTTACATTTCTAAACATCAAGCTTGAGTAAATGGGATGAACCATTGGCCTTGAAGCCATTAATGGTGAGATCTCACTCTCAAACCCTTGATTATCAAACAAGCATAACTGATTTCTAGGAGCTTTAATAGGTTCATCTTTCATAGCTTTCATGGAGTAGAGAAATATCTAGATATGCTAGGGTTTGAATGTTTATTTCAAGTTTATATATGCATGCAAAGAGATAGTTCTTGTTTATCTCTAATCTGATGGTTCATTGTTGAATTTTGGAAAGCTTTGAAGCTTTCTTGAGTGTTCTAAGCTTCATTCCATAGCTACACCAACTTACACATGAATGCACCCACCTTAGCCTCGTCTTAATCACACTCTTAATTAATCATCCCTAATCATATCTAATTAATCTTAAATACTTATTTATTTCATTTATCCTCCCTAAATCCTCCAGCTTATCCTTTATAAGCCTCCATTTAATAAATTTATGACCCTTTTCCTTTATTTAATCTTTTTCACCCTCCACCTACCCATTTATCCATTCTATAACCCTATCTTGTCTTTATCACTTAAAAATCCAATCCCACCTTATATGGTCTCACTCCCTCAAGCTTGTCACCCTTCCACAACCCAAATAGATGGATCCCCATGATTGGTGGTGACCCATCCGGTTCCCCTTCGACCCTATGAAGCCACCCTTACCCCACATTTTCTCGGGATGCAATTTTAAAGATTCCAAGATTTTTTGTGATCTTTCCTTCATTTGTTGTTCTCTCTTGCGGTTGTTATAGTATTCTTGGAGCTCTCTTGAGGATCTTGTGTTCATCTTTGAAGATTTGAAGACCATTTTTCTCTCTTACATGATTTGGATCTATTGTGCAAATTTATCATAGATATCATCCAAGATCCATGTCTCTTCCTTCTTATCCCTTCAAGATCCATTTCTTCAGATCTTCATCCTTTCCCATTTACCTTTCCTTTCCCAACCTTTCCAAAAAACCCCTAAATAAGCCTCAATTGTCATCAACCCTACTTGGTCACCGTCGACTCTGATTCTATTTTGTTATCTTCTATGTCATTAAGTTTGTCAATTATCCCTTTTCTGATCTCACAGTCCCTCAGACCACAAATATTTTCATTCTACCATTTTTATCACCTCATCTTTGTTACCTGTCATCCCTAGTCTCATGTTGACTCAGTAAGGTCGTCATCGACCAGATCAGTCTTTATTGTATTTACCTTCATATTTCATAATTTTCTTGCATATTTTCTATCGATCATGTTCCAAATCCTTTTGTAGGTTACAATTACTCATCTTAGCTCATCATAAGCACCCATCTTCCTCTAAGGCTTTCGATATGCACTTTTCATCGCTTTTTCTAGTTGATCTGTTCTGATCACCGTTGACTGGGCTCTTGTAGTCTTGGGCCTCCATCAACCAACATAGGTTTGTTTTAATTTTCTTATATAAGATCTGTATTTTATCACTTTAATTACATTATATTTTCTATTACATTTCAAATTCTGCTACATCCAATTTATCAATATCTTATCTTATCAAAAACATGGGTTGACATCTAGCCTAAGAAGTCTTCACTTCTCGGATCGACATTGTCAAAAACCCACCCATTTATCTACTAATCCATTTTCTATTGAGTTGTCTCTGTTTGTAGGTCACTTAGATCACTATGAGGAGGATTTCTCATTTTGTGTTTGCATTCATCGTCATCCCATCTAGAGGTACCTTAAACCCTCTCATATTTGGAGTTGTTTGTTCTCTTTTTCATTGTTTCACTAATTTGAAATAGGTAGCAAGGAAAATTTATCAACATTTTGGCATGCCCAATGGGACCACCATTTCTTGGTGAGTATTTTCATTTGTCTTTCATTTCCATTTTATTGTGTTCATTTTCTTTAACCTCGTAGGTAGGAGCATTTCTTTTTTGTTTCCGTTGGATCACGTTGCTTGGATTGGCTTTTGTTTGCTTTCTTAAAAATTAAAAATTTAGAAAAAAGGAAAGCGTTATCTAGGTATTCCTTTTTATCTTAGTTGTTCCTTTTGCATCGCACTTTCATTTCTTTCTTGCTTGTCCTCATTAAACATCACATTTCATTTTTTATCTAAAAAGAATGCTTCATTTTTACTTGGAAATTTATTATAAGTAGGGGTTTAATATTTTTCATACACCTTCATCACACACATCCAAACACACAAATAAAAATACACATCTAAAACATCTCTTACCAGGTGGAACTATTGGGATTTCATCACCCAATAGGAAAGTCATCGTGGTGTTCTGGCCACATTATAATTTTTTTCTCTTGGTATATTGGCTAAGCACCTAACTCCCTTATCGTTGTGGGACCATGAAATGAGGGGGTAGGCCCCAATACCAAGCCCCGTATCGATAGCCATCATAGATTCATGCCTCACATACCCTTTGGGTATATTGAGGACTCTAGCAAAAACTACCTGAGACCATCCATAAAATGACCATTTCCTTAGTTCCCTTTAAGCCCATTTTTCATTTCTTTTTCACATCTTTAATAATCAAGATAATCAAAAATTTGTTGCATGACTTGTTTGATTTAATAAAAATCAGCATAGTTTTGATTTATTGTTTGTTTTATGCTAGTTATTACATGATCCCAAGTAAGAAAAATGGAACAAAACATGTCATCTAACAACATACCTATCTCCACTAGTGCCTCTCAACACACTTCTGCACTTTCTATCCTTACCTCCATCCCTTTGGTCACCTCTTCCATAGTTACTCAACCCATAATTTCCATTCCCCCTCTTCAAGACTCAATTATTCCAACCTAACACTCATGTCAAAACCAATCCCTTCCTTTATTGTCAATTGTTCCATCTAGACCAACAATACCCCTTCTGCCACCTCTATCAAAGATTTTGGGCCTCCTATAATCCCTTAGTGGGTGTGCATAATTTGAAGATTGTTTCGATGCTAATTCAGTTGCTCTCCATGAATATCTTCTTCATAAGACTACCAACCTCCTCGTTGGCAAAATCCCCATTGCAGACCTCCTTTGCAACAAATTTACGCCTACCATTCCAATCTCAAATCTAAACAAGTCCTCACATCATAACTTTATGTATTATTTCCTAGATATTTTAATAAAATTGCTAGGGCCCAATATGAGCTTGATCCTCACCAATATTCTTCCTCAATCCCTCACAATCACCAAACCACTCAATTGGTGGTCCCCATTCCTCCCAATTTTCCTCAACTACTATCACTTCTTCTATCCCCATCACCTCATCATCTACTATGATCACTTGTGCCCCCATCCAATCATCTCAAGAATATCACTTGCTTCCTCCACTACCCCAAAATCATATTTCAACTCTACCAATTATTTCCACTTCCCATGTCCATGTAAACGTGATCACCTTGCAATCCCATCCTTCTGAATCAACTCAAACCCATCAACCTCCTCCTTGAGGTGCTTATCACTACATACTTCCCACTCAATCAACTCAAGTATCTTAGCCACCCATCACTTACATCCCAACTCATCCTATATCAAACCAATCAAATTTCCCCATCTCTCAACATTTAACTCAATCTAACCAATATTATTGGATCCCCATATCCCAATAATGACCCTTATCGAATCCATTCAACCACAACCCTTCAATTACATTCTCCTTATCAACCACCTCCACCAATGCCTACCTATCCTCAAACATATCATCAAGCTTATCAATAACCTAACCCATATACTTCATATGCATCACAATCTCATCCCTCAACCTCTCAACCCCATCCATCGAATGATCCCATGCAAGAACTATTGATTAGAATGGATAATCTTGAAGCCGCTACCTTGGGATCAAAGACCACCTTTTCATATGAATAGATATGTAGTGAACCCATTAATCCATGCGTCCCCATGAAACCTTATCCTCCTCATTGGGAATTGCCAAAATTTTCTAAGTTCAATAGTAAGGAGGACCCACAACAACATCTTCATACCTTTCAAAATGTGTGTTACCTCATTGTCCATGATCAAGATCATATGCTTCACACATTCCTCATGTCATTGGTCCGGACCCACATTAGATTGGTATGACAACATCCCACAACACTAATTATTCTCCTTCACTCAACTTGCGCAATTATTCCTATAACACTTCTCAATCAATATTGCACGTAAGATCACTATCATAGATCTTTATGTCATTAAACAATATGATGATGAATCTATCGCATATTTTGTCACACGATGACATGGCATCATCAACCAACTTTCATTCACTCTTTTTACTGTACTAAATTAATTGAACTCTTCTCATGGTCTTGTGAGAATCATATCTCCTCCACTCTTAAAATTCAAGCATTCTTAACCTTTGAAGAGGCGTTCACTATGGCTCGCAAACTTGAACTTTGTGCCCTTGAGAAAGGCCATCTTAAAATTCAATCAAATAAACCCAAGACCAAATTCACTAAACCCTCCACACATGGTGATAAATATAAGAATGTCACTAATTCCATCATGGTTAAATCTTCATCTACATCCACCTCTCACACAGAACCTCCATAAAGAGCTCCTAGACTGTCTTCTAATTATACACCTCTCGAGGAATCTTATAGTTCAATATTTGACAAGATAATGGCAGTCAATCTCATTCAAATTCTTCCCATCCGACCTTTCGATGAATAAAAATCCAAACCAACATGGTATCATGAGGAACATTACTATAAATAGCATCAAGTTGTGGGCCATGACATCGACCGTATCACACTTTTAAAGGTCTCATCCAAAAGCTCATAGAATCTAGTGACCTCCAAGTTGATAATCCTAATGCACCACCTAATCAGCCCCTTAACGTCTTCAAACAACCTTTTCCTAATCATCCACCTAATAATAAAACTCCACCTTCCACATCATAAACACCTAATGCCCATACAATCAATACTATAAACCAAGATCCAACACCATCACCTATGCCCATTATTTTGTCATCCGTTGCACCCACATCTATTTCATTTATATTCTTCCCCTACGATACCAATTTCATCAATGTATACACCTATCTCTACACCTATTATATCTACCTCGGCTATGTTCACAAATACTACACCCACATCAATCCTAACTATGTCCACTCCCCCATCCATATCTACCCCATCCCCATCTATCAAACCCAGTCCTTCACCCATACCTACATCAAATCCCACCTTAACATATTCATCTCACCCCCATGTCCACACCTACTTCCACATAAATCACATCCACTACCATGACCATGCCTACATCAATATCTGAATCTATGTCCACATCCATGCCATCTCTCGAATCACCTACCATACAAACACTCATACTTAATATACCTACAGAAGAGACTCTAACCCCATCTACAAGTTCAATCATTCCCACATCAACAAGTCCTAACTCTACACAATCTACCATCCCTTTTGGATCTTGTCAAACACATCATACAAAAACCACTCCCACCTTCAATATCCACTTCTCTGACATAATCTACATTGCCTAGTTCTACCTCCGTAGATTCCCTAGTTGAAATCGTCATCATTCCCGCTAAAGGTAAATATTTGTAACCAAAGTCTAAGAATATTGGCATGCCCATCCAACAATCCTTGACACATCCACACAAAAAGTTGGAGCTTCCTTCTCCCAAACCTAACCGTTATAAGAAACCTAATATCACATCATCACTCTTAGAAGCATCTCTTTCCATTTTGGGGCCAAGTCCCTCATCCAAATCCCCCATTATCATCAAATCAAAGTAATATCATTCTCCTCCAAATCTCATCCCTCTCAAAATCATCCACATCCCCATTATCAAATTAGAATCCAAACCATCTAAGTCACCAAAAATAAAAAATGAAACCAAGACACAACCTTCTTATTCTTATAAGTCCAAGATAGAATCAAAGGTTCCCAAAATCCTCATCAAAGAAAACCATCCCTCTTGCCATCATCCACACTTCTTAAAACCACTTCATCAACAACCTCTTCTCCAATCACCCTTATCGGCTCCTACACATAAATATTTGAACACCTACTTCAAACATTTGCAATCACCCTTCCACCTATTAAACCTTTTGATCCATGTGCCCCAAGGCCTTCATGGTTTGACTCTAATCTCATTTGCACATACCATCATGCACCGGGGCATGACACCGAGAAATGTAAATCCCTCCAAACCATCATCCATAATCTTATCGATGAAGATGATCTTCTCATTGAAGGAGATCACCCTCTTCCATCAACTAATCTTGCTTCTTCATCCCAACCTTCATCCACCAAGATTTCCAAATATCCTCATTCATCTAAGACTTTCATTGTTATCCCTCCTCCAACTATGACTTCTCCCAAAGAAGGTCCTCCTCTCTTCATCAATGTTTTTCTAATCATGACTCACTCTCATCCCCATGACTTCTAACCACCTACTCAATCAAAATCAAAAGTTGTTGTCACCACTCCCTCTAACGAGTCTACTCCACCCCCTTCTTCATCAAAACCTAAGGTGTCTATCTTAGTTACCCCTTGGCTTGCTGTTATTGAAAAAGTGTTATGAAACAACTTCATCAAGCCCCAGTTAATATGTCACTTTATGAGCTCATCCAAAGCTCTCCAGATCATAAACAAGCTCTCATTGAAGCTCTCAAACACATCCCTACTCCTAATGACAAGACCTAGCCTCTTTTGGAGCACTTTCTCTTCAACCTCCATATTCTTTGAGGACTTTCCAACATAACACCGAAGAACATGACCTTCCATCATTGTGCTTATGATGACACATCAAAATTCTATGATGATAGACAATGGAGCCATCAAAAACATCATCTCATCTCATACCTTTGATCAAATCAAGCTCCCTAATTCCATTGTCACCCAATCACCCACGGTTCTTTGCACATTCAAAGTGATCTTGTTGCCCCCTCTTTAGACGCAATTATTCTTCCTATTTACGTTGGCAAGAAAATCCTCAATGAACTCTTCTATATTGTATAAGGGGAGTTATAATACAATATCCTACTTGGACGACCATGGATTCACACCATGTGTTGCATTCCTTCCACCCTTCATCGATGCATCAAATATGATCATGAGGGAAAGATTCCAGCACTCGCCACCGACACCCTCCATTAAAAGCATGTCACATGACTTATAGACCTAATGATGCACTCATACCTAAACAAGATTCTTCTCAAGCATCTACTAGCTCATCTGTCTCCACATCCAAGCTTCCTAATGATGATTCCTTAGAAAAAGTGATGGATCGGCTCTTCTTGGGGAGTATTGTCTTCTCATGATCAACACTCTTCCCACGCCTCATAGGTTTAGTAGAGTAGATAAAACTCCAATGTAACAACCTAATGTGGGATGTTGCTCCTTTTGTTCCACCTCATCTTTGCACTAATCTCATCTATGGTGGTGTTGATCACCCTTCCTCCCACATCGACACTAAACCACACACCAAACCATACACCAATAGGTTTGAATTTCTTTACAAAAATCCTTTGCCTACACTTATCTTCATTGTTGCACTGGAAAGGATTTGGAATGGGGCGTTATGAACAAGGCATGCATGACCTCATCATTGATCATGCTCATTATTCCTCCCTTTATACCGTCACAAGCACATTTGCATCATCTTCACCATAAGTCCCAATACCATATGACTTATTTTTCGCGCACTCATACATGGTTCACCCCACACTAAAAGTATGCGTGGCCCTCTTCGCATTAACTCTACGCATTAACACAATAGATAATAATCAGCTTCTACATGCAAACACACTTATTAAAACAAAACAAGCAAATAAAAATAAAAATTGAAAGGAAATCTAAGCTAAGTGGCAATACTGCCTTATTAAAAACACAAAGAAGCTTATTTATAGTAGGGCTTCATCCTACTCCCATTGAAGTAATCGGGAAACATGGTGCCATCTAGTGCTTGTAATTGACATGCGCCTGAGTCTAGTATCTTGGTCACTACAAAGGATCCCAACCAGTGAACCTTCAACTTCCTTTAGATGGCACAAAAACTTGGAGTCATATAGGAGCACCATCTTTCCAACAACAAAAGACTTGTTCTTGATATGCTTGTCATGCCAAGCCTTCTGCCATGCCTTCTCCATCTTTTAGCTCCAACGCGCAATGATGACGTGCCGCTTATTAACATCCACCATTTTATAGGGGTTTTGGAAAGTGTCGAGGTTGAATTAGGGTTTTGATTAAGAAGAGTAGAGTTTCGTTGACTCACTCACAACAAAAATAAAGAAAATGAGTGAAATTTGTAATTACCAAAACCACGTGATCTCATTCACAAACTTATTTTCATATTTAACAAAGATAACCATTTATGTATCCATTTTAGTAGTGGTTGACCATTTCCGTAACCATTTCACAAATAATCATAGTCACTTTTAAGCGTGGTCTTTTAGGACCAATTTCTATTTTTGTTTAGTCCTTATTTTGCCATCTATACTAACTAATAATTGAGTTGTGCCACACACTTTTTAATTATAAGTAGTGAGTTACTTATCTCCGGTCATCGTGAGACACGTGAAGCCATGTAATTTATTACCACTCGAACAACCCAAAATATTGCTCAATAATTGAGTTCGCCACACTCTTTTTAATTTTCGCCTAGAAAAAGATTACTTTAAACATGGTTTAAATTTTAGCTTTCACATTTGGAAATTTGTTTGAAATTAGCTTCTTATAATTATAAATAGATTAATTTTTCTTTTGGATTTTGACATGTGTGTTTAAGTAAAAGAGAGGATCCCTAAAGAAATTTGTCTGGTTTTTTTTTTGCAATTTTTAATATTTAAAACAACATAAAATGGTCTCACATGTTTGGGCCAACTCACAATAAAGTAACATAAAATTTAATATATTAGCAATTTGTTGTTTCGCCTATATCAATTTTAAGGATGTTATAGATTAATACAACACTTTTAAATATTATATTTAAATAAATACATTGATAATGATGTTAATAAACATTATTATTATTTTATGTTTTTCGCGAACATATAGTTGGTGTTCATGAGTAAAATAAGAAGATACAATGCCCAATTTTCCATTTTTAATTTAGACGTTGATACTAATGTTGTTGAACGTCAAATATGCTTAGTGTTGTGGGCTAAGTGCACCTTGAAATCACTTCTACAAATCTAAAAATCCACATTTAATCAACAAATCAATCCTACATAAATCTATTGTCCTAGTCCACATAAACACTAAAGGTGACCCTCTCGCTAATGTAACATACTCCTATTTTCATGTAATTAAATATGTCTCATATATTTTTATATGAAATAAATAGAATTGTACTTAGATATGGCTAGTATAATGCAACCACTTTCTAGATCTACACAATCATTAGGCACTACATATGATTTCCTCAAACTCATTTTGATATAAACACGTGTCCCAACCCAATACATTAGAAGAAGAGGGTCCCACTCCCACTCCCTTAGCTCTTGCATGATTGTACCCAATAGATTTTCTTTCTCCACTTTTACACAATACCTACCTACGTGAGCAGATATGCTCTTTCTACAAAATCTTATTCCCCGAGAATATATGGAAAACATTAGTGTCCAAAATATTGTTGTTTTAATCGGAAAAATGTATTAAACTTTTAACGCAGGGATACCAATCGGAACGTAACGAATAGGAAGGAAATGTAGCGAATATTTTATCGTCCAAATGAGAAAAAGCATATGTATGGTGGTGGAAAATTATTTAACTTGTCCACACCCCTAATTTATTAAAAGCATTTGTGGTGGTGGAAAGTTATTATCCTTGTCCATACTCTAATTGATTTTAATAAAGAAAAATCATTTCGATCTCCAATATGTGATAGTTTCATGGGATCCAATAATCTTCTCCTAATGTAAATGTGACAATTTGTACGTGTTTGATTGTGTCAACTTCACAGTGAATTACGTGTTATGAACGTCCTAGGCAATATTAGAGATAGTGCCTTCTATATATAAAAATGAATCTTATAGTAGAAAAATTAATTAACCATAACCAAATATTGGATTACTTGATATGTTATGCCTCTACCATCCAAGAAAAACTTGCTAATAAATTTAGTTGTAGCTGTCACTACCTAAATTCCTCAGCTAATTCTCTAACATATAGTCTATCATAATCCTCCTTTATTGATATCTGTCCCAACTATTTTTCTCAATTTCCATACATATTTACCTTTCTTGATATCTCCTCTGAAAATAACTTGCAAGACTTCAAAACAATACAAAGTATTAAAATACAAATGTATGAGTTAAATTTAACAACAAAAGAACTTGCCTAAGTTTCAAGGCTAGTTAAATATCATAATCTTAATATAATTATTTAAAATTATTTTTATTTTCAACAAAGAGAATCAAATTGGTATGTAAGGGTGGCCACTAACTCTACTAGCATATATGGTTAATAAATTGATCTAGTCTTCATAAAAACCATGATAAAATAAAATAAATTGATGCCCCCTAAATGTTGGCGCCCTAGGCAGTTGCCTAGTCTTCCTAGGCCTTAATCCCCCTCTAGCCACACTTTTCTCTTGAGGGAGAAGACCCAAGAGTGGTGCCTCCTAAATTTAGGAGTCCATATTGCCGACTAAATATCATGTAGGATCACAAATTTTATATCTATGATTATCCAAATATCTTCTCATGTTTGACATTTTGGTACTTGCTATTAGACATCCAATGCATCTTGTCACTTCTAAAGTAGACTTTAAAGGGACCAAAGATAATAACATTTAGTGGTTGTAACCTATGTGTAGTATGTACCGATAGAGTCAATAGATCAATCCCCAATCACTTGGCCTCTTCTATAGTTGACAATGGGCCACCACATGGCTTTTATAGCCATAAAAATAAACAAATGCATATTTGTAGGCGAGACACCTCTAGGTATTGACTTGTTAAAATGATATGATCAACTTATTAAGAGTTCCTTAGTCATCCAAGCACTAGGATGAACAACCATGCAAACATCATGTTCACATCCCTTTATGTATTTCTCTTAAACTTTTCGACCTTTAAATAAGTAGACAAGGATGACTTCCCTACAACATTTACACAACATAGAATTGCCATCCATTCTCTCTACTATGAGGAATGATTTTGGGCACAATCCTAAAACTCTTGGGGAAAACACCCTCATGCCACAATTTTCCCTCATTGAATCCATATATCATAAAAATTCACATTCTACCTATACCATAAGAATTGGTACACACATTAGTTAGTTTTTCATAAAACTTGTTGACTACCTCTAGTTATAATCCTATGTAGACACCTAATTTTGGCAATTTATTAATTGATAATGTCGGTGTTGGCTTAAGTTTTAAATCGAGACTTGTGTGCACATTTCAAGCTCAATTATCTATTTGTAGCCTTATTGCATGACTTACTCTCCTCATTACATTAATCGGTCATTCACCTAATTGATAGAATCAACCCACATTAGTTTATCACTCCCAAGTCTCATGCCCAAAAATTTCTGGGACCTTACTCTCTTCTTGTACATGACTGCCAAACATGGACCAAACCACCAAATAGTTTGGTCTAAAACTAGTAGTTTCATCCCAAGATACTCAACAAGCATTTTCTCAATTTGATTACTTTTATAGGCCGATACTTTCTTCACGGGTCAACCTTAATGCAAAATTAAACCTACAAAACCCTATATAAACAAGTCATGCACTCATTTACTCACATGACACTTATAAGGGTTCCTTAAGAAAATATCTTCCAAAAGCACTAAAATATCTCCTAAAATTTCCAAAAGAATCATCACACATTAGGAGAAACCACTACACAAAGCTTGAAGCACTCCAAACCAAATTCTAGAGTAGAGCTTCCCAAGCTAGAGACCACCAAAGCCAAGTCACGCACAAGAAAGTCACTACAAAGCATTATCAAGTGAATAAATAGCCAAACATAATTACATACATATAATTATCACATCTCTAGGTGGAGAACTACACGTGATTTGAGGCCTCTTTAGAGTAGTGCTAATGTAGGTAGTGTATGTATTGTAATTTAACCTTTAGCCACTAACCTTTTACATTGGTTTTACCCATGTTTAGAGTTTGATGTTATTTTGGGTCATAAAGGGGATTTTGCACATTTGTGAGACCTAAGATTTCATAAGAAGGCACATTCCAAAAGATTGCACAAACATAGAAAGTTACTGAGAATGTTAATAACTCATTGTATAAACCACCAAATGGGCATGGAACCAAAAATAATTACATACATAACCAATGGTTTCATCCCTTCTCATCTTGCACCTTCATAACTAGAAACGACGTATATACATATCATTTCATCCTTTTTCCGCAACTGCATCAAATTCCAAAACAACAAAAGAACTAAGTGTATCCCCCTCTTGTGTCTTCTTCTAATTAGCACACATTCTTATGGTTTTATCTTTCAAATTATTAACATAGGTACATTCTGAGCCACATATTAATATTAAATTAATCTAAATATATGTATAATTCCTTTCCCATACTTAAATCATTTTGGGGTGTAATCATTTCGTGAACCCACTTCCCGATCGAATTCTTATCCTAGTTCGAACCCTAGGGTTTCCATTTCTTACTTCAAGATCCTTTTCCTATCTCTAGGGTTTATTCTTATTTATGTTTTCATGGCTTCCCATACACGTCTTGATTTAACAATAATAATCTTTTTGCTAAAACCATAATTGCATAAGAATCGATAAAACATTAATAAATAATTGTTAGATATGATATGACACAAGCAATAAAGCATCAAAGTAGAAACCCTAAGTGCAATGAAGAGTTAGGCCACTTAGCTAATTTCACAAATATCCCAGAGGTGTGCGGAGGTGGAAGACTACGTAACCGAAGTACAGGATGTCACAATCGAGCCTTAAAAATGCATAAGTAGGCAGGAGAAGCCGGACTAGGCGTCTGGGCGATCTTGTGGGCGAGTGGGTGCTGGATCCTCTCTAAGCACTAGGCTTTGCGGGCGAGCTCCATAAATAAATTTTATAAGGTTGCTGAGGTTTTTCAAACCCTTGTTTCTTTCATTATAATTTCACACAATGATCGCCGATGTCACTGATAACCATTAATAAAGAAGACCACCTGTAAGCGCATCAAATCCCAAAAATAAAATAATGTAAATGAGGGTTCAACTATCAAACAAGTGATCTTACGACTGAGCATTGCACTACATCTCAGACCCAATGTAATTCTATGTGTGTGTAGAATTGTGCCCTAGGTGGCTCTTGTGCGTGTCACACTTGATAGCGAACAAGTAGCTAGATGTAAAAGATGTAGATAGATGTGTGCATGGAAAAATTAACTTCCCCTCCTATGAAGTGTATGCATAATAACCAACCCTTGTCCCTTGAGTGAAGCTAGATGGATGCAATGATGCTCTTTAGATGCTTGTGAATGTAACCTTAGGTGGTGATAATAGATGCTTAGAGCTTGGTCCTTTAATTTGATCCCATAACATTGTATTTATATGATTCCCTTGTTTGAATTTCGTAATTGATCACTAAAAGGCTAACCCCTAAGAGATAAGGATGCCCAATAGCTAGAAATGACCCAAAAGGAGTGAGCAAGATACAAAGAGGTCTAGGGCACCCAGAGGGGACGAGGGTGTCACGGGAGTGCTTTGTGTCGAGAGCCATAAAAGGTGAAATATTGAAGTTCAAACACAGGAATTAGGGTGTGTAAGGCCAAGAAGGAGACTAGAGAGGAACCTAAGAGGCTAAAGATAGTGATCAATTAGTAATTTTCTCCCTTAGGAAACATATGAATATAATACATGTGATTAGGACCTAGAAATGTACCCAAGTACGTGATTTAGGGTCCACATTTTCTTCCACTTTATGTTGGTGAGTGAAATTTCGATAACATAAAGTAGATAGAGATGTGTACCTGATAACCATGTAGATTGATGATGAAGAGCATGCCAGGAGACAAAAGAGCGTGGAATGATAAAAAGTGAAGCGTGGAAGCTAGAGAAGAGGAAGTAAAAGTGATGATGATGACCCTAGGGTGAAATTGTATGTGTAGATGTCACATTGTACCTATTGTTGATGTCATGCTTGAAGTGTGATTGATGTTGACTACTACTTCCCATAAGGATGGACTTGCAAAAGAGAAGAACAACAAGTAGTCAAATACGTGTGTATAAAAATGATCAAAATGTATGAAATACATATAAAAAGTGTGTAAAATGTATGAAAATAGAAAAAGGAACATGTGCACCTGATTCGTGATGAGTGAAAGAGATAGAAAGGATCCTTAATATGAGAATGATGTCTGTTCTTGAATGTGAGTTTTTGGGTGATCTTACACCACAACTTAAATGGTGTAGGGAGAAAGGTCTAGTGTCATTCTCCAACCTTTGACTTCTTCTCGAAGTAAAAAAACACCATTGCAAATGGTGTGTATAAATCATCCATCCAATGTGAAAGTAGAAAAGAAGGTGTAATGCATGCATGTCGAGTGCTAAGGACTCATAACTATCTTGTAAAATCTATTGTGTAAACTACTGTGAATTGTGCCAAATTGAGAAAAATGTGTATTTGCCTCCTAGTCTCGGGTCCCAGAAGGGACATAAGCGCTAGGTGTCCCAAGATCTATTTTGGGTACTAGTGTTATCTTTGAAGTAAAGACCCAAGTCTGATTTTGAGCCCTATATGAGACTATAGATTGTGTTGTCTCTGTGTTGAACCATGTTTGTGTACTACTAAATGGGGTAGATTGATTCACCTAATAGATTCCCCCTCATTTGGGGTTACATGCGACATCGCTAGGAGGATGCAGCCCAAAAGAGTACCCCATGTTGAACTGATACCAATATGTAGAAGGGAATGTGCTTGGTAGAAACCAAGACACGTGCAAAAAATGGCTAGAAGACAAATGTTAGTGCAAACAAGCATGTATATAGAAAAACAATGTAAGTTAATGTAATCAAGAAGAAATGTAAACCCAAAAGTGGGTTGCAAACATGGGACATCACTCACGATGTTATAATACAATCGAGGCTGCAGTGGCCAAAAGAATAATATGTGCAGACAAGATAAAGCATAGGGAAAAGCCCACAAATAATGACATATAATGCAAAACAATGGAAAAAAATAGTAAGAAACATTAGATAACCATGGAAAAAGATAGACTGCATAGAAAATGTTGTACATAAAGCACCTATCAACATGTTAGAAAGATATAAAGTATGTCCAAATGTGTATTATCCGATAAAGTAATGTGCTATGAAAAATGAAACAATAACACTGCAAAAGTGTGTACAAAAGTGGATGCCCCAGGAGCCACTATGGGATTGGTATGAGGTACTATGCCAAACATCCATGCTACGTGTAAATATCTATGTAAAGCCTGCGATCACAACTAGAAGGCAAGTGAACACACATGTGTGTATGATAAAATATAATGACATACAAAGTATTTGACTAGCATGTGTAATAAAGTGTACATGTAACAAGTAAATGCAAGAAAGAATAAATGCGACCAAGATATGCGTAGGATGAGATGAGATGGAATGGAATGCAATGTGAGTGTGATAGGAGCAGTGTGCCCCCAAAGTTAATGTGTATGTATGAGTGAGATGAGGTTCATTTATACATGCCCCTCAATGAGAAATGAACCATAAAACAAGAGTGCGTCATCGGAAATGGTTTGAATGTGCGTGCTAGAAAGATGTGATCGACAAGAGCATAAAGCATAGAGATTGCGTGAGCGAGTGAATGAGCGAGTGAGTGAGTGTGGTGAGATTAATTTTTAGATTGAAAGCCTTAGTAGTCAAGTATGAACCGCAAAACTAGAGTGTGTCATAGGGTAATGAGCACAATGTGTAGAAGTAGATTCGAAATATATAACATGAATGTGTAGTGTGAATAGTGCATATAGTATGTGATAGATGTTATGAGAAAGAGGTATGAAGAATCGATGTGTAAGGCATGTAGTGTGTAGTGTGTGAGGTTCATGTGTATAGTATGCCCTCAACAGTCAAGAGTGAACATTAGGACAAGAGTACGTCATAGGGTAATGATGAACATGTGTATCAAGTGGTGTGTATTGCTGCTTAGGAGATATTAGACATTAATCATAAAGCATCGAGTGCATGGGATGATAAAAACATTTGATAGCAAAGAAAATGGGTGAGAATCCATGACGCCCCCTAAGTGATGGAGATCTAGTTGATGACACTAAGGGGATCAATGTAAGGAGTAGTTTCCTTGATAAAATTGATTGGACATTGAAGAAGAGATTGTGGAGGGTCTTTGCATGGTGGTGGCTTATTTGATAACGCTATGGGAGACTTGAGTGGAGGCCATGTTGAACTGAGTTTTAGAGGAGTTTTCTTAGATTGACTTGGTAATACCATAGATGAATTAGAAGGAGAGGTAATGGAGGATGAACCTTAAGAGGTGATTACTTATTTGGAATGGGTTGAATATGGAACTTGGATCTGACTCAAGAAGGTATATTAGAAGTGGTGACATGATGCTTATTGAACATATAAGGAGTAGATTTAGGAGCCCATTTGGATGTAGCATTTGTATGGGAATGCATCAAAATGTTGTGTAGCAATGAGATAGATGATCGAAAATAAGACTTATTTTGTGTGGCGAGCGTATCTTTAGGAAGATACATGGTGTTTAAGGCTTTTTGTATAATAACTTGGAAATTAGGATGCATTTTAAGTAAATCAGACATAAATTTGAGGAACTTTATGACCCATGATAGAATAAAAATGAGGATCTAAGCTTATTCAAATGAGACGGGTTCACCAAATGATTTAACAAATTAAACTTTTATATTAAAACCCTAATTGCGAGTAATTTAAAACAATAATAAAAATTGCTAGATATGATATGACACAAGTAATAAAGCATCAAAGTAAAAACCCTAAGTGCAATGAAGAGTTAGGTAACTTAGCTAATTTCTCAAATATCCCACTAGAGGTGCTTGGAAGTGGAAGATTGACAAAACCAAAGTGCAGATGTCGCAGCCTCAAGCCCATAAAAAGCAGAAGTGCAAGAGAAGTAGGTATTAGGTGCTTGGGGGTGCACTGGTACGTGGCACTTGTGGTGCTGGATCCCTCTCTATGCATCGGGGTCTACGCAAAAGCTCTAAGAAATGAATTTAACAGGTCGCTGAGATGTCCAGATCCCTCATTACTGTTGCTATAATGTCTTACACAATGATTACCGATGTCAATGATAAATTGTAATAAAGAGGACACCTGCAAAACCCTCAAAATCACATCAAATCCTAAAAAATAAAATAATGCAAATGAGGGGTTGCTTGTCCTCAATTATAAAAAAAAGTGATCTTATGATTGAGCGTTAGACTACATCTCAGACCCAATGTAGTTCTATGTGTGTGTGTGGAATTGTGCCCTAGGTGGCTCTTGTGCATGTCACACTTGATAATGAGCAAGTAGTTAGATGTAAAAGATGTAGATAGATGTGTGCATGGAAAAATGAACTTCCCCTCCTATGAAGTGTATGTAGAATAACCAATCTTGTCCCTTGAGTGAAGCTAGATGGATGCAATGATGCTCTTTAGATGCTTGTGAATATAACCTTAGGTGGTGATAGTAGATGCTTAGAGCTTGGTCCTTTAATTTGATCCCATAACATTGTATTTATATGCTTCCTTGTTTGAATTTCATAATTGATCACTAAAAGGCCAAACCTAAGAGATAAGGATGCCCAACAGCTAGAAAGGACCCAAAAGGAGCGAATAAGATACAAAGAGGTCTAGGGAACCTAGAGGGGACCATGACACCCGAGTGTTGGTGTCCAGAGCCATAAAAGGTGAAGTATCAAAGGTTATATTGGGTAGTAGGGTGTGTAAGGCCAAGAAGGATACTAGAGAGGAACCTAAGAGGCCAAAGATAGTGATCAATTAGTACTTTTCTCCCTTAGAAACATATGAATATAATGCATGTGATTAGGACCTAGAAATGTACCCAAGTGCGTGATTTAGTGTCTACGCATCTATATGATTACTTTAATCATCCCCACGATGCTATAGACACTACAATTTTATCTTCTCCATTCCCCTTGATGACTCCCGCTAACTATGATGTATGCCAAGCTTCGTCAATGATGTTACTCTACCTTGCCTAGATTTGACTACCACCACTTTGTTAATACAAGCCTTTATATTTAGTGTGTAATTCTCATGGATATATTGGGAATGATTATCCCCAATCCTTGAGTGAAGTTCAAGCAAGACAAATATCCAAGAAAAATCAAAGCACAAGCAAACAAGTGTATTCTTTCCTTGTTTATATCTTTTCACTTCACATATATGCAAATATAAATATTTTCTATTACATTTTTATTTGAGTTATGGTCAATTATCTATCATATACATTGACTACAATCTATGTTACAAGTTTCATCATGGAGCATGCCAACACCAAGCACAACAACACAACAACAAAAAAAATTCAAGAAAAGGAAAAGTGTGTTTACACACTTAGGTACAATTTCCTTTAAGCATACAATTTTCAATTCATACTTAAAGGGGGAAATGAAGACACTCAAATTTGTTAATTTGCACTTTGGAAATCCTCATTTTACTATGAACTCTTTCTACGATAAATGAAACTTCTCCATTCCCAATTATCACTTTAAGGTCCATTGTTTATCTTGTTTATCCTCGCACACTGACATGTTGACACATTCTGAGAATACAATGCACAAAATCAATAAAGAAACATAATTTAATTAGCTCCAAACCTCATTTTTCATATTTCTTTCTCCTAATTAGGACCATACAAAATAGTTAGGATTGTATATCTGGTTCTAACCTAGTTGTATAGTCTTGGACCAACATGTCTTCCAATTACAATTTCAAATTGATATATTTTGTTGGCTCTTATACTTGATCTGGATTAGCCTTTCTTAAATAAATCATCTATGGAACCCTATATAAGTAAGTAAAAACTACCTCATTTTCTAACCTGGAACTCCTAAGGTAATGCACTAGAGAAATCACTTCATACACTTGCAAAAGGCATTTAAGAATCCCTAAATCTCGCATTGTCACATCTAAAGTCATTAGAGAAACACCCACATTTGGTCCAAGCCACAAACTAGGTCAAGGAAACCATATCTCTCTTCCACAAGAACTCAAACATAATCTCTCCAAGTATTTTAGAAAGAGTGAAGTAAAAGAAAACATGGTTAAAGAAATTACTAAATCTTATAAATCTATCTAGATATCACATGTTAGGTGGAGAATGACGTGCGGTTTGAGGCCTCTTTAAAGTAGTGCCAATGTTGACGGTGCATGGGTTTCCACAACCATTATAATATTTTTGTAGGAATATTAATACATGTATAGGGTTTTGAGATGATGATCATTCCATTTAGAGAGCCTCACTACATGTGTGACAATTGGGGTTTAAAAACAATAGATAAAACTAAGAAAGAGACCAACCCGAAAAAGTTATAGAAGCTAAGCTTATTCAAAGTAGGTTCAATACCATACATAAGGAGATAAACCGTATGATACAATCTTGACTAAATGGTATGGTCCTAAACTAGGTGGATTCATAGTCATAGTTCAAGTTCTGAAGGCCATTTAGGATCAAATTTCCTAGTTTCACTATTGTATAGTCCCGCATCTTTCTAGAAGTCATTTGAAATCAGCGAAGTGCCTCTTACATCTATTTTGAGATTTCAATTACATATTACGTTGATTAGTGAGTCTTATATTATTTCTATTTGATATGATTTGCAAATATGAGTTATTATTTCTATGTAACATCTTTGTAAGATTTACAAGCTACTATAATCTAAAACCTTATTAAATTGACTTAAAATTTAGTGAAGGGCTAAATACCCCATTTATTCATCGAAGTTACAACTTGGTTTTAAATATATTTTACATGTTTAAAATTTTCTAGTTTTTTATTTTGATGAAACAAGTTAAAATGACAAAGTTTAACTAGGTTTATAACTTATTTATATCTTTAAAGTTTAACTCTTTGATTTACTTTTGATTTGATCACCATATATGATTTCATTGATTTGATTTAATGTTTATTATGTTTGATTTTTGAAAAGGAATCAAACCCCGAAAAGTTAGACAATTTTGAAGTAAAAATGGGATTGAGATGTGCAAATGATGGGTTTCTTTGCGTTTTCCATTATTTCCAAATTGTCAACTTAACGCCATCATTTTACACTATTTAGAAATTTCAAAGGAGATGTTTCATATATTATAAACATCCAAGGAAACTTAGAGTTCAAATCAAGGCTTAAATTCTTGAACCCCGAGAATGCTTGAGATCCCTAGAAGATGAGAATGACTAGAATCGGGAAGGTGAGGTGGAAGGGTCTTGTCGACTTAGTTGGAAATTTTGTTAATTCTCATGGAAATTTTTTAAGTCTTGTGAAACTCCAAGTCTCATGGAGGATGATAATTCTCGAAAACTAAAGAAAGGACCAAAGAGCTCAAGGAAAGATCAAAGAGTTTGAAATGAAAGTTCTAAGACCCTTGAGATCTTGAGACTAGTTCTCTGAAGTTTCACAAAAAATAATCAAAGGAGAATCCCAAGAGTCTTGAGATCCCAAAATCCCGAGACTTAAGGATTGAATCACATTTCACCTTGCAGCCACGTGGTTATGGGAGTTTCATAGAAGTGAAATCAAATGGATACCTTGAGAACTTTTGAGACTTTAAAGACACGAGCACAAGGTGGGCTAAAACAACTAAGGAACGAGTTGAGATTGGTAAGTTGTGATGCCATGTGGACCAATGATGATAATCCATAGGTCTTGAGGATTGATAAAGGAAATAAGGAACTTGAGAGTTATGAGACTTAGATTTTGTTCTCGCCAGAGCCATGCGGTCATGTGGTTTTCACAAAGGAATATCGAGAGACAAAGGTAGACCCGAGAATCCCCAGAGACCCCAAGACCCTAAGATATATAGGAGTATATACATGGATTTAGCTTTTGTTAAATCTAAGTCACCAAAAGATTTTAAGGCTTGAATAGAATAAAAAAGATGCACATAGAGGATAATCATGTGTTAAAATAAATAGTCAAAGTGATTAAATTAATTAAACCTATTAATGGACCGAGTAAGAAAAGGGGCACAACAAAGACTTGGTTTTTTTCTCATATCTCTCGATTAAGAGTGCCATTTATCCCAAGAATGGAATCATTAGAAGTATAATTTGAATACTTACACATAAAGATTAGTTTGGGAAGAGTGATGAAGAGATATGTAATATCCTTGGATAAAATTTTATCACCTTTTGTTTCATTCCTCTTAATTTAGTGATGTCAAATCATTTTTTTATATGCTTTTGGTTGATATTTTCGTTTATGGAGACTCCTCGGAAGAAAAATTCCTTTTTAGACCCTACTACAATGTAGAAAAGGGAATTTTGGATCAAAATTTAGTTACAAAGGAAATATTATGACAAGTGATAGCCAAAATTCCATTTAGCCTCCTGATCTCATGTGATCATGAAATTCCTATCACATGGATCAATCTTTAACAAAAAAATCTCACCCATAGTGAGGAATCATCGTTTCTTTAGCTAAAATTTAGAATATACCTCCATGAATTCCTCCAAAAGTATCAATGGTGATTCTTTTTCAGTTTAAGAGATGGTTTTCCCCCTCTCTTTTACAAATTAGGGACTCTAAAGATTGTAAAGGCTTTCCTAGAATTCATTTCCCTATAAATACCCCACTTGCATTGTAAATATAATATTGACAAAAACAATTCAATGTAAAGAGAATATTTGAAGCTCTATATATATGATATATCTCAATGTTCTTATTTTTATCTTGATGCCTAGGCAATAGATCAATTCTAGTTACTAAGTAGAGTTTGCACCTTTATCTTTGATTTAAATTGGTAGAGTGAGTAGGTTGAGCCTAGCTAGTCTATCTTCATGGATTATTATTTATGAAAAATTTATTTCTTAGATATGCCAAAGCAATCTTGGTTATCCAAGTGTTTGGAGATAGTGTTAATGAATAATCACATTGTATTCTTGGTTTTGAATTCCCTTAGACTAATTGCCTGGAGTTGATATAGGAATGAGTTCAACTATTTCTTGTTAACTCTAGTTTTGTGAGATTTAATTACTTTAAGGTGCTTATTACACTTAGTGGTTGGAAAATATAGCCTAGTTCTCTTTTTACCTTCCTTCTTTCCCCTTTTTAAGTTTATTTTGATGAAGATACATTCCATTAATTCATTGTAAATATCATTGGGATTTAATGTAGCATTAATCAAATCATTCAAGTCTTTAATAATCAAATGGTGGTTTTCCCAAACACACCAACCCTCCGTTGATTAGAAATAGGCCACAAAACTCTTGAATGAATCTATATGATGAGAATTTCATACCTTGGGCCATATATTCCAGCTAGGTTCTAAAATAAGTGAGGTTAATCCCTCTTTTACAAGTGTTTTCAACTTGTGCACAAAAACCCCTCAACACATTCTTATTAAGAACCAAAATGTATTCATGACACTATGTTTCACTTAGATTTTGAGGGTGGCCTTAAATAGGGGTTATCCTTAACAACATCCTCTTTATTACTCTCTTCTACCATTCTATTTCCTTATACTCTTTCATTTCTTTAACCTCTCCCCTATTAAAATATAAGGCTTATTTATTAATGTTCAATTAATATTAACTAGTGAATGATTGAAACTATTTCAACCATTTTGTAACCATCTCTCACATAATAAAATGATGGACACACAATAATAATGTGTGCATTTCATTTTCTCTTCATTTCTTTCTTGTGCATGTTTTCTAACATTGCTATTAGAGCCGTTCATGTCTGCATTGTGAGTTTTAGGTTAAAGATAATATAAAACATTGAAAATCAATCATGACGGCTAGGATAACCAAAAATAAGGTCAAAATATCAATAAAAAGATAGAAATGAGGTCACATAAATAAGAAAAACCTTGCTTGCTCCTTCTACACTTCACCCATTTGCAATTAATTGATTAAATTAATTAAATTAATACATATTGTACCCCTTTGGATTAATTAAATTAATCCCATGTTAATTAAATTAATCCCATGTACCTTTTATAAATTAATTGTTATTTATTAATTAAATAAATAATTAATTAAGTGTGTGCACATCCTAGTCATCTACCACTTGTCAAAATCCATTTACTTAGACTCCACTTGGACTCCTTATCCTTACCCTAGTTAACTACACTTCTAGAATCCTAGAAAGGTGGGGGCAATTAAAATGCACATACAACCACCTTTCCGGATGTAAATTTTTGTAATTAATTCATTTACTTGCCCCCAAACTTTTGCAACTAGCCCACAATGCTATTTTTAGCATACTCATTTATCCATGTGTAACCGATTCCAACTACCTTCTACTTCTATAAATTACATGCTTACCTTCCTTTCAAATCCTCTTGAATCTGACATACAAAAACTCTGTTGAATTTTGTTTATAGCATTTGCATTCAAAGCTTGGAGAGTACTCAAGAGCACCCACAAATCATCTCTGACATTCACTTGCAAGGTTTCACAGACAAGGTCTTCACAACCCTTATTGAGGTTTGCATTGGAGAAAGTACAGGAAGGTTTGCATTTTTAATTTGTTCATCTTTCATTACTCTATAGTTTTTCATTGCATACATTTTGGCATGCCCGGTGGGACTCACACCCCTCCTCTTTCATTTTTGTTTCATTTTGTTTGTCTAACTTTGTTTTGAGTGTTCTTCTATTTTCAATAATTTTGGAAGTAAGCACTTGTGTAGGTTTAAAGTTTAAGCAAACTACAATTTTGCATGTCAAACAACCAAAACCATATTATTTTTCTAATATTTTGCTGATTTATTTTGAGTGTAAAATTGGTTTGTAATGTTCTTGTTATATTATTCTCACATTTTTGCATTCGAGTTACTTTTGTTTATGATTTTTCCTGCAAAAATCTATTTCATATTTTCTTTTCTAGATTTTTGTATTTCTAACCCATCTATTTTTTCTTACAACTTTAATAAGTAAATTAGATTTACAAAACTACAAAATCTTAAAACAAAAATAATTTTAATAATATATATATATTATATATATATATTATATATATATATATATATTTATATATATATAAATTAAAATTAAAATTAAAAAAAAAAATTTTTTTTCTACGAAAACATACTAAAAAAATTAATTCCTAAACCTACAACCCCCTAACTCCTACCCTACCCACCTCACCTCCACCCCCCTCCCCTCTCCCTCCTCCTCATTCCCGACCTCTCCCCTACCATCATTTCCTTCCTCCCTAACCCCCTCACCTTCCTTCCCACCCCTTACTCCCCACTCCCTACACCTCCTCCCATCCCTCCCATGTCCCATTCTACCCCCCACCCATCCTCCCTCTCCCTCCCCTAACCACCCTCAACCCCCCCTACCCCATCCCAGCTACCACTAAGCTCCCTACTCTCCCATCTCCCCCTCCCCGCAGTCACCCCTCCCATTCCCCCCATATCCCCCCTCCCTCACCCCAAACCCCAACCCCAACCCCAAAACTCACCCTCCCCCCCCTTCCCACCCACCAGCTCCCATTTCCTAAACCCCCAACCCCACACCCTTCCACACCCTAGCTCCCTACCCCCCACCCGAGCTACAACTTCCTATCCCCTCACGTCTTACTCCCCCCCATTCCCTCTCACACCATTTCATTCCCATCCCCATCCTCGCCTCCCCCCCCAGCTCTCCCCCAAGCTTCCACTTCAAAACACACACATTTTTTTTTTTATATTTATTTTTTATACACACTAGCTCTACTTTTTTGCCTTTTTTTAGTTTTATTTTTATTTTATTTTTTTACCCTTTTTTATTTTCAAGCTTATTTTTATTTAAGTTTGCTCATTTAGTTTCTTTATTTTAAATTTTATTTCCCTTATTCGAGCTTTAGTCTAGTTCCAGGTTCAGGATTTTTTCACTTTTATTAACAAATAAATGTTTTACAAAATTTAGTGTTATTATTTTTCGGTTAATTTTTATCATTTTTTATCACATTTTGTTTTTCATTTTTTTTCTTTAACTAACTAACTTTCTAACATGTTTTTGTGTTTGTCATTTTCTTTTTTTTTTTTTTTGAGACTAACATGAATCACTCACGTGTATGCTCTTCCCTCGCACTTTTTAAAGTGATCTTGGGAATCAAAAATGTGGTCATTTCTTTCTTTTTTTTTTTTGGGGAATTAATGTTTCACTTAACCAAAGCCAACCCACATGTATGCTCTTTCCTCACACTTTTTAAGCGATCTTGGAAATCAAAATGTGGGTTCACTTTTGTTCTTTGTTTATTTGTTTTGTTATTTTTCCTCATTCTAAAAACTTTCTAATCATTGTTTTAAGACCCGCTCTCACAAAGGTGGATTAAAACATTTCAAAACTACTAACTATAGGTTTCCAAAGGAGTTCAACCAAACCACACCTAAATCAAAAGATTAAAAAAACACCACATTCAAAACACTTGATTTGTAGGTTTGGTTAAGAGCTACGGCTCGACCGCTTAACTAGAACATAACCCCCTTGGCATAAGCCTTAAGCTACAACAAAGGGGGTGGTTCTAGGAACCCCAAAGTAGTCCACACCTTGAGGGAACTGTGGACGAAACAAGGAACCTTTTCTCCTACTCTGACTAGTAAAGCCTTTGTGAGTTAGAGTCACAGATATCCTTAGTGGTGACCCCAATGTGATTCATTCTGAGAAAGGTCTTTTCTCAGGGTTTCAAAGGGGGTTAAGTAAAGTCATCATCTAGCAATAATAGTGTCACGCTCACTTGGATATTTTTCTGACACCTAGTTGAGAGAGCCACCTAGAAGCCAAACATTTTCCAAGCCAATCTAAGGTAGAGGCCACAAACAAACATTCAAACAAAAACTTTTTTTTATTTTCTTCTTTTTTTTTTTTTTTTTGTAGTAGTGTTCCACACTCACTTTTTCCCAAATACTCCTTGTTTGGGATCCATCTTTCACTTTTCTTATCTTTTCATTTTTTTTCCAAACTATCCTTGTTTGGATTCTACTTTCATCCTCATTTCATCTGTTCTCATCTTCTTTTCTTCTCATCATCATTCATTCACTAACCTTCATTTTACTCTCAATTTTCCCCTTTTCAGAACTTTCATCTCTTTTTCATTATTTCAATTTTCTCTTCTTTTCATCCTCATTGTCTTCTCCATTTGAGCTTCTTTCACTCATTTGGAGTTTTTATTCACTTATTTGATTCTTCCCCTTTCGCGATTATCAAATCCTTCTATCTTTCATATTCACCTCCTTGAGTTCATCTCCCATTTCATTCAACACTTAAACATTTGGATTACATTTCCTAAAGTTTAAGTTTTCATCCTCTTTTCGACATCAAGTCTTGAGTTGTGGATATCCACGTCCTCACTCAAGCACTTTCATCTTACAACTCACATCTTAGTGGTGTTGTGTTTCACTTTTCCACAACTTATTTCATCACATTTTATCTTCATTCTCCTCTTATGACCTTTAGTTTGACAACATCATTGTTAAACTATATATGTTTTCTTTCTTCACGTCTCTAACTTGACAACATATTTGTTGCATTCTAGACACTTCATCATATCTTCTTTTCAACACTTACACTATCAATATTTGAGTCTTATCTCTTCATTAGCCTCTTCCTTCTTAACTAATTCTTGTTAAGGGTTGAGCACATCACATATGATTTGAATCCTTTTTTTCATACCCTCTTCCCATTTAGCATTCATTTTTGCTAGGTGGTAGAGTGCATTTTGCAATCAATCTATCCTCACTTCTTCACTCTAGCATTCACATTGTTAGAGGTTGAACACATTCAGAATTTTTTCACTATAACCCTCCTCCATTCTAGCATTCACTTTGTTAGAGGATGAGAACCTTCATCACATCACACCACTCTTCCATCTTGGCATTCACTTTGTCAAGGGTCGAGTTTATCAAACACTTTCACACGCTTCCATCTTGACATTCACTTTGTTAAGGGTTGTGTCACTCATATCTTCCAAACCTCTTTCCCATCTTAGCATTCACTTTGTTAAGGGACAAGTTATTATCAAACTTAATCACACACCTCTCTTCCATCATCGCATTCACTTTGTTACGGGTTGAGTTATCTTTCACATATCTCTTTTTCTCCTCCTCTTTTTAAAAATGGTGGGAACACAACATAGAGATTATAGTCCTTTTGGAAGGGGCGAATGAAATCCTTTTGGAAATTTTGATAGTGATAATGACCAAAAATTTGAGGATGATCAGAATGACATCTCACTCAAGAACAATCCCACATTGAAAATATTTTACGTATGAATAAAGACCAATTTTTTCTTCATCTCCTTGAGATGGGAGAAAAATTACCCTCTGACTTCGATGAAGCTAGTTTACAAACATTACTTGGAAAACCACCACCTAACAAGGGTGAACCTTTCATTTTGAAAACAATGATGATGAGGCAGACCTAGTCACATGAATAATGATGATCAAACAAGTCCACCTCAAACAACACCAAAGGAAATGAATCAAACAAAGAAAAATATGAAAAAGGAACAAAGGAAAATCAACTGATTCAACCACTGATCCTACTCAAGCCCTCATGAATCAAATTAATGACATGGCTAAACAACTTGCTATTTTAAATTCCAAAGTCACCAATGAATCCCATGACAAGGAGGCACCAAAGAAATCTAGTGATGCTTCATTTAAGAGTCATACCACACACACCAAAGATAACAATAACTCTACAAGTGATGGCTCCTTATCTTTCTTACAGAACAACTCACCATTTTCCCAAGAATGGAAAATGATGAAGGATACCATCTCTAGTATGAAACATCAACGCAAACAATTCAACTTTGAAGAATTGTGTCCTTACCCATTCGATAAGGACATTTTGTGTGTTCCTTTTCCAAAATATTTTGAGACACCCAACTTTGAAAAATACAGGGGCAAGAGTGACCCTAGAGAGCATATCAGGGAGTTTTATATGGCTTTCCAAGAGGTGGCCTATAGTGATGTCTTCTTAATGCATCTTTTCCATGAAGTCTAGGAAGACAAGCCTTGGACTGGTTCCTACTCCTCCCCAAGGGCTCTATGCAAAATTTCACGGACCTCTCGAGAAAGTTCACAAACATTTCTCATTCAACATAGAGTCTGAAATTACAATGATGGACTTGTGTAATGCCAAACAATGAACAAATGAAACCTTCACACAATTCCTACAAAGATGGCATGTGGATTGCTAGTCATTTCCCATGCTCCATGCCTAGAAGCAACTCGTGAGCATATTTGTACCCAATCTCAATAGTGAGCTATCCTTTCACATGTAAATGCATTGCCTTAATACTTTCAAGAAGTTATTGAGAAAGGATCACAGATTGAAAAATCCCTTATCGCAAAAGGTTTGATTAAACCTCATTCAAAAGACAATGGGAAACATAGTAACCATCCTAATAGCTCTCACCAAGACAAATCTAAACATGTTAACCACAATCGTAATATGGTCAATGATGGTATTACAGACAACCGCAATGTCCACAACATCCAAAACACTCAGACTAGACCAAACAAAGGTAAACAACCTCTTGTTGTTTCTAGCAAAGAGGTTTCCTCCTCTCCTGATTCTAAATGATGTCATTTCACTCCTTTGGGAGAACCTCTATCAAATTCCTTCAACAACTCATTAATGCAAACATGGTTACTTATCCCATCACCAGACCTTGGGTTGAGGGAGAACCCAAGCCTACTTGGTACAAGGTTGATACTTATTGTGATTTTCATCGCATTGATGGTCACCCGACTGATCGATGCTTTCACTTACGTCACTTTTCCAAGATCTCATTGATAGTGGAGATATCACTATTGAAGAATCATCACCAAATAAGAACACCCAACAACAATCTTAAGGTGTTCTCAAACCCATTTCCCAAACATGGCGGTGATAATAAAAATGTTGACAAAGGTCCTTCTACCAATAACGCTGATTTTAGTTCAATTATCTCATTTATTGAGGAAGTACCATCTACAATGGTGACCATTAAATTCACACCTTTGAGTAATGTTGTGACCACACGCCAACATGGAAGATATGGGTTCCTGTGGAAAACCAACCTTCTACATCTTCTGTAGAACCTCAAACATCCAAACCAACAACTCCTTCAAATCAAAAGTCAAATTCTAATGCCAAATCTTCCACTCCAGGTCAGTATGACTTCATCAAACAATTAACAACCACGCCAACACATATCTCTCTCATGGAACTACTAAAAGAGTCACCTAGCTTTCAAGATATTCTCACTCATGCTCTAAATGAATCACGTGTTCCTCATACTCTCAATGTTCAATAGTTTCAGGCTATGATCGCAAACCTTACACCTGAAACTCCTATCCTATCTTTTGGCCCTCAAGATATGTTGAACCCAAATCTGATTAACAATAACTCCTTGTACATCAAAAGCCTATGTTACCGATCATAAAGTCAAGAGAGTTCTTATCGACAATGGAGCGGCCTTAACATCTTGTTCTATAAAAATGCTTTTTTCCTTGGTCATACAATAGATGACTTAGATGCTAATATCATTACCATTCATGGTTATGATAATACTAAGCACCTTCCTGTGGCACCATCACTCTTCCCATACAAGTAGGCCCACAGCTCCTTGACACTATGTGTCATGTAGTTGATGCATAACACATCATATAACCTTCTTTTTTGGTAGACCTTGATACATGCATGATGCACATAAGACCTTTCCACTTTCCATCAATGCATAAAGTTTCCACATAATGGCAGAGAGTTCACCTTGCATGGATATCGACCCCTTTGAATACTATAAGTTTTTCAAAGCAAGGTACAAAAAGGAAAACTATTGTCCATCTACTGATAAAGACAACCGATCTAGCCCAAATCTATTGTTACCAACCATATTGATCTTGATATAATATTGATGCTTCCTCATGAATCTTCTATGCACCTAGGATATTCCTCACACCTTCCACATCTTCCTCTCAAGCATCTACATCTAAGGTGTCACCTAAAGTTACATTCTCTCATAAAGGCTTAGGCAGTACACACTTGACTTGATAATGCATTTTTGTTGGAAAACTCCCATTATCACCTCATAGCTATGGGCATCCTAACACTCCTCATCTATAAGAACATCCAACTTACTATCTTGGAAAAAATCTTTGGAGAGATGATATGGATATCTAGAAGATGAACATATTCCAATCTCCATGACTCTTGGCTATACGATGACAGATGGCAAAATGCTACTGAATCCACCGATTACACCAAGGGCCATAAAATGATGAAAAACATGAACTAGAAAGGAAGAGGCCTTGGCCCACAAGGGCATGGTGTTCTTGAACCTATGAATATCAAGTCTAACCTTTACACATATGGTCTAGGATATGAGACATATGAGAAGAGGCCTATAGTCTTTGAGGTGTTATCTAGCGATGCAGACTCAGATTCTGAAATTGAGACCGGTTCCACACATAGCCTCTTCAAAGACCTAGCCAAAACTACACTTTTCCTAGACTACTTATCCATTCAAACCCTTGACATTTTTATCCTTCCCTCATTGATCAGACCAATAGTGTCATATTTCCATGGATCTCTTTCAAAACGATGAGGCCATCCAGGAGTTCCTCGGGCTCGGGACCCTTTTCCCTTGTCGATCACAAGAAGGGTTTTGATATAAACCTTGATGCTACCACTTACTTTGGTGAAGAAATTACAATCTCCAATCCTAAAGAAAAATAAATTAAACATAGAAAAAAAAAATTATATCTCACATAGTGAAAACCTTTCTGAGGCATTATACGAGAAGCAAAAAATGAAAAAGAAAAAAGAAAGAAAAGGACACATCTCCTAGTGAAAACCTTTCAAAGGCACTAGAGAGAGGAGATTTGGATCCAAAATATCTAAAATCTACACAAGCCTCCAACATCATTTCAAGATAATGACACTTCTAAGTTGTTGGTAGAAGAGATGACAACCATTAACATTGAATCAAGACCAACCAAAATTGTTACAACTAGGTGCCAGTTTATCAAAATCTGAAATCAAAGCCTTCACAACACTTCTAACCAAGTTTCAGATGTATTCACTTGGTCTTACAAAGATATGCCTAGTCTTGATCCTTCTCTTGTGGTTCATCACCTTGTGGTGCACCCAGATGCTAAACCTGTCAAGCAAAAACTACGTAAAATGCATCCCAAGGTCGCATTGCTTGTTAAGGCCGAACTACAAAAATTATTGGATGCAGGCTTCATATACGGTATTGATTACTCAGAGTGATATCTAATATGGTACCAATTGTGAAGAAGACCCCAAAATCCATATTTGTATAGATTTCTATGACATTAACAAGGCATGTCCTAAGGATGATTTCCTTTTCCTAATATTGACATGATTGTCGATTCTACTGGGGCCATGAGATGTTATCCCTTATGGATGGATTTTCCGGTATAACCAAATTCAAATTTCTGAAGAAGACCAACATAAAACAAATTTTACAACCCCATGGGGGACATTTTGTTACAAGGTCATGCCTTTTGGCCTTAAAAATGTTGGTGTAACTTATCAACGTGCCATGACTATTATTTTCCATGACCTTCTTCACAACATAATGGAAGATTATGTCAATGATATTCTTGCTAAATCAAAGACTAGGGTGGATCATCCAATAGTTCTTAGGTGTATATTTGAGTGGTTAAGGGAGTACAAGGTTCACCTTAATCCAAAAAAATGTGTCTTTGGTGTCATTTCAGGGAAACTTCTGGATTCATTGTCTCACAAGAGGAATTGAAGTGGACCCTACCAAGGTCAAAGCTATAATAGATATGCCACCTCCTCAGAACCTTCAAAATTAAGGGGCCTACAAGGAAAAATATAGTCTATTCATCACTTCATCTCTCAATTGGTAGATAAGTGCCATCATTTCAACCAGCTGCTTAAAAAGGATGTCCAGTTCAAATGGACACAAGACTGTCAAGATGCCTTTGCAAAATTGAAAGAATACCTGACATCTCCACCGGTACTCATGCCACCTATACAGATAAGCCTATGTTGTTGTATACATCTACAATAGAACATGCCATTGGGGCATTATTGGTGCAACACAATGATAAGGGTCAGAACAAGTTGTGTATTACTTGAGAAGAACTCTTCTTGAACATGAGACCAAGTACTCACAGGTTGAAAAGGCTTGTTTAGCAGTTTCTTATACTTTCAGCAAGCTACACACTATCTCCTAAATCATACCACCAAGATAATTTCACGGGTTGATCCTCTTAAGTACCTACTTTCGAGACCAGTCATAACAGATGATGTCTAGCTGATTGCACTACTTAGTGAATTTGACATTGAAATTGTCAATCAAAAGGCTATCAAAGGTCAAGCACTGGTAGATCAATTGGCCACAACACCACTACCAGTTCACAACCACTAAATTTTGAATTTCCAGATGAAGACTTGTTGTACATAGAAGCAACACCCTTATGGACATTATTCTTTGATGGATCTTGCAATATCCATGGTTCTGGAGCAGGAATTGTCTTGCATACACCGGATGGAGACCTCATACCTAAATCTTATCGTATCAACTTCCCTTGCACAAATAACATAATAGAGTATGAAGCACTAATAACAGCTTAGGGTTTTTCTATCTCATGGTGCCTGCAAGAATTGATAGTTCTTGGTGATTCTCTTCTAGTCATTAATCAAGTTAATGGAGAATATCAGGTAAAAGATGAAAATCTCTTACCTTATAAAAGAATGGTTGATATACTTTAGAGGGTATTTCCAGATTATCAATTTTGAACAAGTTCCTCATGTATAAAAAACAAAGCAAAGTGGATGCCATGGAAACTATCACTTCCCTTCTTTCATTCGACACTAATCAAACTCACAACGAGTTCCTCATTGAACATATTTTGGTGCCCGCATACGAATTTCCAGAGTCCACCATGGTTTGTGAGATTGTTGGTCCTGATCATCCCTGTACCATGATATATACACCTTCATTCAAACTAAAGCCTATCCTCCTAATTTTAATTCAGCTAATAAAAGAGCCTTAACACAACGTGCTTCGCTACTACACTCTTCTTGCTTGACACCTTGTATCAAAGAGGCTATGATGGGACTCTCTTAAGATGTCTCAATCAGATGAAGCTAATCGATGCTAGTATCTGAAGTACATTTAGGTATTTTTGGTGCCCATACCAACATGGAATAGTCCTTGCAAAGAATATTTTATGCATTGATACTATTGCCCACAATGGAGGAAGATGCATGCAACTTTGTGAAGAAATGTCAGCTTTCCAAAAACACGGTAATCTCATTCATGCACCATCCCAAGCCTTACATCCTATTACTTCACCTTGGCCTTTTTCAAAATGGGGACTTGATTTAATTGGAAAAATAAAGCCCACATCTTCTGATGGCCACACTTTTATTATAACCACCACTGAGTATTTCACCAAGTGGGTTGAGGCTATGCCTCTTACTAACATTACTGGGTGCAATATTTCTAAATTCATCTTCAACCATATTATTTGTCATTTTGGCATCCCCACTACTATTTTCACTAACAATGGTGGTTCTTTCAAAAATAAGGATCTCAAGGCCCTAGCTAAGAAATATAATATCCACCTAAAATGGGCTACACCCTATTATCCACAATGCAATGGCCAATCCAAAGCATCAAACAAGACTATCAAGTCTATTCTGGAAAATACTATCAATAAACACAGACGTAATTGGCATACACAGTTATATCCTACCCTCTGGGCCTACCACACTTCCTTCCGTACACCTACAGGAGCTACTCCTTTTTCCCTAGTATATGGCTCTGAAGCCATATTACCTATCAAAGTTGAGCTTCCTTCACTTCATGTCTCCCTCCAACATCTCATTCATGAAGAGGATTACTATGTTACATGCCTTGCAGAGCTGGAATTACTAGATGAGAGATGGCTTCACGCCTTAGACCATATGCAGTATATCAGAATAGAATGTTCACCATAATTATAATCACAAGATCAAACCTCAACAGTTTGAAATTGGTGATTTGGTCCTAAAGGAAAATCAAAAGAACACAACTAAACCACGAGAAAAAGGGAAAATTTGAGCCTAATTGGTTGGGTCCTTATGTTATAACTACTAAATTTGGATCCAGCATGCATATAAAATATCTACCAAGGATGGAAAAGAGTTGAAGGATCCTATGAATGCCATTCATCTGAAGAAGTTCTACTCCCGAGTCTCCGAAGAGTAACCCTTATATTGGGGGCATATCAGTGCATCCACATGTTTCATCATTTCACTTTGTTTCCCACTTGTAACTTTTCACCTTCATGTGTCATGTTCTCCTTGTAGGTTGTCATGCCCATTGTCTACCACCATTGTTCACCTTCCATTTAGCATGTCAGGTTTTGACTTGGGAATTTCCTTTCCCTCTTCTTTGGCATGTGGTTCAAAATTCCAAAAAAACTAAAAACATTCAAAAATGTCTCAAAAAAAACTACAAAAACAATATAAAATTGTTCAAAATCCCAAAAACAATATAAAATTGTTCAAAAAATACAAAAAAACATACAAAATGTTTCAAAATGCTTTTCAAAAAAATAAAAACTCAAAAACTATGTAATTTTGTTCACCATTTTCTTCATCTGATTGTTCCCAATCATCTTTTCCAATCAATCAAGCCACTCTTTGCAATGTAACTTTGCATAGGGACATCACTTGGCTTTGGCTTTCTTAGGGAAACTTGACATCTGTATATATTCACTTCTTTATTAGAATTTTTTACATTAGTGTGTTTTTGTTCACTAGCTTGTTTGCTTTGTTTACATTTGTACATATGGAATTTTGTATTGTATATTCTTAGCTTAGTTTCTTATGTTTGATAGTTCAAATAACCAGTACTCTATGTATCTAGAATGTGCTCATGGACCAATTGCAGAAAAATTTATTCACATCCTAGTTCACATATAACTTTGGTGTGGTTCTTTCCTGTTCATATTGGGTTTATTTCTGTTACTTCTTTTATATCTTTTTGTCATTTGCACGTGTTGTGTTTTCCTCCTAGTTTATTTAAGCCATGGAATGTCTTCATTTTTTTGTTTGCATTTGTATTTCAAAACTTGCAAAAATTTAAAAAAAAAAATATTTCAAAAAAAAAATCAAAAAAATTACAAAACTTTCGAACAAACATTCACTTATCATAGAAATCCTACAATTGGAAAACACTTAAAGTGAATCATTCAACATCTCAATACAATCTTGATAAATGTCATACTTTTATCTATTACCCTAGTGATCGTGCCAATCTTACAACTATCACTTTCTTCCCTTTGCATGATATGCTAACTCTACTTGGGGCAAGTCACACAAATTGTTTTTCCTTCATGATATAACTTCACCTGGGAAATTTCAACTTTGATCATTTGCACAATGGATTCAACAAGAGTGTCATAAGGAGTCACTTTAACTCCACTCTTCCAGTTCTGATCCTATTCCCACTTGGAGCATTTGTATCTACTTAATCATCATTGTGGCACATTAGGGGCATAGCTGATTGTCTTCTTTTTCGAATTTGTGTTGCATTGTTGATGTTTACTCTTTTTTGGACCACTTACAAGTAGTGTGATTACATCTTGGTTCCTTTATAACCCTAGATGTCGACACCTACTTTGTATATTGGGTTTGTTTTCCTTTTATCTTTTCTTTGTTGTGTGTGTTTTTTTACGTGCATCTAGGGTTAACCATCTTGATTCTTTCATAATCATGGTGACAACTCTATTGTGCAACAAAAAATCAGGTTGCTCTAAAAAAATACTCTCCAAATAATGCTCATGCTATGAACACAATCCTTTCCCATCCTTGTTTTAATCCCTTGCTTTCTTCCTATCAAGTGGTTTTCACCACCTTTGCTTGCATCATCCATCCCCTTGAGGGGGCATTCCTCTACTATTTTTCTTGCTGGGGCATCTCAATGCTTCACAATTTTTCCACTCACCGATCTCACATGTTGCATCTACTATCTTTAAAGCACTATTACTCTGCAATAGCACTTTAAAGAGGGGAAAATGTAGACACCCCAAAATTACACTTTGTTTCCACTTGTTCCCAGTATTATTCTAGTACACCCTGTTATTCACCCATTTGCAATTAATTGATTAAATTAATTAATTAATACATATTGTACCCCTTTGGATTAATTAAATTAATCCCATGTACCCTTTGTACCCCTTTGGCTAAATTAATTATTATTTATTAATTAAATAATTAATTAATTAAGTGTGTGCACATCCTAGTCATCTGCCACTTGTCAAACTCCACTTAGACTCCACTTATCCTTACCCTAGTTAACTGCACTTCTAGAATCCTAGAAAGGTGGGGAAATTAAAATGCACATACAACCACCTTTCTAGATGCAACTTTTTGTAATTAATTCATTTACCCCCAACACTTTTGTAACTTCCCATAATGCTATTTTTAGCATACTCATTTATCCATGTGTGTAACCGATTCCAACTACCTTCTGCTTCTATAAATTACAGGCTTACCTTCCTTTCAAATCCTCTTGAATTGACATACAAAAACTTTGTTGAACTGTGTCTATAGCATTTGCATTCAAAACTTGGAGAGTACTCAAGAGCACCCACAAATAGGGCATGAATTTCAAGTAAATTAATTGTCTTATTTCTATGAAATATTTCTCCAAGAAAAAAATATCCTACTTTCCTAGTGTTTAAGAATGGATTTCTTTACCAATAGACAAATATGATGGTTTCAATTTCCACATCTAGAAAGTTAAAATCCAAATGCAATTAATGGATAAAAATTTGTGGGGTATAGTTAAAGGAAAATAAAAAAACCCATTGATTATGTTAAATTGTTAGAGAGGGAAATACATGATGATAAAGTGAAAGCTATAATCGGGCTTTGTCTTTTTGAATTTGAACTCCATCATGCAAATTTTTGATAAATCATCCAAAGAAATATGTTATAACCTAAACAAGTTGTTTAGGTAAAACAATGAATGCTAAATTTTCTTTAAGGCTTCAACTATTTTGATTCAAAATGGATAATGATGTTACTATTTTTAGTCATATAAAAACCTGAGATCTCTTCTTAAATAGTTAAAAAGGTTAAATATATAGTAGATGATGAAGACTCTAAAGCCATTATGTTAAATAGTTTTCCCTCTCCATATAGAAATTTCATTTTTACTCACATTCAAATGCCTTCACAAATCCTGGAAGATATAATTTCATCTCTCTTGGCTAAATAAAAGAGAACAATTACATATGACACATAAGGTAATTCATCACATGAAAGTGTATTATACTCATGCATGAGAAATAATCACATAAAAGTAGATAAAGACCCTAGGAAAGTTTAGTGTTATTATTGCAATAAAAGAGGCCATACAATTAGGAATTATCTCATTCGAGCTAATGATGTTCTCAAAGGAAAAATAAAACATAATTTGAAAGAATAAAACATGGACTTTGTTGAAAATCCATCGACACTAAAAATTTTATTGATAAGAAGAATATAAATATGTACCACAAGAAGTTAGTGTTTTGAAGATAGTAAGGGATCCAATGTAGGTAAATATTGGCATGGATGGTTGTCGATATAGTTCAGAGTCTTTAGGTATCTTAAAAATTCACCCTTAGAAGGGTCATGAGACAATTTGATGGAGCACTATGGGAGTATCTAAACATGGAGGGTTGTCTAAAAATTTAGGAGATGTTATAATTTATAAGATCAAGGAGGTAAAATTTGGGAACTCTAGAATTGAGCTTGACAACTACACCTTTACGAAGGGATGAAGCTCGATGTAGTAATACCTGGTCTTAGAACTGTTGTTCAACACAAAAGATTTTGAAGATTGTAATTCTATCTTATTTTTATTGTAAACCTTAAGAGGGGTATTAAAATATTATGCTTATTTATTAATATTATTTAATATTTAACTAATAAATGGTTGAAATCAATTCAACCATTTTATAACCATCTCTCACATAATAAAATGATGGAAACATATTGATAATGTGTGTATTCCAATTTCTCTTCATTTATTCCTTGTGCATGTTTCTAATATCCCCTTCTAGAAGAAACTTATTCTCCATCCTTCCTCATCACTTTTTCTAGTTCTAGAACCTTAGGTATACTATTTATTAGCACATGAATTACACTTATTGCATTCAGATTATTACAATCTAGATGTTACCTTTGAGGTGCCCTTACCTAACCCTCTTTCTTTTAGCACTATGGATCCTATGCTTATGAATATTGATCCCACTCAAGTTATTTTACAAAGCTCTATCTCTTGAAGGATTCCTCATCAATCCCCTCCTATAGGTAATGAATCTCTTGTGCATGTTTTATCGTCACACACGATATAATTTCTCCCCTTTCCTTTTAATCCTACCACAAGGTAGAAATTTTCAAAAATGTAAATATTTTAAAAATACAATAACATTCAAATAATCTAATAAGCGCAAACCATTCAAATATAATAAAAAAAAAAATTCATGACCTACATATGACTTGATTTTTAGTTCTTTAATTTATATATGCCATCTTTCACATGGTTTTATAGATATAAAATTCTATATACTATTTACATATGTGTTTGAGTTATTTTAGCATGATGCAAGAAACACAAGAATCTATGCGTTGATATGTGTATGCCTAGTCCCTTTCTCAATGGAATTTCCAATTTGGTGGTATCTTCTACACTATTAGTTGATATTATTTCATTACACATTTATATTTACTTCCTCATTATCTTTACATCCTACACTTTGATATATGATATTTGTTTAGATTAGCTTAACACATGCACCATGTGTTTGTCTCACCTTGCCCCAACTTGGACCTCGATGTGGAACTTCGGTTGAGAGTAATGATAATATGTATCGCTATAAATTTGACAATGATAACAATAATCATGCTTATTTAAAAGTAAAAAAAATTAAAACATGATGAAAATAACATAAAATTATAGATATACACATACATATGTTTTAAAATAAGAAAATGGAACTTCATTTAAGTAAAAAAAAAAAACAAAACTTTCAAAACTTTTGAAGGCACCTAGGGTTTCCATCTCCCTTTCCTTTCATTTTCCTTCATCATTTTTTTGATGAATAGGATATTATATTATCTTAAATAAAATACAAGATGGTTTTCAATAAAAATCCGGTGGTATGAGCATGCCCCAAAACCACAAACAAAATAGGTCTAGCCTAGGAGAACAAGCTACCATTGCAAAGAGCCTAGTAGTAGGAGGATTTTGATCATCAAGCCAACAAGAACTAGGAGGTCCTTGCCGGTGTTAGGAATGTCCCAACCCGAATAAGTGGGGCCTCCTCTTCATTGTTATCTACCACCCACATGGGATAGATGGCAAGAGGAATCTAGGGGAATCGGGTGTGTGGCTTCGAGAGCCACCGTTGAACCCCATCCAAGATAACGAGCAGGTGGGAGCCCGACCTTGTTAACTAAATGGCAAGGAAACACTCCTTCGTTGATGGATGCGTGGAGAGTGGTGAACATGGTTAAATGAACGCCGCCGAGAGTGGATCCGACGACCTCCAAGGGGATGGAAGCCACCCGTTGGAGAACACCGAGAAGGAAAAGGTGGTTTCCTAGCGACATTACACGAGGCATCACCCCAATGCTGCAGAAGATTCTGTAGATGTTCCACCTCTAGGGAAAATTTATTAGCTTGGAATTGAATATGAAGAAGCTTATTGGAGATAACCATAGATTTGTTATACATTGAGAACTACTAATCAAATCCAAAATAAAATTCCCAAATTTGGGGTTATCTCTTAGAAGTATGTGCTACTAAGTAAAACATTCAAGATCTAAGAGGGAATAAAAAGGAATGAATCCAATTCTAAGCATTTTGTTCTTTGGGGTAGTACGAGAAGAGGCCAATTTGAACCAGGAAAGAGCTAATTGGAAGACCAATTTTTGCTTCCACACAAAAAGTGTCAAATCTCCTTCCCAAACATGATGTTTTTCCTTCTTCATTTTGGATATGGGTATGGTGAGAACAAATGAAAGAGGGTGGAGGATGCTAGTCACAAGTGTGGAAAACAAATCCCATAACTCTCCTATAATTCACACATCAAACTTCTCAATATTTCTAGTTCTCTTCCTTCCTATGCCAAAATTAGAAGCTTTAGATCAAGGTTTGACGCCATCAAGAAAAATGGTAAGGGGATTTTACCTTTTGTTATTTTGGTAAGCGTGTTAGTGGGTATGTGTGTATATGTGGGAGTATACTATCGGCGTATGGAATGTTAGAAAATGATCCATGGAAGCTTTCTTTTGTTTTACATGGTAGGATGTATGTAGGTTTAGTGGAGGATTTTGTGAATACTTCATTGATGGGAGTGCTCTCAAAATCTAGTCTAAAATTTATGTATGGGTTTGCATATTAACCTTTTTGATTCCATTGCTATATTGAAGAAACTATAAACTTTTCATCAACATGCCAATCTATCCTGTGACAACTATGTGGATGCGTGTGTTGGGTGATTGGAGAGTATATATGGGTTGTTGAAAAGGGCAGAAACTTCCAAGAAATTGTAACTTATAGGTGTCAAGGCCGAACCTTTCACCAATGCTATCAAAATATCCTTACAAGGAAGTTAAATACACCCCTAGTTTATGCAAATTAGGAATTCTAGTGGCATATATAGACGCCCTTTAGGCATAACATGTTGGAATCTTGTCGGATGATGTAGTTGCAAGTGCTTTGGTGGTTTGTTTTTTATAAAAATGTTTAAGATAGATAATTCATCCCCGTGAACAACTCGTAGCAGGATATGCAAAAAGGGATTTTTGAAGAGGCATTAAAATCCTTCAAGTAAATGCATTGAAATCCTTATTAAACCAGTTGTGGATGTGTGGTTTTGTTTTCTTGGTGCATTTATAACCCATAATAATATGGGATTGGGAGTATTTAACATTCTATTTAATAATTTTCTTTGTTTGAGATGTGTTAAAAAAATGTTGCACAATGTGTTCTTATTTTAGAATTTTATACAAATTGTGGGAGCAAGATAAGGCATGTGAATTTTTTGATAGTCTACTTTAGAGAAATGGGTCTCATGGAATGGAATGAGTTTGTAATAGAAAAAAATCATCTTGTTTATAAGGCCTTAGAAAATTTGAAGCAAAATATTAGTAAAGGAAGTAAGGCCGACTTTGCTAAAGAACTCCTCAAAGAAAAATGACATCCTCGAATGAAATGGTTACCCAAGATGCTAAAATGGGAGATTGGGAGTAGGAAAAACATGTTCTCATCACATACAATGGTTGCACAAGGTACACAAAATGGGAGCTTTAGAACAGTCTATGGTTATCCATAAAATAACGAATATGGTCTCTTAGAGCATGTATGGAATCACTCAAAGGTACCTTTGAACCTTGTTTTGTTCATTTACAAGCATAAACTATTTACCTCCTTATTAATTTATTTTGAAACTTTCACTTCATTTTATAGTAAATGAAACGTTTAATATGGAATTTAGCTTTTCATTAATGTATTGTTATTCTTTTTACAAATCATATTGAAAACCACATAAAATAATTTCCATAATGTGTAATACTATGTCAAAAATTGATGCCTTGATGTGTGTCATAATTCTAGGCCATATACTTGATAAGAACAAACCTTACTCATGATTACATTTGCTAATGCTTTAGAACTAGTCAAATTGGAAGAGAAAATGGTGTTTAAATTATAAACTTGGGACATTGAAATAACCTCAAATTGTGACAAAAGCCTCTTAAAATGACGTGCAAGAAGCTCCTCTAAACCCCACATTCACTTGAAAACTATCGTAACCCTTTTGTTACTGTATGATGACCATGTATCAAACTAGAAACATTTCCTAAATTCTTGTTGGTCATGGTTGTGAAGTGGGTTTCCGACCGCTTTGGAAAACAATTTGTTGGGAGCAACCGTTCGCCTATGATCAAACCCTCCGAAGCCAATTATTTTTTTTGTGCCCGTGGATTCCAGAATAAAATTTTATCCCACATACCTCTTCATTGTTATATGGGGTATAACG
Organism: Taxus wallichiana var. yunnanensis; assembly: GCA_018340775.1. NCBI lineage: Eukaryota > Viridiplantae > Streptophyta > Pinopsida > Cupressales > Taxaceae > Taxus > Taxus wallichiana. The sequence continues at coordinate 434,650,638 of CM031237.1, forward strand.
TAGTGTTTTTTTTTTTAGCCATGACCCTCGAAAAGTGTATTTTGTGCACCCGTTTCCAAGCCCACTTAGCTTAGTTTGTAGAAGGGCAAATGTCTGATTTCAACCGATTGGCTCTAAAAGACTGTTGTAGTTTGAGCCTCGATGGTTGGTTTTGGATTCTCATCTATTTATAGTGATTTTGTGTATATTAGAGAATAGGGTGGAGTAATTAATTATTCTATTTAGGGGCCTCACTTTATTTTTATAGGCCCATTCATTTCCACTTGGGTTGAGTTACGTGTAATGTAACAAAGATTGTGGACCCACGTTGACTCTCTAAGACATGTTCAATGCTTAAAACTAATGTGATGATTGGAAATGTGTATGGAGAGTATAAATACATGGTTCAATACTCTTAATCAAGATTGTTGATGAAAAATAATAATTATGTGATTTGACACACTGTACCTAGGCTCTTGTAGCAATAATAAGAGATGAAGACTATGTTAGAAGTCATAGAATTTGATGTTACTCTGAAAATCCTTTAAAACTTGAATGTAATGAATCAAAAATTATTTGTGTTATCTCTCACTCTCCTTGGTTATGGAAATGGTTTAGTTTATTTGGGTGAAATAAAATGGGTGTTTTCTCTCTCTAACCTCTCTAAAACTTAAAAAGGTTGTTTGATTTAAATAAGTATGGAAAATGAATAATATGCTATCCATGTAACCCAAAATTGATTTGGGGTTTTTATAACATATTTGATGAGATGTTTGTCCATGCCAACATTTTTCATTGACATATGATTACATGTTTTCTAGGTTGTAGGTGGTGTGATGGTATAAAATGATTAATAAGGTGTATATGTATATGGTTTCCAATATGTATATTTTTCTAAAATAGAAAAGAAATGGTTTATTTCATATTTGGTTGTATTATTGTACTTGTGAAATGAAAATATAAATATTTCACTGGATGTCATGTTGTTTAAAAATGATCAAGAATTCTACTAACATTAGTATGCCGCTTCTTGCAGTGTTATGTACTCCTTGAAATGTAAACTAGTTTCCGTGGTAAATTTGTAAACCTCATCTAGGATTTAATTAAAAGAAATATCTTTATTACATTAGTTCCAGTGATGAATGTATTTCTTGTTATGAGTAAATGAATATGATATGGTATTGGTAAACAATTGATTGATATTTTGTTTGTATAGATTATGTATCCCGAATGAACTATAGATAGCCATGGAAAGGAAAAAGTGCTAGCATGGTAAATTAGAATGTTTTGATATCAGTAAATAATGGGATAAAAATGACAACATCACCAGAATCATGAGGTCAAATAATCCTGTTAGGAAATAAGAGATAAAATATGTGGAATAATCCCTACGGAATCCTCAATAACCTCGCAATAGTAGAAACTAATATGTAGAAAATATTACATGATCTCAAATAAAAGTGTAGAATAAATAACACAACACTTATTTGACTATAGAGACAAGATTTAACGTTTTTCAAATTTGGGCTACGTAAATAACCAAGAATCACTTGCTCGGGGTTTTATTACAAGCCTCCACTTCTCAATACAATACCCAGATCTAGTGCTTGGAGCTATGCTCAACAAACTCTACATAATTCACACCCAAATTCAAAAAACACATCTCCAATACATTTGCTTTCCATGTATCATATGCATAAGACCATATAAATAGACAATTGCTTGACCTTTAAAGGGTTTGATACAAAATTGTGGGTATCAAAACCATGTAAAAAAACCGTGGGTATCAAAACAATGGGTATCGAAAACCATGGGCCCAAAAACAGCCCATATAATAATGGTTACCCATTATCATGTGGTTAATAAACCACCCATGAAAATTTATTAGAGAAGTTAAACCGAACCCCCATCGATCGGGGTTTGATGTATGAATCCTGATTCAATCGCTAAATATTGATAATGTGTATTGCCGTAAAAACCCAGTGTAACACATAGAAGGTATATCCATACTCTAACATGAAAATAGGCTCCAAAAACATAACAAATCCCTTGAATCAATTGTGTGTGTGTGTAAAATTGAAAATGTTATATAGGAAAAAGGAAAAATTACAAGTGTTTATCTAGAATTTTAATGACTTCAGAGAAATGTGTGAAGGGAAACCGATTTTAGGTTTACACCATGAAGTTAAACCTTGTTATAACCATTGTTAGGTCATGAAAAAATGTGTAATATTAATGGTGGCATGCAACGTATATAGTTTAGATAAACCTTCGTTTAGTTGAAGAAAATAACCCTAACATCTTATTTAACTATAGTGACTTACAATATTTTGGAGATTGAGTTTTTCACCACCTTATGGAGTATCCCATACCTCACATGGAGGGTGGGGTGGAAAGAATGTTGTTATAAATATGTGTAATTGGATCTTCCTTATGAAATAGAAAACTAGGAGAAAATTGGTTAGTTAAAAGAGATCCAATTAAGTGGGTTACACAATCATGACATACCTATTAAAAATGTTTTTAATTAATATTAGGAAAACCATGCGTAACCTCCTCACCTCATGGATATTTTTTCTAGAAAACAAATGTTGAGCACTTAAAGTAAATTAGTGGGATAACTAGAATTATCATGCACATTAAAAGTGTATTATGAAGTAACAAAAAGATGGAACCACATGTTTAACATAGAAAAATAATAAAATTTATAACCATGTATCATGATAATACTAATGTTAATAGTTTTGGTACCAAATAGAAGGAGGAACCCTTATGCCCGTTTGAAAATGGTTGTACTTTGATATCTAAAATGTAGAAGAAAATTGTTAAATTGAGCTTAATATTATACATGAAGTTAAAGGAATACCTCCAAGCTAGAAGCCCTTGTTTTGTCAATTCCTTACTTTTAATGAAAGATTCAATTGAGATAAATCTTTTAATTTAGTAAATTTATCATGGATCAATGCCACTACTAGAAATAGTGATGTGAACTTTTATCGTCATAACCTAGAAAATTAGTTTCTCTTGCTAGTATCTTGTGGTAAATATTCTTGAAGTTTTCCGAGAATAAATTTATCTTAACCACTAATCTAATGAAACTTTCTTTCTATGTTATTCTCTGAGCATAATTACTTAGACGTGTCTTTGAATGACTTAGAGAAATGTGTGAAGGGAAATTTGAGCCAATTTTGGTTTGCACCATGAGAGGATGTCCTTAATACTCCTTGTGGTCTCATAAGTGATCTTATTAACAACCTAGGTATGTATGATAGAATTAAATGAGGTCCTTATACCCTAGTATGCATGAGTTATTTTTGGTAATTATTATTTTGAGATAACACCTAGGTCATGGGTGGATTTGGGTAATTGTAAGTTGGAAAATGTTGTGTCATTCCATGGTCATACCGTTATGCTAACTCGAGCATATCAAAATACTAAATTAAGGGTATGATGAATCATGTTCGGGCCTATTTAATGTACTTATAAACACCTTGGTAAGAAGTGCATGGGTACTTGTGACTTGGTGTCTGAGTTATACTCTTCTCCTTCTTTTTAGTGGGACTATGAGTGTTCTTGAATCCATAATAGGATAGTGGCCAAAAAAATATTCTTTGGGTTTGCAACTTAGTCGTGCACACCCCACATCTTGAGCAGTGGCTAGTGTTGCTTCGGGTCTCACCGAAGATGTGCACTCTTGGACCCAAAATTTGATAATGAGATTTAATGTTGAAGCATGTGCTCGAAAAGTGGTAGTGAGATTAAAATAGGGAATCCTAACTTTGGATTGAACCCTAGAATGTTTTGGACCTCGACTACATTGGGGAATTATGTGTCATAATGATATTTTTTATTATGGGAAAATGTTTCTTGAAAAGGGATCATACCCAGTACAAAGAGGCCAATGCCTAGATATACAATGAAAGAATAAAAGAAAAACTAGTGCTAAGGGAGAAAAAATACAATCAAAAGCATGAAATCAACTTGAAGTCAGAAAAAATGTCAACACAAACTCAACAAAAACACAACTGATATACCAAAAGGAAAAAAAAGCAGAGAAGCAACCAAAACTTAGCACAAATCTTCCAAAACAACACTTAATCAACCACAAACATCCCAAATGTGTTCATCATCCACCTTGATATTTAAAAATCTTTTGGAATCTCTTTTGAAATTCTCCAGGCCCTTTTTAATGTCTCTAAAATTGGTACCCTTGTTTTTTTTGTCCTTGCTGAGAATGTCAAATTGAGAAATGAAAAGGGAAAGGAGGTCCAAGGTGCTCTTGTGCATGCTTAAGAAGTCATATTTTTTATTTTTATTCCTTTCACATACTTCTCCATATTTTTAAATTGATTGAGCAAATCCAACACTATTTATTTTCCATTTGAATCACTTCCCATCTTACTAGCTTCAATTTGGATTTTCAGATCTTTGATTTTCTCCAACCGAGGATCAAGGTCAGTGTTGTGATTAAGACCTTCAGAGGAGATTGATTTTCCTTTGTTTTCCATATTCATTAGACTTAAAAGGGCTTACCCTTCACCTTGAAATGAGGGGGAAGTAGGGGCATATCCTTGAGAGAAAAGTTAGACCTTTTTTTCTTGATGGATTTGTGGAAAGAATAGTCCCCGAGCATTTGCTTTGGAAGAAGGATCGAGGAGGGTAAAGATGATAGGTGGAATAAAGGACAAGAGGGGGTGGAATGGGAAGGGTGAGAGATGAAGGAGTGGGGAGGGAAGAAGGAGAGGCAAGAGAGTATTGCAGAGGAGGAAAATGGAGAAGATGGGAGGAGTGAGAGAAGAGTTTCATAATGATATTATCCACGATTCCAAAAATTAAGTAACTCTTTAGTATCAAATAATAATGAAATCAAAAGTAAATCAGTAAATTTTTTGTTCCCTAGAATGATGAAAAAGTAAGTGTTAGTGATTATGTGGGCCTATTATTATGTGCCTTGTGATAAGTGTAAATGTTATAACAAAAATCTAGTTTTTTTTGTTACATTTTGGATGTTAAGATTTATGGACATTACATCTCTAAGAAGGAAACAACTCCACAAAGAAGGAGATAACACATTGTCACTCCATGTGAGTGAATGCAATTTGCAACTAAGAAGGGGACAACCTTTCAACCATGGGAAGAACATCAAAGAAGAATGTAAATCATATCCAATGAGAGAAACACATCCCAAAGGAGGTGGTAAAACACTACCACTTCATCATACTTACAAAAAGGGAATCCAAAATAGGTATGTATAAATAAATATTCTAGTGTTTTCTACAAATGAAAGAAGAGTGTCCATGTAGCACAAAATTACTGGTATGCATATCCATGTTTTTTTGTGGAAATAAGAACCATTGTGTGGAAATGTGTTAGAAGAGGTTGTCCATCCAAATGAGTCTAGTATCAATTAAAAGGAAGGGTTCAAGTTGTAGATACCACTCTCTAAATTAACATGTGGATAAGGGCATGTTTCTTAAGAGAATAAGAAACAAATATTACACTCATTGTAACATGAGTGGGAATTGGCATTAAAAATTCTTAAAATTCCATCCACAACTTATGATTTAAAATGTAACTCCAAGAATAAGATCCTACTTTGGGTTTCGTGTCCTTGCCATGATAGTCCTCAAATGGTGAATATGAATCTAAAAGAAAGAGGCAAGTTCTTCAAGAAACCTTAAATTAAGAAGTATAAAATGAATAATTTATTCAAGAACCTCCAAATAAGCATGCAAAAAATAAAGGAGTTATTTAAGAACCAATAACCCAAGAGGTGTGTATAAATAATCCCACATATCTAAGGAATAATATATAAAGATGGATACTCCCATAGAGGATCACCCATAACCATGGCTAAGAGGTAAAATGGTAAGATATAAATCCATAGAAGGATAGTGTTAAAACTCACATTTTGATAATCATGCATATGTAAGAAATTATAAAGTAATTTATTATTTCCATTATTGAAATAAACATAAAGTAAATGACCTCATTGTGTATAACTAAGTGTGTGTTGTCGATAAAAAATCCAATCAACCCTTCCTCCTAACTCAAAAGTTCAAGATAAAATCAATTGAGTTTAATCGTAATTTTACCTAAGCATTAGCTTATGCGTGGGTAGTTTAACATAGGATAAAGGAAATGCATTAGGATTATGCTCATGATGAACACATATATGCTTTAGAACAGAACCTTATATTCATATTAATGAGTTCAATAACCACATTACATTCATTGAGGCCATAACAAACCCATATAATAATGTAGAGCAAGGTCATGCATCAGAAACTAAACTATGTCCTTCATATTACAAGGATAAACACAAACCCATCCCTCTAAATATGCCATCACTCCTATATTTCCTCTAATCCCAACCCATAGAATCCTCCATGATATTTCTATAGAGCTTCACTCTTTTCCACCACCTTCCTCTCTCTCTCTCTCTTTTTCTCTCTACTCTCTTCTACTACTACCCACGCATCTCTATATATAGCTTTTTTCCTTCACCACCATGCCTTCTGTGGTAACAGATATTGGTTGCCAAGTGTCCAAGTGGTCCTCCAATGGAGCATGCCTCCTTTGATCCGAGCTCTCCACTCTTTGCAATGATGTCTTTTGGATCCTTCCATCACATGCATGGAATATTCCATTCTTGATCCTATAGCTATCAAGGCTGGCACCTTATCCACTCCACATGCTAGATGGGTCACACTTTCCTCATGTGTTTATCTGGAACTCCAAATATGGCTAAGTCCCAAAACCCATCTTGTCTTACGCATGTGCCATGTGTTTTTATGCTAAACCTACTAGAACCCTTCCCTACGCACCTTCAACCCACACACCCTTCTTCAAATAGGTCCATGCGCCCATGCGCCTTCTTGTACTTAGCCAATATTCTTGGGGCCCAACATCACCCCACACTACACCTATTCTCCATCCTCGAAAACACTTCTCTTCATGAATAAAGAATGGTGGGCTCTTAAAATAGGGGAAAAAAATGAAGGAATGAAGAATTGGGAGAAAGAATGAAAGAATGGGGAGAATGAAGGAGAAAAATGCTTATTTTTGAAGGAGGAGAGGAAATCCTTCCCTATTTCTACCTCTAGCTTTTCCCAAGCATCAACCTCATTTGCTTGCTTGCTGAGAGTCTCCAACTAAGGTGCTCACCTCCTCAAAACTTAATTCCTCCCCTTTGGCACTCATTGTCTCAACAATACTTTCCAATAATTTTTTCCCAAGTCATCAAGCACATCCATCCTGTGGGTGATCTAGGGGTATAATTCCTTTAGCTGGATTTTGATCGAGCCTCACAAGGTCTCGATAGCTTCTGACTTCTTTTCTACCTCGGCTAGGATTTTATCTCTTTCTTCCTTATTCCCCTTATTATTTTCTTGAAACTCCTTGAGTTCCATTTCATGAGTGGTGACCAGATGCTTGCCACTCTATCTCTATCAGCGCAGTTGTCATATGTAGCTTCTGTGACTTGTGCAGTGGTGGCCTTTACCTCTGTAAGGAGTTTAGTATATCGAAGCAACAATCTCAAAAACCTTCATCTTCTCTTCTTTCTCTTGGTGCACACCAATGCTTCTTCTATAGACTCTAAGGAAAGTGGTCCTTTCCATCATGAGGATGTGGGTCAAATCCTCCAGAACTACTTGTACAAGGTTGATTCATATTTTTTCTCGGGTGGTGCTAAGTCAGGATGCTTTAAAACAATAACACCCATAATCATTTCAATCTTCTTGTGTAGCTCACACACCCCTTGCTTTCTCCTCTTTTAGTTCACACCTTAACTACACTCATTGATAAGCTCTTCTTGCTTCAAGTCCTTTCTCTTCTCAATGAGCTCCTTCTTTTCCTTCTCCAATTCCTCCTCTAGGAATCTCACTCTATCATTCCTTCCAAATAGTCTGAGCCTCAATCTCAACTAAAACTTTGTTGAGCATGTTACAAACCTACTCATCTGATAATTGTTGAGCATTCACCAAGGGATTTAACTCCTTTTTTTCTAGCACCTTCATCAACACTCTCTAACTTACTTCAAACTCAGGTTCATCCATGTGGGACTCGAATGCCCAAGATAACATCTTCTGGTTTGGGGGATATGTGCCTTCTTCATCAAATGAAGACATAGCCAGAGTTGTTCCATTGGTATGGTGCTTTGGAAGCACACATAGCACCTTTCTTGGATCATTAATGTATCCCATTCCTTTCTCTTGTGCCACCACTATGCCCTTCCCACCTATTCACATAGCTTTTTGGGAAGCTTACCACCAAATTGGGATTCCCACCCATGCTGCCATATTCTTTCCCAATGCTTTCTTCTTCCATCTCCTTCAAAATTTCATCATGCTTCACTCTCAACTCCTACTCCACCAAATCCTTAATGATGCCCACCACTTCTCTCTCCATGGATTTTCCACTTGTTCCTTGGTGAGGCTTGGGGTTCCTTGGTTTTTGGTGCTTACCTCTTCACTCACCCCCTTGCCTTGATCCTCTACTTCCTCCTCATCATTCTCTCTCTCTTCATCTTCCTTGTCATACTTCTCTTCACCTTCCTCCTCCTCCTTGAGTCATGTATATCATATACCGGGTGGTCTTCACCTCCTTTAGGCTCATCATCATCCTTGTCACCAATGTAGGCATCTAAATTTTTGTCCTCTGAGTCTTCCTCTTCTTCACCTTCTTTCTTCTTCCTAACTGGTGATTCCAGTATAGGAGATTCTTCTTCTCCTTCTCCTTAATAGGACATCTTCTTTGGTGATTCTTCATGTGTGAGGGGATCTTCATGCTCTAGCACCTCTTCTTCTGGGGTCTTTTCCTTGACTGGGACTTCTTTCTATGCACGTAAGTGCTAGGCTTCATGATGACTTCTTTCGGTGCATGCCCACCAGATTGTGTGTTTACACACTTTGGTGCCTTCTTCTCTCTACCTCTTCTCTTTCCCTCTTCTTTGGTGTGGCCTTTTTTTCAACCTATGGGGTCTTTTGGAATGGAGACATCACTCTCTAGATAGGTGCCTTTCTCAAACTTAGGCCTTATGCATAGATATACCCTTGTTGCAGCCCTTCCAGTGATCATCGAAACATTATTGGCTTCATCATTTGTACTTCATGGGAGACATACTTCTCCACGTATGCATGCTTCTTAGGGTATATGAGCTTTTGGCAGCTCATCATGGTGGTCTTGGTCCACCTCACTAAGGTCAACCTTAGTCCTTTGCCTCCTTGAACCAGTTGACCCCTTGCTTGGAAGTATTGCATGGTGAAGGAGAAGGGTAGCTTGCACCATGGGCTCTTAGTCCCATTTGTCAAAGTAAACCTACCAATGCAAAAATGTTGATAAACTAAAAACTCTTCCTCTCCATCCATGAGTGCATGGGAAACTACTTTGGGATCCTCCACTCTACCCCCAAATGCATCACGCATTCATTTGTACCACTTCTCTAGGCACGCCTTGTGAGTGACCATCATGGTTTCACAAGTATACTTCTCAAACCTTTTTTCATGGGTGAGGATTCTCTTCTGGATACTCCCAAACAAACTTTTCTAGCCCATCTGGTACTCCAATCTCTGAGAAGATGATGGTGAGGAGGATGTTTCCAAATAATATCTTTTCTCCTTCCTACGCACTGTTGCTTATGATTTCATCCATAATAAAGGTGGACAAAGTTATAGATGGTCCCTTCTGATATTTTTTCGGCATACATTCAACCATGCCTTGTTCACTTGCATCCATCTTTCTTGATCATTAAGCTTGGTGACCAAGTGCATGGCCATCCTCATAATAGGGTCTAGAATTTCTGTGATGTCAAAGTACCATGAACCCTTTTTGTAGTCATAAGTTACTAATATTTCCTTGATGGCCTCCTTATCACTCAAATCATCATCTATGGATTCTCCTTCACAATTTAGGCCAGTGAATTTGGATATCAACTATGGTGTTATGCATCTTGTGGCTACAAAAGTAGAAATGGTCTTCATGCATGCATGACATCAACCATTGATATAGTCACTCGGGCTTGCCAAAATAAGGCAACTCATACAGTTGCAATAGCCCTACCTTTTCCAACTTTACTTTCACCTCATCATTATATAATTGGCATTCCATCTGGTGTCCTCTTGTTAGTTGGATGAACCAGCTCCAATGCCATTTATTTCTCTGTAGTGCTTGTCATGTGATGGTTGTAATCACTCATGGTCATTTGTCTCAAGTGTGACACCCACTCATTTCCTAACAACACTCCATCTGGGTACTACATTTCTGCATACCATTCCTCATTGGAGCTCAGCATGATGGTAGTGGTTTTTTCCTTTTCCCTTTCCCTTTTGTTTCTTTGGTGAAATGGTCACCTTCTTTGGTGTCATTCTTTTTGTCGGTTTAAAATTTAAAACTCCTTGCTCTTCTCTTCTCTACTACTACTCTCTCAATCTCAAAAACTCAACTCCTGAAGAAATCCTTCTATCTCCATGCCCTAGCTTGCCAAACCCTAACTAGGAAAACCTTCCACAAGATGATGCACTACAAACAAATTTTCTCACACACCCATGTACTCCTTCCTCTAGTTTGTAGATCCACTCTAGTCACACACTTAGATTTCTAGGATTCTTCTTCCTTTGCACAAAATCTCTCTGATGCCCTAGTTTGCAAAGAGCTTTCAACTTCATAATAGCAAGGTAGAAATAATGACTTTCCCGACCTCATATTTATAGTTTTTTCTCCTCTCTCAAATAAATGCTATACCACCTACCAACGTACTTAACATTAAATGTGGATTTTTCCACTAGGCCAACTTTAAGCACCCTTACCCACATGCCCCCAATCCTACAAAAAAAACTTACAACCTTTTGCATGCAAAAATCCAATCTGATCAAAGACTCTTACGCACACATCTACAATGCTGAAGGCACTTCTTCTATCCTTTACCTAATTTTTTCCCTCACCTACCTCATGTTGTTCTGCACTCTTCATCCTTTGTACGTGGTCTTTTTTATAGCTTCTTGACACCATAATTCATTATCCACCATTTCCCCATGCACTTTCTCAATCTTACACATGCTTCCTTCTACTGGGCCACTCAACTTTTTACTATTGGCTTATACTTTTCTTTGCATTACTCCACCCCACACTAAAATAGATGTGGGTCCTCTATGCATACACAACCTTAGAAAATAATGTGGTTACTAGTGCACAAGGCACAAAAAAAAAAAAAAAAAAAGGAACAAGCAAAAAGAAAGGAAACACAAGAAAAGAAAAAATAAAAATAAAGGAAATTCTAAGCTAACTAGAAATACTACCTTATTTACAAACACCAAGAAGACTTATTTATAGTAGGGCTTTAGCCTACTCCCATTGAAATGACCTAGTAATCTCATCCCATCTAGCACTTGTAATTGAAAGTGCCTGAATCAAGGATGTATGAGATGATGTAAGGTCCCAACCAATGGAATTTCAACTTCCCAGGATGGCATAGATACTTGGAATCATACAACAACACCATCTTCCCAACCTCAAACTACTTGTTCTTGATATGATGATCATGCCATGCCTTTTGTCTTTTTGTTTTTCTTTTCTTCTAACTCCATCTATCTAGCAAGTGATCACCTTTCATCTAACTACATCAACTTATCAATCCTCTCTTCCAAAGCACTTTTTTCATCATCCAATCCTCCTTGCATGCACTATATATACATAGTGATGGTAACATGAATTCAACTAGTAAAAAAGCCTCTGCACAACACCAATTGAAATGGTGTGGCCTTTGTTTAACCTCTTGTAGGTTGTCTTGTATGCCCATAGAATGGGATGATACTTTTTCATCCCAATCTTGTCTTCTGCAACATCATAATTTAGTCAACGTGTGACTTAGTATTTTTTTAAATGCCTCAGCAGTTCCATTCACTTGAGGGTGATAAGGGGTAGTCTTGTGATGGGCCACCATAAATTCTACTAATAAAATCTTGACCATTTCATTGAGAAAATGTGTACCCCTATCACTTGTTAAGCTTAAAGGACAACCATACCTGTTGATTATGTTCTCCCATAAAAATCTAGCAGTAGTTCATTGTAGTGTAATCCTTCATAGGTGTTGCCTCTACCCATCGTGTCAAGTAATCAATGCAAGTAATGATATACCACAAACCAGTCCTTTGTGCGTGGTGGAAAAATTGGCCCTACAAAAGTTGATTTCCCATTTTTCAAATGGTTCAGCATTGGCTATTGGTCATAAAGGGAATTTCATCCCTCTTTCCAGGTTTTCCAAGGCATTGGAAATGGTCACAAGCCTTGCAAAACTCAATACAATCTTGGTAGATGGTTTCCCACCAAATCCCTACTAGTAGAATCTTCCACGTGGTAGCATTTCTTGCATATAGTGTCCTCCTGCAATCCCACCATGCACTTCCTCCATAATTTCCATGCACTGCTCATGTTCTAATACACATCGGCGTAAACCTCATCACATCCTAACTTATATAGATCTCCACTAATCAACATGTAGGGTGTGGCACGTATTGCTAATTGCTTCCTCTCCAGAGCCTTCATCCCTCTCGTGCCACACCTATTTTTCAAGAATACTGTGATATCTTCCAAGTCTAGGGCACATGCCACAACCTAAATAGTTACGTCTGACATGGTATCCTCAATGCTTTGCATGTCCTCCCCTGTTAATCCTTGATAAGTGGTTAGGTCTTGAATTTCTCTTTCCTAGTTTTACAACCACCATGAACTCAAAATCTTGGAATAATAGGACCCAATGACATATGCCCTTGTAAAATGGGCTTGTTCACTAAGTACTTCAATGCCATGTGGTCCATGTAGAATATAAATGGTGTTGCCAATAGATATTACTAAACTTATGTAACACGTAGATCATAGATAATGCCTCATGCTCTGTAGTTGTGTAATTTTTTTTTGTTGGTGTCAACTTTCTACTTGAAAAACACAAGGGATGATGATCAATAATCCCCTCACCAGGTTGTGCTAGTACTTACTCCCATGGTTGTTCCTGAGGCATCAACATGCACATGGAAAGGCTTATCCCAAGAAGGAAAATAGTATGGGCATAGTGACAAGCCTATCCTTCAAAGTGTCAAATGCCTTCTGTTGCACCTCTCCCCAATGAAAGGCACTCTTGTGTTTTAGCAATTCCTCCAAGGGCATGGTGATCTTGGCATACCCCTTGATGAATTTCTTATAGTACCCCATATATGCCCAAGGAATCCACACATGCACTTTTTTGACTAGTAGGCTCCCCTAATCCCACAATAACTACAACTTTGGTGGGATCCACTAGTAAGCCTTCTTTACATATAATATGTCCTAACAGGGTTCCAAATGGAGTAGCAAAGACACATTTCTTAATGTTGAGGGATATCCTCAATTTTTAACATCTCTCAAACATCAGCCTCAAATTGTCACAATGGTCTTTTACCAACCCATATATAGTCCAGTCATCTAGGTAAACTTGAAGAAATTTATGGATGAAGTCCTGAAATGCTTGTACCACGATGCGCGAGAACACACATAGGTGCATTCTTCAATCCAAAAGGCATAACCATGTAGGAAAAAATTCCCCATTCAATGGGTGAAAAATTTTCTTTCTCTGTCTTCCTTTGCAATCTTGACTTGGTGATACCCTGAGAACCCATCCATGAAAGAGTAGACTTCACGCCCGGCTACTCCCTCCAAAATTTCTTCAGTAAAGGGGGTTGGAAAAGGATCGATGACACATACTACATTTAGGTCCCTATAGTCCACATAGATCCTTATTCTTCCATCCTTCTTGATATTGATGACCATTGGGCTTATCCATTCTGATTCTTCCACACCTCAATGATACCAAATGCTATCATCTTGTCTATTTCTTCCTTGACCCATACACACAAATTTGGATTCATCTGATAAGGCCTCTTCCGAATCGGGCACACCCTTCCTTCAACTTGATCTTCATCTCCCCAAGGAATGGTGGATGCCTTTGAGTTCATGGTACCCATGAGGAAAAATCCTTGGAACTCACACATAGATCAATGACCTTTGAAACTTCTTTTTCCGACCAATAGTCCCCAATGATAGCTTCCTTAGGTTTTGTCTCTGTCCCAATGTTAACCTTATTTGTTTTCAAGGGCTCATGGTAGGTGTGTGCTCACTCATCAATGCTATCTATGACTTCACATACCTTCAAATGGTTAACATCCAAACTTTCCATCTCTTCACCATCTACTACATAGACCATTTTTCCTTTTTCTTTTTCCATGCATGCGCACTCAAGTTGTACTTCCTCTAGATTCTTCTTCATTGAGGCACATCTCCAAATAAGGCTCACCCAACAACTCCAGTAGCCTATCTTCTACCATAGCACTATCTCCCATCATAAGGTGCTTGATTACTTACTAATGCCTTATCCACCGATGGCTTTGTACTCCTATACTCAAAATCTTGAATGAGATCCATCCAACTCCTGCCAATTACCTATTTGATGACACATCTCCAAATGAATATACCATGTGCATGTGCACAACCTTGTAAGGTGGAATACAACTTATGCACCCATAATGAAGGTGGTAACACTTTTGCTTCCCATCCAGGCCTTCTCACATGCTTGGACATGAAATGAGGTGGTCTCTTTACCATGGTAGTCTTGGATGATAGTGGGTGCATGTTGCTCTGAGAACCTTACAAAAAATGTGATTCTTACCTCACACCATTCTAGGAGGCTCTCTCGATGTGTATCCCACCAGCGCATGCTTGTAGTTTCGAGTAGGTTATAACTAAGCATTCCCCTTCTCTCATCCTCATTCTTCCACTTGAGCCTCCATTTCTCATAAGAAAATTTTAGGGTATGCTCCCTCAGTAAACTTGGAAACTTCTTCCCTCCTCCTAGGCACTTGACTGAGCATGCCTTTTTACCCTTGTTACAGATCCTCTCAACTATCACCCAATCAACTCATAAGTCCCATGCACCCAATTTCACATGCCATGCTAGTGGTATCACTCAAGGACTGAGCATCTTCAAACTAGATAACTCCCTCCATGGGATGAATTATCTCAGATCTCTGATGGAGCACACATAGATTTTGTCGAGGAATTCCTCTCCTAAGGGCTCAGTATAGGGTGTTGACTTCCCATATGTTAAAGGGATAATCACCCTTTCTTCCTTGTTCTCAAAGCTGATATACCCCTTGTTAAACCATAGGTCGGCATTGTTCTTATAACACCAAGGGTGCCCAAGTAATGCTTGGAAAATTATCTACCTCGGTGAGCACCAAGACTTTAAAATCTCCAGTGAACTTGGCCCCTTGAATGTGATAACCACATCCTTCAAGACTCCAATGGGCATTTCCTTTTTGTCTTGTTTTTTCCATATACAACACATTTGAAGATGGTTGTAATGTGGGTCTTCCCATTTGATGCCATGCATCTAAGGTAAGAACATTGACCTCCACTCCCATGTCGATGAGGATATTTCTTAGAAGCCACCCATCAACAACTACATTCAATGTAATCTCCTTATCATAGTCAAGGCTGTGAGGAGGAAGGTTTGCATGCAAAACCTTCCTTTCACACTCTACTCTATGCATGTGTACCTTCTCCCTCAGCCATTCTCCTAGCAAGGGAATAATATTCTCTTTCCTTAACATCCTACATACTTCCTTGACTCATCCAGGTCCTCCTTTGGAGCCTCGACATTCTTCCTTTGCTCCAACTACTTTGATTTCTCCTTTAGACATTGGATCTCCCCTTGCAAAACTCTTGAATCACATCCATAGTCTCTTGATACACCTCCTTCTATGAGTAGGGTCTGGATACTTTCCATGTACCACTTCCTCTCTTGAAACTAGTGTCCTTTGTTTTCTTGGCATCTCCTTGGCACATGTGCGGCCTCTACTCACGTCATCACCAATACAGGTTCTAGTCTTGACTCACGCGCCACTCTTGGCATCCACTGAATCAACCTTCTTGATGCTTACCATCCCAACGCCTTTTTCTTTCCGGTGTTGTTGGTTCATATCATAAAAATCTCTGGACACTCTTCATACTTATGTTTCTTCCACACCCATGAGCATTGCAATAATCGATAGGACACTCACACTTGTAATGCTCTATAGATCCATAGTTATAACAGTTCCTCATGGAATTCACTTCATCCTCCTCCTCATATTACTTACTGACCATGAAATCCTCCACAAAACCTCTTCCATGCATCCTCCATCTATGCGTGCCCTTCATAGTGATGATCATCATCCTTGGAACTACTTGCAAGACTAGTTTGGCACACACCAAGATCAATAACATCATGAATCTATCAATCAATCTATCAATCCTTGGTATCATGGGTCATAGAGGTATAGATCTTGCAATAGAAAGAAACATTCTTATGGATTGTGCATTGTAGTAGAGGACACCTACTTGCATCATGATCCCCATGGAAAATCTCATAGTCTACCACCATGTGCATGTACTGACTTCTAAGGGAAACTATCCTTTGCATGCCCTTCCACTTCACATTCTTTACACACCAAATCACTACAACCTCATGCGCTTGAGTTTGCAGAAACTTCTCTCAACTTTTTGCTTGCCATTGCAACAATTTGAGCCTCCAAAAAAGGGCTAACACCAGTATCAATGCTCCCAACAGCCTCAATGCACAGGCAGGGAAACTTCCAATGCCTCGCGTGGGTCTGTGAAAGTCTTGTGTGATAGTTCCCTTCTAAATGGTGTTATCAATCCTCCAAAAACCATTGAGCATGTTGAGAAGGGTGAATGTCATAGGATAGTTTTTGACAAGAGAGTTTTGAACCACACATCATACTCCCACACACTCTCTATCCATTCCTTGTTGGATCTCCTTAGGTGTTGATGCTCTTTTGTTCAAATTCTAGGGATATGGAATTCTGCTAGGAAGGCATTCTTTAATGCAGTGTAGTCTACCACCATTTGATGGGGGTCATATTTCCACCAACTATGTGCATGCACCCTTGCAACATTATTGCAAACTACTTTCCTTCCACTCTGGGGTAGTGATCCCTTTCACACACCATAGTAATTCACACTTGTGCACATGCTCTACAACATCTTCAATACCCATGTAGTCTGGTAAGTGCAAAGACATCTCAAAAAATACTTGTGGAGGTGGTTGAGGCCCTTGTCCTCTCTGATCCAGAGCCTTGGTTTCCTCCGGTGTTTCCTCCTCCACCAGATCCACTTGGATCCACTAGGTCCTGTTCCTCCTAACCCACCAGATCCTCTAGATCCACTAGGTCCACTAGGTCCTCCAGCTCCTATACCACCAGATCCACCTCTTGTAGCTAGAAAAAAATGGCCTAAGTGGTCACACCTAGTGTTCCCAATGTCCCACTTTGAACTACACGCCAATGGTTTGTGATATTTTCCCACTACCAGTTGTGTGTCCTGCACCACTCCCAGATGTGATACCCAAACCTTGTGTATTTTCACCTTGTCCAAAAATTCCTCCAAATACCGAATGGTTTGTGCATACCATGGATGTTCCAAATGAGAAATTATATCTCTTGGGCATGATCGGTTACTCCCACCGATACCAACTAGGTTAACAATACTTCTCCCTTGATCTGAAAACCAAGCACCAGGGGTTGGTCACTAGGTGGGTTTAGATGCACACATGATGATCTCCTTTCTCCATGTGATGAAATCTCATCAAAAGCTGAAGGGGCTTCTCTCCCATGCTTTTGCCAAGATGGGGTAGCATAAACTACTCAGGTTCCATCCTCTGTGTGAACCTCAACTCCTTCCCACAAATGTCTGCCTCCATAGATCCATCACACTTGCAACCTCACATTGTCTAGTCATCTCCCTTTCATGAGATCTTTCACTATACTTGAGTCATCTCTCCTCCCTTTCCTTTTCAGCCATAGCAATGTCCACCATCTTCCTCCACCCTAGCTTCCTCTCCCAACACTCAGAGAAGCTTAGCCGGCCATGGGAAATGCCTCTAAACTTAGGGTAATGACCAAGATCTTCATAGCCAAAGGAATAACATGCAAAAATGATCCTCTGGGCTCCCTCAAAAACTCAAACTCAACAACTTCTAGGAAATAATACGTAGAAATGGCATATTCTAGAGTATAACTAGTCAACACTCCTTTCCACCAATGATCAACAACACACATCCAAGTCATATCTACATCCTGTAGCCTCGGTAATCATCTTGGGTCCATACACATGATGATCTATAGTACCATCTCGATCTGGATGCATATGCTGAAATCCATTCATATAGTTCTACTAGAAAACAATAGAAGAATGTCTCATACAACTCATGGTATAGGTTCTCTTCTACCCATCTATGTGCATCAAACTCAGGTCTAGTGTTGAATCTTTGAGAAAACTCATCCTCCATGCTCTTGAACCATGTTTCAACACTTTCCAAGGTCATACATTTTGTCATCACACATCACAGGGACCAATATGTATGCCATTTCTCACAACAACTTTGAAAAGAGGTCTCAAAAATGGAACCAAGATGTAGTCATTTTTATACCCTTAGAACAATAGTCTAATCCCATGTGCATCCTATCCTATCACCCAACGGGTGCTTGGGTGCTCACCCGAGGCATGCGTGGGTTGCACGAGCCCCCTCCTTTATGTGAGTTTTGTGAGAATACATCATCTATGATAGATACTTAAGTGCAAAAGAATGGAAAAGAACCATGCATTCATTCTAAAACTTAGGATGAGTTATCATATCAATGCATCCATAAAAGAGAAGTATCAAACAACATATAGAATCTGATTCATAACAAAAGGAAATGCACTAGGATTTATGCTCATGAACACATATATGCTTTAGAATGGACCTTATATTCATATTAATGAGTTCAATAACCACATTACATTCATTGAGGCCATAACAAACCCATATAATAATGCAGAGCAAGGTCATGCATCAAAAACTAACTATGTCCTTCATATTACAAGGATAAACATAGACCCATCCCTCTAAATATGCCATCACTCCTATATTTCCTCTAATCCCAACCCATATAATCCTCCATGATATTTTTGTAGAGCTTCACCTCTCTTCCACCACCTCTTCTCTTCTCTACTCTTCTCTTCTCTTTCTACTACCTACATCTCTATATATAGCTTTTTTCCTTCATCACCATGCCTTCTGAGGTAACAGATTGGTTGCCAAGTGTCCAAGTGGTCCTCCAATGGAGCATGCCTCCTTTGATCCAGCTCTCCACTCTTTGTAATGATGTCTTTCTAGATCCTTCCATCATGGCTAAGTAAAATAAAGAGAAATTTATATCATCGAAAGGTATTGTAGAGTAATAAATGATTAATGTATTTATTTTCTCCACATAAAGTGATTTTATGGTGCAAAATTTCATAAAATGAGCTCGAGGTCATTTTTTAGGTACATGCTCTGCAAAATTTAATGATGCCAATACTAGGCTCTACAAACTTCGATGCTGATTGGTTTTGGGTGGTTAGATCTTTAATTTCATATTTACTCTCTCTTTCTCTCTCTTTCTCTCTTTCTCACTTCTATATATTGTAAAATTATCATTAAGAAAAGGGGGATATTCTGAATGTGATAAAACTATGAAAAAATTGTTCTAGGGTAGCCAATGAGTTATAAGCCTTCACATGGGCTCTGTAAATGTATTTGTGCCTCTATTTCATCAATGTAATAGATCGCACATATTTTAAAAGCAATAAAATTTGGGTTTTTGGTGTTCTTTAAACCCTTGCATTGTTTTTTTGTATCTCCCTTCCTTTCCATTCTTGATAGTGTTTTTCTCGTGCATTGTATTTCTCATTTACAAGTTCAATTTTTTGTGTTTCATGAGTGTACTAAGTGAATGAAGATATGGGTATGTGTCACTACTGTTTGGCCTCTACCTACTCCATTCCCTTCTCCTTTCTCCCTCAACAAGAAATTTTCACACCCTTTTTCTTTGGTGCTATCACCTCTGCTAGTGTAGGATTTCATTTTCATGCATTTTTCTAACCCCTCCCTCCCTCTCTCTCTCTCTCTCCCCGATCCCTTGGCATGGTTAGATTAGGATTAGTTAGCTAGATTTTCCCTTCTAGGAGTAGTTTTAGCATTAGGATTAGGTAGAGGAATCCAACCTTCTTTAGAGGTCCATATCAAGTAAAAATCCCACAACTTGAGAGATGTTCCCATATAAGCAAAAAGTAGAGATATGCATAGAAAAATCTTAGGTTTATACTTTTTGTGATAACAGTTTTAGACACACATAGTGGGATAGGTTTGAAGTACCTTACCACTTCATTTCATCAATTTTTTTGTACTTTTGATGAAATTTAAACTTTGGAAGAATATTCTAAGCACAAATGACAACTCCATAAAAAAACCCATTTTTCTCGAGTTGTAGACATTTCTTTCCACCCATTTCCATCCATTTTTCTTTCCATATCTTTCATTTTTCTTCCATTCATGAAGTTGTGTAATCATGACTTCATTTCCATCATGGAATTCTTACTTACAACAAAAAAACTAGTTCACTTCACCTCCATAGTTTCAAAATCCTCTTCTAGATTAGTTTTATGAACCTCATGAGAAATCTATGAAATACCTAACTCCAATTGAGAAATGTGATTATTTTCTTAACCAATATCTTTCTCAAGAACAAGGTTATGTAGAGGTAAGATGGTAATTCCATGTTGAATGTTGTTTGTAGAGGAAAATCAAAAGAATGGAGGCAAGTATGGTATCGACTGTGGCTACATCTCAATTTAAAGCATTCAAGATTGGTTTCAGGGTACCTTGTCCATGGGTTGGCCCTATGCCAAGACATTACAACCTGAGTAGATGATGGGTGTTGTTATTCCCTTCATTTAATCAACTCTTAGTTGATGTCATATTCAAACTAGGGGTGTGTCTAAAGCTATATGCAACAAGAAGAATCCTAGTGATCTAGTAATTGACTATAGGTATTCATTATTTGTTTTCTGGGGTTTTTGTAGTGTCCTTAAGATTTCATGGCCAAAGCCTTATTATATTTATGCTACAAGAAACTTGCTGAAATAAATTCATTACTAAATAAATTCACATGTTAATAAACACGCATGGAATAAATTGCTGGAAATAAACACACGTTACATAAACAAACAAACTTTCTTAGAAATAAACACACATTTGAAAATTCTATAAAAATTCTTGCAAAGAAATGGGAGTTTAGTCTCTAACACTTACAATGACAAGTACATAACATAATTCAACTAAATGATCAAAAGCATTTACAGAATTAACAAATCTACATGATTTTCTTTAGAAATATAAATACTAATAAAAAAGGATCATGGTTCTTGGAGGAGTGGGCCCTTGCTCCACCTCGAATTAGGATTTGACAAAGTATATTTCTCTCAAAACGAAGTGGCTATTTTATTACTGAAATGTTATGTCTTACAAAACTTCACTGTATTTCTATATATCTCTCTTTTTGTTATCTCTCTCTCTCTATATATATATTAAATCTATCTACAGTCTTTATGTATATTTCATCATCCAAAGATGCATTTACAACCATAGTTGTTCTACCAATTCAAATGGAACCAAATAGTGCCCAAAATAGATGTGGAATTTAGAAACCTTGTTGGACGTACAACTGTCTGATAAGTTATCTCTGGATCTAGAGTATGAAGAATCGATAATTTGTTGATATGCTCCAGATTGAAGGCCCATTGATTTCTCTAAGATCATATTTTTTCAAAAATAAATAGATCCCCATTGATTATGGAACTTTGGAGAAGTTCGAACCAAAGGGAACTATTCCAGAACTACCTGTGAAAGTTCTGGAGCTATGCACAATAGTTCTAGAACTAAGTGCTAGAGTTTTGGAACTAAGTCCAAAGGGTTCCGGAAATAAGCAATAGAGCTCCTTAGTTGTGTGATGGAGTTTTAGAACTAAGTCTATGGAGGTTCTAAAACTAATCCATATTGAATCTAATGCTCCCAAAAACATCTTGATTTCTTCATACTTCATTCTCTTGACTGATTGTGACCTGTTTTATTACAAAAATTGAATTTCCACACACTTTTTAGGAATTACAAAGTTTTTATATATTAGAAATAAATCCAACAAAATATGGAAAATTACATCCTAACTTATACTAGATCAAACAAAATTCACAAAATGCAGTCAAACTTGATAAAAAGGAGAGTAAAATAAGATCATTTATTGCACATTAATGAGACATATTTTGGCCTTATCATCTCCCCCATAATTACTTGTTTGTAAGTCCCCTTACAAAATTTACTCTTCAAATCTTGGGTTATGGATTTTACATTCCAATTGACTACTCAGTCAAATGGCTGAAATTGAATATCCCAATGCTTTAGTTTAGAAGTACTATACCATGATCCTACTTCTATCTTCCTCTGCCACTCCTCAAAGTGAGTGGGATCTTGAGGCTCCTTGTTTTTCCATGGTGACATGGGGTGAGAAGGAGAGGAGGCCTTGTTCTCATTACCATCCATATGCCCCTACATTTTTCATTGACTTGAGGGATTAGTGTACACAAGGCTTTAGCTCTTTCCAGGCTCCATATTAAGTTTGTGGGAGATATCACTTCTCTTATTCTCAATGCAACTATGAGAAAATCCCATCTTTTCAAACATCCATCATAAATTTCTTCAAAGTTTTCCTCCTCATAAGAGGTGAAGGCATCAATAATTTTCTGTAAACTAGCCAGATAATGTGCCTTGAACCGACTATCAAAGGCATGGGATCTGAAATGTATAACAAAGGAAGATGGTTTACCATAGTGATCCCTCATGTAGATGCGGATAAAATAGCTTTTAATAGATGCTTAGAATCCCTCTCTTCCATGCAAATCTAGTTTTTAAAGTATAGAAACAAATGTATTTAGCTGGATTTCCCTACATACAAATTGATCATGAAGCATGTATTCTTTTCCAGCATAAAATTGCAGAGATAGAATTCATAGAGAATATTTTTTTTGCACTAAGCCGAGAATATGTGCATAAACTTAGATTCATATTTTATTTCATGTGGAAGGCCACATGCAATTCTTGATAGCTTCCAGCGAATAAATTGTTCTTCTAGAAAGACGTTGTATGTAGGAGAAGGTCTCCTGCATGTGAGTAATTTCTCACTCATTATGCAAACCATTTGTATCTTTACTAGACATTTAAATTTATCTTCTTCCTCTTTGTAAAATTTTTCTTCCCATTCCTTCCTTGCCTTCTTCTCCTCTTCCATATTGCTTCTTAGTTCCTCATTTGATGTTTTAAATGCATTAAGTTCCCTACAAGTATCATCCCACAACTACTTAAGTGGCCAATAAGTCAGTTCAGTCTGTATAACTTGATTCTTTGAAGATATCTTTGACATAGCACTTTGTTTATTGGCCAATTGACATTATTCTTCTTTTTCCATCATCTTCTTATTTGACCATTGTCAATTATTTAATCCTATCTGAGCTAAGTTGTAAGTTTCTCAATGATCATTTCCCTATATTCTAATTTGAGTTTGAGGAAATTTAATTTCCTCATCCTTCTCTCTTATGATGAGTTCTACTCTAGAAAATAGATTCTATTTTAACTTGTTTTTCCCTCCTTTTCTAAAATTTCTTTGGGAATGAGCATTCCTCTTCCACTAAAGGGTATTTCCTTTCCATTTCCAAGATGCTTAATTCCTCTTCTTCATGTGACTACACTGTTGGTTCACCCAACTCTTGAAAATCCTGTTCTTCAAATCTTTCATCTTCTTTTCCATCTCTGTTTGACTTATTCAGGAGGAGTCATGGCCATACTACCCAAAATATCAGTAGCTTCTTTCTCCAACCCATCTTTCTTCCATCTCCTTTAGATTTTCCTTAGACCTCTTATGAACTCTTCTTCTTTTAGAAGATTCAAAATGTCTTGAAGTTAGTTTCCTCCTAGAGATTCTTCGATTTTCACTTCATGCTCTAGCTTAGGTGAATTATCACCATCAAAGACATATATATGAGTTCTTATATTATTACTACAAAGGAAGGGGTTTATTTTGAAGGAACAATAGGTTTTTCATCTTTGATAATTATTTCAGATCTCCTTCTCTTTGGCACATTAACTCCACCTACTTCCTTATTTTTCTATGCAGGAGGATCAATCTCCAAATTAATTTTAGGGAGAAATGGATTGTATTCCCCTCCCGATAATATCGGGATTTGTTTAATTTGTTAAGGAACTTTTCCTATGCTTCTTTTCCATTTTTCTTATTTGAAAGAAAATGGTGCCGATAGACTGATGGACTAATTTTTGATATATAATTGTTCCAACTCCCAAGGAATACCTATGAACCATTTTCTAGATGGAGTAAAAAAGGAACCACCGGAAGTTTACTACATATTCTGGTTTTGAATTCCACATACCTAAGATATATTAAAATCTTAAGGACTTATCTTCCCATAGTCCAAATTGACCATCACACATTAAATACTTAACTACCCAAAATGCTACCTTGTCAAAGGGTTTGGGCAAGTTGGCTCTTCTGACACCCTTTATTATTTTCTTAGTGTTATAAATGTATTGGGGTTCAAATTCCCCCTCTTGTATCAAGGTTTCCACTAGTTCTTTGAGGGTCCCTTTTATAAGATTAGGAACATGTACAATCGGTACCCCCGATACATTACTCATTTTATTGATAGTAAAAGGAATTACAATGATTTTAAATTTAGTTCTAGATTCTTATAAATTTATAACAAATTCCCTTACCAATTCATCATTGTACCTCGAGAACATTTTTAGGAACTCTAGCCACCCTTCTCATCTAAAAATGGTTGCCACTTCTCCATCCGCAAGAAGTTACATATCATCCTCTGGTTCTGACTTATTTTTAATCCCCATGGTCAAAGAGGATGATTCAAATTCTTCTTTCTTAAAATTAAAAATTAGCTACAAACTAAAGGATTTAGTTGCAAAATTGTGTTGTGTTTAGTTTATGGAATCATGGGTTCAGCTACAAAATTCAAATGTAATTATTTTATTTCTTCCTTAAAGTTATTCTCGCAAATTGCTTCTCTCAACTTCGTTTATTCCACCCAAATGATAGCTAATTACAAATACACCAAAACATTCTTATTCAATCAACATCACCCTCATGATTATTTTCTTTTAATCATAATGCACAATAAATGAATCATCATAACGACTTATTAACTCAAGTCTAATCACACATGACACTTTTAATTTAACCTTTAATAAGATCAAGATATAATTAACATCCTTGTTGATGTAATCCCTCCACCTTAATGACTCATCATTCTTAAAAGTGAAAAAAAGAAAAAAGTTGGTTAGAAAGACAACTAGAATTCAAACAAATTCTTTTTATTTTTCATTATCATTTATCGAAGAGACCAACCACCATTTTTGGTTTTCAATTGATCTGAGATCTTTTTTTGAGAGATTTTATTTTCCTTTTTATTTTATTTATTTTTTTCTTCTTTTTTTTTTGGAAGAGAACCTTTTCTGTTTTCAGTCTCTTCCTTGTATTATAATCCATAGCCTCGATTATTTGATCTTTTACCCAATCTCTTATACATGCTCAATTGTTTTCTACTAAGGATGTTTTCCAATTCATCCTATTTATTACTTTTTTAGTTGTCCATTTGATTATGGGTGATAGGAGATGACTTCATATGAATAATCTAATAGTACATTGTGAAGGCCTGGATCATATTAGACATGAATTATGGCCCTTGATTTGAAACTATACTCCTTGGTGCACCAAAATTTATCATAATTATGTGCCAAATGAAATCAACAACTGCTTCTTTAGTGACATTTGTTAAATTCTACACCTCTCCCACTTTTTCACATAATCAATACACACAAGAATGTTCTCCTTTCCTTGTGAAGGAGGACTAAAGGGACAAAAAAAATATAGCCCACATTTCAAATGGTTCAATCACTACTTGAGGTTGCAGAGGCATTTCACTGGTAAAGGTTGGTTGTCCCATCCTTTGACAGGGATCACACCACTTGATGTATTTCTTCACATCCTTATACATAGATGGCCAATAATAGTCAGTGCTAAGTATCTTGTGAGATATTATTTTAGCTGAAAAGTGTCCTCCACTTGGTTCATCATGACATGCCCTAAGTATGTCAAAGATTTCATCTTCTCTCACACACTCTGCGTAAAACCAAATCAGGACCACATTTAAATAACATTCCATTTAACCATTTAAATTGTGCACTAGTTTTGATTAACTTCTTCATTTATTTCTTAGTAAAAGAGGAGGAAATTTCCCAATTGCAAGATAATTTTCCATATCAGCAAACCATGGTGTATTAAATTTGAAAATAAAAATAATTGTTCATCTGAAAAGTTTTCCTTAACTAGATCTTTCTCCCCTATAGTGGTTAATCTTGAAAATAAATCAACTACCACATTATATTTTCTAGATTATCCATAATGGTAATATCAAATTCTTGTAAAAGTAATAACCATCTAATTATCCTACCTCTAACCACTAGTTTGTTCATTATGTATCTTATTGCTAAGTGATCTGTATGTATAAATATTTTTTACCCTTTAATATAATGTCTAAACTTATTAATTACATAAATCACAACAATAAATTATTTTTTAGTGGTGGTGTAATTTCTTTTAGTGGAAGTAAGATTTTTGCTAAGGTAGTAAATAGCATATATTTTCCCTTCTTCATATTTTTTTGTCTCAAAACTGCACTAATTAAATTATTTGAGGCATCTATTTGAATGTGAAAAGGTTTCTCCCAATTAGGTCCTCTCAATATTGGGGCAATGATTAATTTTTCTTTAATTTCTTCAAAAACATGTTAACACTTTTCATCCCAACAAAATTCAAAATCCTTGGTAATCTAAACTAAACATGGGGACATAAATTTTACTAAAATCCTTGATAAAATGCCTATAGTATCCAATTGCCTTAAGAATGACTTGATATCTATGGGGGTTTGAGGAACAAGAAAGTATGAAATAATCCCGATTTTGTTTTGGTTAAATTGAATTTCTCTTTTTTAAATGTGGTGTCCTAATACAATCCCCTCATCAACCATCATAAAACATTTCTCATGACTAAGAGACAAATGGTGTTGCTCACATCTTGTTAGTACTTTGTCCAAATTATTTAAATCATCATCAAATGTGTCTCCATGCATAATAATTTCATCCATGTATACCTCTAAACAATCATTCATTAGGTCTACAAAAAATTATTAATATAGCTCTTTAGAAGGTTGTTGCAGCATTACATAGTCCAAATGGAAATACCCTATAGTAAAATGTACCCCATGGAAAAGTAAAGGTAGTTTTTTCCTATCCTCATCAGAAAATATGATTTGATTATATCTACTAAAGCCATCTAGGAAGGAAAAGTATTGTTTACCTACAAGGTTATCCAAATATTGATCTATGAATGGTAAGGGAAAATAATATCTTAGTGTGGCTTTGTTCATCTCCCTATAATCAACAAAAATTCTCCATTTTTCATTCTTTTTAGGCACAATTATAAGAGGAGACACCCACTAACTATCTGAGATAGGGTAGATAAAACCTACTTGTAATAGTTTTTCAATTTCTTGTTTGACTATGTCCCTTAAGGCTGGATTAATCCTTCTCTGAGGTTGTCTAACTAGTTTAATGTTTTTAGTATAGATGTGATGGGTGCAAATACTTGGATGGATTCCTTTCATGTCTTTATAGTCCCAAGAAAAATATCTAGTATGATATTTCAGAACATCAAACAATTTAGCTTCTTCATCATTCTTCAACCAACTATTAATGTTCAAAATTTTACCCGGTTGAATCTCAACATGTTTAGTTCTAGTTTATGATGAAATGATTTGTTGAAAGGGTTCCATTAAGGTGTTTAGTGGACATGAATGTGGTAATAACATATGATATGTAACAATATCTCCAAAATTTCCTTGAGAAAGAATACTAGAAAAAGGACAGTAGGTAGAGTTATGATACTTATCTCATTGTCAGTCAAACTCCTCGTCATTGCTGCTACTTTCCAAAAATTCCTCACCATTTCCTAATATCTTTGAGACTGAAGCTACTAATTCCATAGCTATTTCTACCCCTCCCCAAGATAAATCTCATTCCTCTAGAGTGATTTTTACATTCACAGGGAATTGCTATTGGTGTGGTTCTGGAGACAAGTGTGAATGTTTGAACTAAATATGATGGTTTTGGAACTAAGTCCATAGGATCCGAAACTAATTCCTTAGGTTCCAACTATCCTAGATCCAAGGAAAATTTTTGTTCATTCAATGGTTGATTAATCATATCTTCCACCTCCGTATGTGATCCTGCAACATTATCATAGCCAAAGAAGACATGTTTTTCTTATTAGTATTAGGATCATCTACCCATAATTGTTCTTGATTATCAATAAAAGGTCATGCAGAAGGATATAAGGAAATTTTCTTAGAATTCTTACCATTTGAGATAGTCATATCACATAATCTGTAATCAATTAAGGAAACAATTGTAGCTAACCATGTTCTGCCCAAAATAATGGGATAACCAAGTGTTTTACCTTTTGGCCGTAATATAAGGAAGTCCACTAGATATTCCCATGACTCCACCATAACTACCACATCTTCAATAACTCTTCTGGTTTTTCTATAGACTGATCTTCCATCTACAATATGGTGTTAGTAGGTTGTATACATGTTAATGGTAATGTTTTCAAAGTGTCCACTGTCATCACATTTATAGTTTCTCCCAAATCAACCAAAACATTATGTATATCTTTATTCCCTACAAAGAAAGAAATAACAGGGCTTCTAAGATCTCCATATTTGGGAAGTAAGAGTTTTCCTGCTAATAAATCAACAAGTTTCCCATCTACCTTAATAGTCCTAGGGTACTGCTTCTTTCATCCATGTCTTTTTAAACATAGAATTTTCATTAACTTGTTTAACTCAAGAATGTCCTTGATTTCTTGCAACAATGGTATTTCAATATTCAATTTCCTCAATTCCTGAAACAACTCAAATTCCTTGGTCTCTATGACTTCTTTAAATCTATCTAGAATGGAGTTTCAGGGTTACTATTTGGCTCCTTATCTTTTTCTTTTTCATCCTTCTTAGGAACAATCGAATTAGGGTTTCAGTTTATTTTGTCATTTCATTAATTATAACAGGTGGACTACTAATTATTTTTCCATATTTGGTTTGAATATCCATATAATCCATGGCATTAAGATAAACTAGTTTTTCTTGTTTTGTCCCATAGACAAGAGTTGTTTGTTTGTTTTTGGGATTAACCACTGGTTGTGTTGGTATTTGTGTTTGAACCACATTTTTAGTCTATGAATTTTGTGCTGGGGAACCCATTATGGCTTGTTGATTTTGATTGGGATATGTCTTCCCTTGAGCATAGTTATTAGGGCTCCACCTAGGTTGTGACCAAGCATTCGGGTTACCTTGACCAGACCATGGTTGTTGTGTCTTTGAGCATACCAAGATTGTCCCACCCAATCCTAGGATTCCATGTTAGTTTGAGGGGCCCAAGGTGGTTGTCCCAAACTTTTTTGGCCTATCTGAGCCACCCATGGCATCATCTAGGGGTTAGTAATTGACCTTGTATGAACCTCTCTGCATAGGTTGTCTCTCGGACAAATGTTTACTTTTTGTTGTGGATGGAGTACTAGTTTGTTTAAGCTGATTTTTTATAAATGGAAGAAGAGAACAAACATTACTCTCATGGTCCCTAGATTCATAGATAAGATAGATTTCTATTTTATCCTAGAGGAAATCTCTTATTGCATGATTTTTCCTGCATCTAGGACAATACATAACTAATGGTTCAGTTTTAGCATTTGCTTTAGCTTGCAATCCATCCATGGTGGAGGTTAATTGAACTAAAATGTATGTTTTAAAGTTTTCTAGTTCATCCATCAGTTTGTTCATATCTGGATTCAAACTTTTCACTATTTTTCCTTTCTTAGGTCCACCCCTTGTTCTTAAATATCTTCTACAAATGTCTTTAATATCATTCATTCTTAATTGATCAATGTTTCCACATCCCATTAAATTAAGGGATTCCATAGATTCATCATCTAGACCTTTAAGAAAAATGGTTTTTCTTAACTCTTCTTGTAAGTAAAAATCCACATATTTTACTTATAAAGAGGAATATGTCTAAATAATCTTCCATATTCTCATCCTCCTCCTTGATTTTGAAAATTTTTTCCTTCTTGTTTCTCCCTCTATAGTAGTCTTGATAGTTGTCTAAAAAGGAAGTTTCCATTTTTTCCCAAGTGGTAATAGAATTAGATGTTAATCCCATAAACCACCTCATTGCTGCATCCTTTAGAGTAGATGGAAACAACTTGAGCTTTTGATTATCTATTTTGTAATCATAAGTCTGACATAATACTTTAAATTCAAACAGAAATTGGTCAAGATCTTCAAATGACATCCCTCTAAATGTGGGTAAATGTGCAGGTGAAATATTATTCATAGGTGTATCATCATCATCCAATTGAATTAGATAAGTAAAATTCCTATCAGGTTCTCTTTCAGCTTCTCATGCCATTTCGTAATACTTTCTAGACTTTTCTCCCAATCAATGTGGTATGTGATCTGCTTTGGTGAAGGTGAGAAGTCAGGAGTAGGAGGTTGAATACTCAATTGTGAATCAAAAATTTCTCTAAATGGGTCTTGGGAGATAATCCTTCTTCTAAAGGTTCCACTTCCTTCTGGTGACTGATCCAAGAATTCCAAAGGTGGCAATTCTACTTCTTTTCTAACAGGGGACAATGGTGCTTCTAATTCTTGGTCAACTTCCTTATTTGAACTAGAGGATGTTGATAATTCTTGTTGAGATATTTTTGGGAGAAATCTACCCTTTGAGTCTCTTGGTCTACTCATAAATTTTATGATAATGTAGGGAATATTTTTCAATTACTAGATGTATGATTATTTCTCTTGTTGACACCTAGTTAAATAATTATAACTAGTGGTTTCCCAAAAATGGCACCAAAAATGATGGGTGTCGTTATTCCCTTCATTTAATCAACTCTTAGTTGATGTCATATTCAAACCAAGGGTGTGTCTGAAGCTATATGCAACAAGAAGAATCCTAGTGATCTAGTAATCGATCATAGGTATTCATTATTTTTTTTTTTTTAAAAGGTCCTTAAGATTTCATGGTCAAATCCTTATTATATTTATGCTATAAGAAACTTGCTGAAATAAACACTCATTGCTAAAATAAATTGCTAGAAATAAACACATGTTACAGAATGAAATAAATTGCTGGAAATAAACACACGTTACATAAACAAACACACTTGCTTGAAATAAACACACATTTGAAAATGTTGTAAAATGCTTACAAAGAAATGGGAGTTTAGTCTTTAACACCTATAGTGACAAGTACATAACATAATTCAACTAAATGATCAAAATTATTTACAGAATTAATAAATCTACATGATTTTCTTAGAAATATAAATACCAATAAAACAAGGATCCTGGTTCTTAGAGGAGTGGGCCCTTGCTCCACCTTGAATCAGGATTTGACAAAGTATGATTCTCTCAAAACAAAGTGGCTATTTTATTACTAAAATGTTTTGTCTTACAAAACTTCACTGTATTTCTATATATATCTTTTATTTCTATCTCTCTATATATATTAAATCTATCTACAAGTCTTTATGTATATTTCATCATCCAAAGATGCATTTACAATCATAGTTATTCTACCGATTCAAATGGAACTTGAATAGTGCCCAAAATAGATGTGGAATTTAGAAACCTTGCTAGACGTACAACGTTTGATAAGTTATCTCTGGATCTGGAGTATGAAGAATCGACAATTTGTTGATCTTCTCTTGATTGGAAGGCCCATTGATTGCTCTAATATTGATTTTGTCAAAAATAAACAAATCCCCATTGATTCTAGAACTTTGGAGAAGTTCCGGACTAAAGGAATTATTCTAGAACTACCTGTGAAAGTTCTAGAGCTATGCACAATAGTTCTGGAACTAAGTGCTAGAGTTCCGAACTAAGTCCAAAGGTTCCAAACTAATGATAGGGCTCTTAGCTATGTAATGGAGTTCATAACTATGTTTGGAGGTTTCTAGAACTAAGCCGTATTGAAGCCAATGCTCCCAAAAACATGTTGATTTCTTCATACTTCATTCTCTTGATTGATTGTGACTTTTTTATTACAAAAACTAAATTTCCACACACTTTTTTAGGAATTAAAAAGTTTTTAGATGTTAGAAATAAATCTAAAAAATGACAATTACATCCTAACTTATACTAGATCAAACAAAAGTCACAAAATGTAGTCAAAATTGATGAAAAGGAGAGTAAAATAAGATCATTTATTGCACATTAACGAGACATATTTTGGCCTTATCATTAGAAGCTTGAATTCATGGTTGAAATGCTGCCATAACTTGCAAAATGGAATGAGGAGATAGAATTTTATGAGCTTGATGCAAGCCAACCTTGTCAATGGGTAAGTCCACCACTACCTCATAGCTTTCCTTTTATCCTTCCCAATCTACATCATTTCAGCAGTGTTATGATTCTAGCTTACTACTTATTGCTCCCATTGTGGAATCCACTTCTCCACCTTCTAGTATTCCATCTCATCTTGAATTTTCTTCCCTTTTCCCTTCCAAACCCAAGTCCCATTCATAAGACTAGAATGTAAATCCCTTCCTCCATCACAAATAATGAAAAAACTAGTTGAGACCCAACCCACCCCTCCTCTCATGATCCCAAATCTACTGGGAAGAAGAAAACCATAAAATCAGTCAATGAGGGAAGCACGTTGAAGAGCCTAACCAAGAAGAACTTACGTAAGAAACATGAGAGAGTGGCTACAAAGTAAAATTTCAATAAGATTCCATTGATGACTAAGCCTTCAAAAGAGGTTGGGATTGCAAAGAAAAAGGTGGAGGATGATTTTGCAGAAGGAAAAACATAAGAAGAAGATGACAGAAAATATATATGATCTCGAGTGTAGTGTGCATGTTATCACCATATTCATAGAGGTTTGATTCATCTCAACTTGTAGAATCAAAAGAGAAGGAAAAATAAGCTCTAACTTCAAATGAAGAGGAGCACATAGAGGTAAGCAAGAAAATTTCGAGGTCTTGAGTATAGAGTAGGTTACATAAGAGATTGCAGATCTTTCTCCCACTTCATCTCTCCAAAAATTATATTTTTGGATGAATTTGAGCTTTCAAATTTTATGTTTAAGGATGAAGAAAACCATGATGAACAACTTACGGATTTAGAGGTCAATATGGAAGAAGGATAACTCTTGACACAACATGACAATGAAGATCTTGAATGCTTATTTGACTTGGATGAATTTTTTGATGAAGGATAGCCTATAAAGATAACAACCTTTTCTACCTCATCATTCATCCTTCAAAAAAAGAGCCTACTTCTATGGAAGAAAACATGCAAGAACATCATGCTTGTTCAAACAATCCTCTTAGATTAAGATTGGAGGAATTGAATCTTCCAAGCTTCACACTAGATGAGGAAGAAGAAGAGAACAAGGATGACACAACTTGCATATCAATCATCAAGGTAGAAGATCAGTTGTTTGTAGATGAGTAAAAAGAGAAGATCAACTAAAAAATCACCTTTTCTAGGAATGTTTGTAAGAATACTTCCTTATTAAAGTTAGAACTCGAGCAAAGAGGAAAATCTAGCCGATCAAACCTTGCCCCATAAGGTGTTTGGCTTCATTGGAGCTAAAGGAGGAGCCAAACCCAACCATGCTTACTTCCAAGCATGTGGTCAATACCAAAGCCTCCAAGATCAAAATAATGAGCATCTCAAGGTGGTATTTTTTTTATGTTTATACCTTGGCTAGATGGGTGGAAAGTTTCTTCCAAATCAGTTTTCACTCATGCACATGACCATGCTCATTGCAAAATTAGTTCCATAGTCCCAAACCGTGAGGAAAGTATATTATTTCTCACAACCTATTGCAGGTTTTGTTTAGCCTCCTTCACCTCTAGTTAGAGTAGAGTAGGTAGGTTTGCTTTCAGAGGAAGAAGTGCGTGCGCACATTCTACATGTTTCCACTTAGAACATGTATGATTTTCCATTTTGTACATAGTTTTTACATGCCTTTATTCTTTTGCATTGCCATAGTCCTTTTTGAAGACAGAGGTAGTTTCATGAAAAAATCAGAATATTTTGGGGCATTTTCAAGATTTATTCAAAGCTCCAAGAGATCAACTTCAAATCAATGCTAAGTTATGTGGGTTTGGGGACAAAATTAAATGTTTGAGATCAATGTTTTCTTCGATATTATGCTCGACTCCATGCCCAATGGATTCTTTAAGGCTATTAGTTTCATCATCTAGTAGGAAGATGTCCCCTAGAGGTCACCAAATTGTTGACCAAAATGAGCTCACACTTCATTTTGGGAAACTGGTATCGATTTCCTCTTGAAGTGCTTCAATTTTTTTACATATTTTATGCACTTGGTAACCTTATAATCCATAAAAATCACTTGTTTTAATCATATTTGGGTTCACCTTTCTTAAAAACCTCTTCACTTGGTTAAAAAAATCCCCTTTTCCCAAATAATATGAAAAAATCCTTCAAAATTAGAATTTTTGCAAAGTGCAAAGTCTTGTAGGATATGGAATTTTTTACAAAGTGCAAATTTCGGACCTAGAGAACTTTTTGCACAATTATAGTTTTTAATGTGTAATCTTTAGATGCTCATAATTTTTGATCCAGGTAACACAATAAAGAAAAAAATTATCTTCGAAAGGTATTGAAGAGTACTACATGATTAATGCATTTATTTTCCACATTAAAGTGATTTAATGGTGTGAAATTTCAAAAAATGATCTCGGGGTCATTTTTAGGTACATGCTCTGTAAAATTTAATGATGCCCATGTTGGGTCTGCAAAATTCAATGTTGATTGGTCCTTGGTGAAGAAGTGGTTGGGATATTTAATTTAATATTTACTCTCTCTCTTTTCTCAATTCTTCTATATATTATAAACTTCTCATTTGAGAAAGGGGGATATTTTGGGATGTAATGGAACTCTGTAAAAATTGTTCCAGGGAAACCAATGAGTTGTAAGCATTCACATGGGCCTGAAAATGTATTTGTGCCTCTATTTCATCAATGTAATGGACTGCATATTTTAAGAGCAATAAAATCTATGTTTGTGGTGTTATTTCAACCCTTGCATTGTTTTTTTTGTATCTCCTTTCCTTTCCATTCTTGCTGGTGTTTTTTCTGTGCATGTATTTCTCATTTGTAGGTTAAATTTTTGTGTTTCATGGAGTGTAGAAGGTGAATGAAAATATGGCTTTGTGTTACAACTGTTTGGCCTCCCTTACTCTATTCTCTTCTCCTTTCTCCCTCAACAGGGTATTTCCACACTTTTTTTTTTTTTAGGTTCTATCACCTCTAGTAGTGTAGGATTTCATTTTCATACATCTTTCTATCCCGCCCTCTCTCTTCTCTCTCCTCTCTCTCTCTTCCTAGTCCCTTGGCATGGTTAGATTAGGATTAGTTAGCTACATTTTCCCTTCTAGGAGTAGTTTTAGCATTAGGATTAGGTAGAGGAAGCCGACCTTCTCCGAGGTCCATCTCAAGTAGCAAGTCCCACAACTTGAGAGATGGTCCCATGTTAGAAAAAGTAGAGATTTGCATATAAAAATCTTAGGGTGTTAATTTTTTGTGATAACAAGTTTGACATAAACATGATGAAGAGAATTTTTTTGCGCAGTAATGAAATGAAGTATAATGATAACTAAAACAATGTCTTGACAAGGTAATGATAAAATATCAAAGAAAATGTGGCTACAGATTACATTAATTTCAAGATAGACATGAAGATATCATCAAACTTTCTCTGGATATATAGATAAAATATGCAATCAATTAGATAAGAATACAAAATAATTAATGAGATAATCAGAATAATAATATTAAATATGGATATACTTGTTGTATTCAAAATTCACACTCAAACCTCAAAACAATGTTGTCATAACTCTTGTAAGATCACTTGCCTCATAAATGCATTGCACAAAATTAATTTTAGAATGAAATAATTTTCAAATAGCTGCAAAATACCTGATTTTTCATCCTTTGTTTTTGAATCCTCCATGTCCTTTTATAACATCCTCATGAGTAGAATCGGTTATAACCGATTGATTTATTTTAAATGATTTAAAGGAATGTTTTAAAGTTATAATAGTAAGACTTCACTTTATAACTTAAGTGAACTATATAAATTAAGGACACAAGTCTTTTAAACTTTCACTTTGTATATGAATGAGGTATGAATAATCAAAAATAGGGGCCCACTAAGTATTGCATACACTAAATAAATGTAAACACAATCCATATTAATCATTCATCATTTTAATAGCTAACACATCATCATGATATAAAAAATAAATAAATATCCACAACCATCCATATATATTAATAAAATAATGTCACCATTAAGTCATTTGAATCTATCCCAAAATGTAAAATATGATATCCAAAAATGTGAAATGCATGCAAAGTTACAAATATATCCAATCAAGTTTATCAAATACAAACAAATCATATTCATTCATCTCCTATCAAGTCTAATAATGACATGCCTGTCTCAGTCACCATCTCTACATACTCATATGGCTCCACAGGAAGTATGGTGCGAGTGATAACACCAGATTCCTCTTCTAATTAAAATTTCACCCTTTTATTGTACCTATCACCTTAGGAAAAATGAAAGAGGACCTAACATGATTAGAGGTCTACAAGGACTCATGAGAAGGTGAGTTTGATTCTTTCCAAGTAAGAGCGGTGTAAAAATTGATTGGTAAAGTAGGCTTGCGGAGGTGCACGAGGAGTAGACTAAACAAATCTATTAGAGGAGACATGATTATTCTCAGCATGTACATGTTCAAATTTTTTGGAGGTGGATTATTGATGTTGCGATAAGGTGGATTACATGGATAAGAATCAATTACTTGAATAAATTCATGAAGGCAAGGCTTGTTGGCATCAAAATGAATAGATACACGTGTGGGGCCATGCCTAATAAAGGTATGCCTCCCTAAAGTGTACTAGTTCCCCTTCGGCCACCCCTAGGTGAACCCCTCTGCCATGATTGACCATGAAAACTATTGTGCCCCATGAATGATGTGATTCAAACCTCCTAGATCCCCAACCATCCCATCCTGACATGGTGAAATGTTGTAAAGAAAAAATAGTTACTAGGCCTCAACATGTAGATTCCATTTAAATTCCTAGAATTGAACTAAGCTTGTCAATCCAAGATCATAATTGATAATCAATAAATACAAAAGAAATATAATTTGAAATAAAACATGCTTTTATCTTTATGTAGAATCATCTTAGTTTAATTTATGTCACTTTTTGAAACTATTAAACTACCCAATATCATGATGTCATTTCTGTGTAAAATAAAACACATGCCCATATCATTTTGAACCTCTGCATTAAAGACTGAAATGAAATAAATCTATAAAATATGCATGTATATGTGGATTTTGACTGATAAACCATTCATATTGTCATCTCTTCTCATTCTATCCATGTCATACCCATAGACTTTACAAATAGACAAATGATAACCTATATAAAAATTTATTCACATGTCTGCACCCTTTGAAAATTTTACACCATAATCCCTGAAATCAAAGGCCCCAAAATATGCATGTTCAAAATAAGAAATCGATTAAATGAAAATATTCTGTAACTTTATTTCATCTCTATCTCTGAAGCCAAAGGCTTATCACTATCAACTATATCACATCTTGCTTAAACGAATGCATGTATTTGATATCTTCATTAGAAACCACAGAGAACTTCAAAAACCAATTAAGCCATTCAACAATGAGTTCATAGAATATTTTGAGCCATCCTCATCAACATTTTTTTATAATTTGATCATTCAAACACTTTGCTACACTTGGATGACCGAAAAAATGTCCCTTCACCCAAAAATCTCCCAAAAAACAAAATAAATATATTATCCATTTGAACCTTCTTTGAAATATACATATGAATGGTTCTAAATAAGTCACTATAACTTACACAAAAAAAATGTTTTTCTTATTTATACAACTCGAGTAAAACAATATTCAAACAATGCTTTATGAATACAAACAATGACTGCAACCATCTTTATTTTCCAGCTACAATGATACCCACATAGTTTTAAACATACATTTATCAAAAGACAACTTAGAGTACAAATCTTGACTGAATGAGCTTGAGACTCTATAGGAAAGTACAATAACTTCCTATGCAACCCACTTAGAAATTTCCATCTTTATCTTAGGATATCAATGATAATCTCAACAAAAAAATGCGAAGGGTATATCATCTGCATGCAATTCTTAAAAAAGAAAATGGGTATGCGAAAAGTCTAGTTGAGTTAAATACCTAGAAAATTATTCACAGGGAAGAATCAACTAAACTCCCTTTTCTTTAAAAAATAAAATCTAAAATCAAAGCTTAATCATAACTAGCACAAATGTCAAACTAAAAATCTCATACCTATTTCTTGTTGACACATTGAGAGCTTAAAACCATGAACACCTTGCACAAAACCAAAACACCTTTGAGCTCCAAATTCTTGCAACGCAAAATTAGAATGACCCCAAAACTAAAAATCCTCACCTTGATCGATGCCCTTACCTCCACATTGAATGCAAATAACTCCATTACCATTACTTCCCCACTACTTGTTTCCACCTCATGCCTAGGGACTCGAGAGCTCGCAAATAGCGGTTTGGCCAATTTTTACTTTGATTTTATTTAAACACAAACCTTATACCTTATCCCATATTTTATTCAAATCTATAAACTATATAGTTCATCAAATATGTGCAAGACAACAATTGAACCATATTTCAAACATAACATTAACATTGATCACCCATTGTATTCATGAAATAATCACCTATTGCATTCCTGAAAACATCATTCTATGCAAACAAGGTATTCACCATAAAAGCATGCATTGATGATAAACCGATCAACATAGAACATATATTTCGATCGTTGTCATATTTTGCTAATCATTTCCATAATGGAAAGACCAAAAAGATCATAATACGGAGCTTGGAATCCGAATAATGAAATCACAAAATGGAATTTTATCTCCATATCAACTATTCACTATCGATATCAATAATCAAAGTGACGATGCATATTTATATCAAAATAAGATGATAACCGATAATTTTAAAGAATGCACAAACCACTTAGTGTAAACAATTAAATAATGCAATTAATACCTAGTGGCCCCTACCAGATTTATATGAATGTAATGGAAAGAAAAAAATTCTATGAATATCGGGTTTAATTTTGTGAAAAAGGGGTGTTAAAATTTTAGTAATAACACTGTGCGACCATGTTTGGCTAGTTTATTGAACTAAGAGGCTAGACTGTAAAAATGGTTAAATTTTAACATGCTCAAGAGTATAATGTAGGCTCATTATTTCTTGAGTTGATCCCCATAATAATTTTAGAAAGACCCCATAATAATTTCAGCTTAAAGGAATGTAAGTCATATAAATAGAATCTGATCAAAAGTGAAGAAGGGAATACAAGAGATAGGGAAATGAGGGTTGGACAAGTTCAACATACATAATCAACCTTCATTATTTTGAAAATTAAGTATGCCTTCTTCTACATCAATTATATTAGAAAATATCATATAAATAGAATCCTAATAAATATATTCTATAGATTATCCAATTTAGAAATGAATTGGGGACCATTATTAGAAATAATTTCATGATGTAATATAAATTGTGAAAAATCTAATTTTAAAAATAAATGACAACTTCACTAGCCATGACAATTTTTAAAGCAACAACTTCAACCCATTTTGTAAAATAGTCGTATTCAAGTTTTGTAGAGATCAATTAACATAGTAGCTTCAAACCATAAGCAAGTAGAATGTGTCTATGACCAACAAGGCTTCAGAAGGGGCCAATTTATTTTACTATTATTGATGGATATTTGAAATGAAATCAATTCCCCATTTTTAAAAAGGTCTTTCCGAGATGACACAATTCAAAGGCATGGCTTGTAAAAAAATATTCACGACTAACAAACATTTCACAATGAGCACATGACCTTACCCATTCATATTCACCTTTTCGAATAAAGTAGACCAATAAATAACCAACAAACATTTCACAATGAGCACATGACCTTACCCATTCACACAATATTTTATGGGCAGTTGTTTTGGAAAAAAATTTCCACCATAAACACCTTCATGATAACTCCTAAGCACATGTTCAATTTGATCATGAGTTAAACACCTCAAAAGTATGCCATCACAATTTTAAAAAAATAGCAGATTTTCTAAAAGCACAAACTTAAGAGATTGAAAACGAAGTGCTCTACATTGTTTTTTATCTAATGAATCGGGACATGATTGGTTTTAAAATAATAAACGAGATCATGATACCAATAATCTTGGGATAAAAAACAATCCCATTCACACATGTTGAAACCTATGTTAAATTTAGATGACAAATCATTACCTGTCATGGTTTGGAAATGAGGTACAACATGCAAAACATCGTCAATCATAGCTAGGATAATCAAATTTATATTAAAATCATCATTTTAAACTAAATGTTTAACGAGTTCATTTCCCTTGATCGTTTTATACATTTCTAGCTCTAGATCAAATTGTTAGATTTTGAAAATCCACTTGGCCAATCTTCCATCAATCATAGACTTCTTAAGCAAGTATGCTAAAATAGGAACGTTAGAATGCACAATAATTTTATATCCCATCAAAAAATACTTGTAATTTCCTAAGAATAAAACTAGCATGAAAGAAAATTT
Organism: Taxus wallichiana var. yunnanensis; assembly: GCA_018340775.1. Classification (NCBI taxonomy): domain Eukaryota; kingdom Viridiplantae; phylum Streptophyta; class Pinopsida; order Cupressales; family Taxaceae; genus Taxus; species Taxus wallichiana. The sequence continues at coordinate 434,691,476 of CM031237.1, forward strand.
TCAATCAAAGGATACTTGACTTCAATGTACTTTAAGGTTTGACCAAAGTAAGAAATGGGTTTTTCATTATTTGATTCAAAGTATTGAGTTATGAAAACACCCATAACTTTATCAGTAGCATTTAGGTACAATTCAAAATTTTGTGACAAGTCAGGTTTAGCCAAGATAGGTGCAATAGCAATATCGTTCTTGACATCAGAAAATACAGAATCAACATGAGAATCCCATGTAAAACCGTGATTCTTTTTCAATAAAATCTGCAATGGGGTAACCTTATAATAAAAATTAGATATGAATTTTCATACAAAATTGATTTTTCCAAAGAAAAAATGTAAACCAGACTCGTTTTTAGGAGGCTACAATTCTTGGATGGCTTTAAATATTTTAGGGTCAATAGAAATACTTGTTTCTGTGATGATGTGACCAACAATTTTCCTTTAGTAACACCAAAAACATATTTCTTTGGATTGAGAGATATACCATACTTATGAAAACAAATAAAAATTTCTCTCAAATGATCCAAATGTTTTTTCCTTTTCCTGTAATACATAGTTAAATCATCTTGGTAAACCTAAATTATTATCCTAATTAAATCATCAAAAGTAACATGCATTTCTCTTTGAAACATGACACTTGCATTTATTAAACCAAAAGACATACGATTAAAATAAAATGTACCTTTGTGTGTAGTAAAAGTGGTTTTATGCCTATCTTATGGATTTACAAAAATATGATTGTAACATGAAAATCCATCTAAGAGAGACATCATTTCTAACCCGGTGACTTGCTAGAAAATTTGATCAATATTTGGTAAAGGGAAGTTGTTTTTAGTGCTTGCATGATTTAAATGTCTAAAATAAATGCAGAGATGAATGTATCCATTCTTATTTCATACCAGCACTAAGTTAACAACCCATTCAAAATATCTTACTAGAAAAATGACACCACCTTCTAGCATTTTTTCAAGCTCTTTATTGATGGTGTCTTCCAATAAGGGGCTCACTCTTCTAGGCTTCTAACAAACATGTTTGATCCCAAGTTTAATAGGGATGTCATGTTTGATGATCCTAATATCATACCCTTTTAAGTCTTTGTAAGACCAAGAAAGAGCATCAATGAACTCTTTTAATAGTTTAATGAAGGCTTTTTTTTCTCTAGGAGTCAAGCATGCACCTAAATAAACATATTTCATTTCTTCCTCAATACCAAGGTTCATAGCTATAGTTTCCCTTATGATTCTCCTAGAGGTTCAGAAGAAGAAAATATTTTAGGCTGATCATGAGGAGAAAAATGGATTCCAAACTCACCAAACCACTAGGCGGTTTATTACTTGAGAGAAGCAAATAATCTCCAAAATTCAACAACACCTAATCATCAAAATCAAGTAGTTTTCTTTTAAAAATGTATCAATACATTCGTAATAGGAAAAGACATGCCAGTTGGTCTCTAAATATGGTATCATAGGTTTGTAAATTTCTTTAAATGAAATCAATTTGATTATAAAATTTAGATTAGAAGCAAAAACAACAAGTTTTTTTAGCCTTAGAATTGAATTCTTGAAAAATGTGATTAATGTTAAAGGCCTCAAATTTCTCAATAAAAGACCAAACCTTTTGAGTGTAATGATGAAGAAGATTCGATTAGTTTTGTAAATCATTTTAACTTGTCTCGATAACTAACTCATAATCTCCAAAAATAGTTAACTTCTTAATTTTTAGACTTGAGGATTATTGTAGGCCTAAACATAAGGCTTCAAATTCAGTTGTATTGTTTGTTGCTTTAAATGCCAACTAAAAAGTGTAATAAAATTGTCTTCCTGTGGGTGACTTAATGACTACTCCAATGCCATTTCCAAATTGGGAACTAGCTCCATCAAAACACATTATCCAAATATCACCAGAGGGTAATAATCTGACATGTTGATAATCTTCATCATCAAAGGCATTAATATCAAAACAATTTAAACCATAAGTTCCCATACCAGTTTCTACAAATGTAACAAATGATGTAATTCCCTCAATTGATGTTCCTGACCATTCTTCCCTTTGAATGAATGCTATGACATTTCCTACTGGTGCCCAAGTAAGATCCTTTCCAATAAAATAACCTATGGCTTGAGACCAATATCTTCTAAGAAACATAACATAATTAGCAGGTATATCCAAGATATGCACATTTCCAATAAATCTAACTCTTTCATCTTGTGCTATCTTAACTACTATTTCCCTAAATTTACCACAACATTTGGTTCGAGAAGAATAAAGAAAAGTTAGTTTTATATTGTCATGTTCATATGAATACCTAATTGATTAGTAATGGATTTGGGCATAATGTTCTTCAAAGCACCTATATCTAATATGCAATTATGTATGATTTTATTCTGAATTTTAATCACACATAGAAAGGAGGAATATAATATGGTGCATAATTAGATTGACTCATTACCTCGTATTCATCATGGTGAAATTCACTTTTATATTCATATTCTTTGAATACCACTAATGATTTAGGTTCAAATCTATTTTTGTGAGCAACTTCCAAATTTTCAAATTGACCAGAAATCTAAAACTCTCAAACATGTTCGATTGCTCCTAGAGTTCTTCATATCATGCCACCATATCATACCCGTAAGTAAATATAGAATATTTTGTAAATAATTTACTTTTATAGGGATGATATTGAGCATTATTTAGACCATATGGGACATCATATGAAATATATTTGGTTGGTTTGTCATGTGATTTTTCTTTTTCAGTGATCAAATTTATGTTTCTCTTTAACATCATCAACGCTTGTCCTTTTTGACCATAATTTTTAGTATAGTATTTTGACCGAGTTTTCAATTCATTTATGTCGAGTCAACAAAACTACACATTTCTGATTTTTTTTTCATTTGATGAAATTCCTAACTTTCTCGAGTAGCTTTACACTTATCAAGATCATGATCTAACTTACAAACTCCACAATACAACTTTTTGGGTCCAGATTTGACTTTTCTTGTTCATTCTTTACTTTAGAGGACATTTAGGTGTGTTTTTGAAGATGATACCTGATCATTTAATTATCTTTTAACACTAACCAACTGATTGTGAATTCTCGAATAACATTCAAAATTTCGTATTTTCAGTAGAAGAGTTAGATAACTTTATTTCACTAAATATGGACATATTCTAGTGAATATGGACTCTAGTATTACAAGTATTGGAAGAAATCCATCTCCATTTTTACATATATTGGATTCCATTTTTGGCTATACTAGATTCCATTAGTAGCAATATTAGATTCCAATATTGTCATTATTGGACTTATTCGAGTTCCAATTTTACTATTATTGGATTTCAATTTCACTATTATTGGATTCCAATTTCCCTTTTATTGGACTCCAATTTCACTATTATTGGATTCCAATAATGTAATTAATGGATTCCAATTTCACCACTAATGGAATCCAATTTCTAAATCCCATTTTTGATTTTAGTTTTGCTATTTTAGGATTTATATTTTTTTATTATTTGATTCCCCACATAAGCCTCATGGCTGCTAACTTACATAATCCAAGTGGTTGCTAAATTATATAAGCCAAAGCCACTAACTTCAAGATAATGTGTAAGTGATTGTTGTCATTTATGCCACATATCAATCTTAATATCATCATACATATACGACTATTTATGCATACCTTATTCAAATTAATAAATGTTGATGTTGAAAATCCTATCCCTGAACATCCTTGAATGGTGTTAAATTTGACGGATGTTTAGACATTTTTCATGATTTTAGACGTAACATACTTTCAAATATTTTATAGAACTGACATGTGTGACTCGCATGTTTAAAAGGTGACCATCAATTTTTATATACATTTATATAAAAAATTATTCATATATATAGTTTAAAAAATATGGAATTGTCATTTATAAATTTGTAAGTAGTGTATAAGTGTGAGTGATTACACTTACAAGTGCGATTGGTCGCACATCTAAGTGCGAGCCTCAAGTTGCACTTCTCTCTACTCACACTTCTAAGTGTTAGTCTCGACTCACACTTCTAAGTGCGAGTCTTGATTCACACTTCTAAGTGCGATAACTCACCTGTCAAATAATTTTTGGGTAACGGTAATTTTTCAACACTGCCCTTCAAAAATACAAAACAATGTTTATTTATACCAATTATTTTGTATAAATTTCATTATTTTTAATATATATTGATGTAATTTTTATAATTTTTATAATTTATATATAAATCTATATTAATAATTGATGGTTAAATATTAAATATGCAATTCACGTGTGATGTTTATTACAAATTTTTGTAAGTATTTTATAGCTACAATCAACAAAAATGTCTAAATGGGCATCAAGAGTCGCACGTCAAGTGCAAACACAAGAATTAAGGGCTTTATTTTACCTAAATTATATAAGGGATTTTATTTACAATACAAAAATTATAATATTAAATTCTTACATTAATTATTTACAATACCAAATGCAATATTAATGATAACCATTTTGTAAGGAAAATGCTAATTAATGTTGTGGTTGCCTCAACATTAATTATCCATTAAAACGAGCTATGTAAAATTCACCATTTAAAAGTACACACACATTCGAAATATGTGTTCCTTTTAGAGCATGTAAATGTTGTCAGCCATTAATTAGCCATTTAATGTAAAGCAATGTAAAATCATACGTGTTCCTCTTAAATTCACGCCAATGAAATTGGCGGTTGGATTTTTCAGTTACATATCACTATAAATAGACAATTTTTGAGTTTATATTTTTAACATTTGCCTTTCTATTCTCTTCGTCAATGCGTAAGCTTATTCATCAATAGAAAAATATCACTAGGGAAAGTAAAAAAATTCTATGCTCGATTTCTAGAAACGTTTTGATTTCCTCTCCATGCCAAAAATTGATATGCATTCTCACCTTTAACTCCTCCAAAATTACGAAATTATGTTAATGTAAAATTTTCCATAGCTGATTAGGGCTTATATCCATGTAGGATTTTGTAGATAATTAAATGGAAGCAAGTTTTATTCAATATTTTGTAGAAGGTAGTTTTTTTATCAAATAAATAATTTCGTAATATAGTAAACATTTGTTAGAGAAGTGAAAGAGGACAGAATGGAGCACATCTTGACAGATAAATGATGCAGATTAATCCATAATAACATGAGAGGAAAATTTATAAATTTTAAAAACCCATAACACCTGCCAAGAACTTGTTTTGTTGTGTCTTGAAAAAGAAGCCTGGTGGTATGGATGGTGGCTCAATTTTTGCAATAAAAAAGTGAATATCGGAATCGATTTATGGTCATGGTGGTGTGCAAGAATAGATGAGAAAATGTATTTGATAAAATTGATATTATTTTGTTGGCCTTATTGTTGTCCACAAATAGTCCTTTGTTGCACATATGAGCAACAAAACTTCAATGGCTACAACATCGTTGACATTGTCAATGAAAATATTTTAGAAGATATTCATGTTAATAATGAGTTGTCATTCAATGTGTTGGTGTTGGATTACAATGACCTATTTGTGAAAAATATGGTAATGCAAGAGTAGGAGAACCAAACAAATTTTGGAGAACAAAAGAACAAATACAAATTTATGAAAGGAGAATTCGAGGAACAAGGAAACTCTAAGATGTTTCTTATTATCTTTAATAGAAGCACCACTGCTGCTACTATGTGGAAGCAACAACTATCCTCAAAACTATTCACAAAATGTAAATTTTCTCTATTTGGGTCATGCCTATGTGGCTTTTTATCTTTTTTACTTCCTACGAGATTTCTCTCTTCTATGCTTCAATGTCATATTCTTCCTTAAGGGACTTTTTGTAAAAGGATGCGAGTCCTTTCAAAACCCCCATATTCACCCTTATAAAAAAATGGACATAGTAGTTGTACATTGAAATATGTTGTTGTGGCATAACCTAAGTAGACTCTATGATGACAATATATTACTTTATTTTGTTAAATCTATCGATCGATAATATCCAATTACTATGGTGTCGCATAAGCTAGCGGATGCTAAGATAAAAATAATATTCTTTGACTTGTTAAATGTTAGTGATCCATAAGCTCAAAATATTATATTGTGGAAGTATTAGGTTACCTTAGTGGGTGCTAAGCTTAAAACATCTTACTTTATTAGCTCATACCTCTTGCAGAATTCTATACCTTTCATTCAAACAAATAATTTCTCCTTAATCCACCAATCAAAATAAAAAAATTCTATAACTTTTCAAATTTCTAATGTTTATATTTTATTTAAATAATTTTTTAATCTACAAAACTTATTTATATTTTTCTTTATTTGCTAGTTAGTACTGATTTGAAAATATGAGGCCTTGTTGCAACAATGATTTATTCTATTTAATAAAAATCAAAATTCTAAGAAAGACATTTGTCTAATCTTTAAATAAGATATGAGATTTAGAAAAAAATGTTATTAGAATATTCACTGCATTTAATGTTTATCCAAAAAGGAAGATGTATTTGCATGCTTGGACAAGTGGCACATCCAAAATAGTACACTATTCATAAAAATTAATAAACTTTATTTAACAAATCACATTATAAACATTTCTAAATTAAATCCCATCCCACTCCTTATATATTTTTTACTATTTTGTTTTTGCTAGTCAAAATTTTTAATCTTTTCTTTATCCCCATTTGTAATAAAAATTAGATTTGTAAGTTAAATTTTATAAAATACAATTTTTTCTATGTTTGTATTAAATTTTTTAACAATAATTTTTTTATATGGATTATATTGTGTTAAAGACAAGAAAAATAATACTATTATTAGTTACTTTGCTATTGTGATAAATCTTTTAACTGATTTATTTTGGCTATTCCATTTAATAGAAAACTTTTATCTTTATGTAGGCATGTTCAACTTGTAAAATCATGGTGGTTTTTTTATTAGCACCTAAAAATCTAGCATATTATGTATTTCAAAATGCCACCTATATTGTTGTAATATTTTCAAGCATAATATGATTCTAGATCGCTCTATGTTTTTCCAAAGAATTATATATTTGATGCATAATTATATATTTTTGTTTTGTCTTCTATCAAATTTTAACGTGGGTATTTATAATATGTGTAACATTTAAATTGGGTACTTACAATATATACATATTTTATGCATTCAAAATCATTACATAGGGGCATTCTATTTTTTAGCATTCTGTGGATGTCGGCATACCGTATGTGCATAATTTATACATTAAGTATTGGTACATTCTACTTTCTAGCAAAATTTGAAAGTGGTTATTCTTAGCAATATAAAGCACCTAATGCAAAAAATTATAGATATTTTTTAAAACAATCACACAACTAGCACATCTCCCAACCCTGAGGCATGAACTTTCCACTCTGTCTTGTTTAATTTAAAATGTCATTAACAAAATTACTATTAACAAGGTTTATTAAATATATGTGAACATAATGATTGGCTACTTTATACAAGGATTAAGGCACTTAGAAACCTTACAATAGAATGCATTATGAGCATCACCAAGAAGGAACAATTAAAAACATGACAAAAAGGGCTTAAACAACTTATCTAAAACTACATTCCAACATATTAATATAAGAAAAAATCACAAAACATGGAGGGAAAACATCTCAAATGATACAGTCCAAAAATAATCACAAAAAATCTCTAAGATCCAAGGTATTAGTTAGTTTTCAAACGTTTGTACTAATCCAGTTGATGCTCTTCCTGTCATTTCATCTAATCATCTTGCTTACTTGTGATAGGGATGTTGTCTTCAACCTACTCTTCCTCATCAAAACTACTGAGGTGGAGATTATACCTACAAACTTTTGTCCCTGCTCCAGCTTGACCACATGCCCTGCAACTCCAAAACCAAACTTTTGATCTCTACCATATCTTCCCTAATAGATTTTTGGGTGATACAAATTTTCTTAGAGGTGTTGATGCAATGCATGACATGTTTCCCATATACGTTCCAACTTCTCCTAAGGCCTCCATATCCCTTTCCACCCGACTCACCCTAAGAGAAATTTTATCAAAATCCACATTCCAACCCAACTCTACTCTCTCTTTCCCTTTAGATGACTCCCCTTTCATATCAATCAGAGAACCTGCAACCCTAGTACCAAGATTTCCCTTCCCCTGAGATTCCATACTCTTCTTTCTCCTCAGTTTGTTCATACGGTCAACAAGAGTACAATTTTCATTTGAATCCCCAGATTTGGGCTCTAATTCCTTTTCCACCACCGGTTTACCATTCTTAAAAAGAAAAATAATTAGACCATGGTGTATCGGGGTATCAATATTTCCTTGTTGAAAATCATTCACCGACGTAGAGAGAGACATAAACAAGAAAAAGGGAAGGCTCATAACAATCTTATGCCTAAACATATTAAGCATAATAAGATGGTGAGTAAATATATTTCTATAATTTGCTTCAAGAGTAATGTACCTCATAAGGTGGATATTGTTGGTCGTCAAATAGGACTTTTTAGAGAGCAATGTACAGGGACGAAAAGTCCCTCCTCTTTAATGGGAGAGGTTCCTTTATTCTGAAACAAACCTATTTACAAATATACAGAACGTCATGGTATGGTCGAACTTGGATATTACGAAAGTGTTTTCCACAAGGATTATCAGTTACACAAGGACTGAGGAAAAGGAATAAGAAGATGAGCAGAATAAGCAACATTCAGAATTATAGATAGCAGAATAATTCTTCGTGTATGCGAAGCTTCAAAGAATTTAAGACAAGATCATTTCCATGAGATTAAATTTAAGACACAAAGTTCTATAAATAACCTCCTTCAGATTTATAAATCAAGGACACAAAGTTCCTTCTTGGTTGTACAAGATCGCTGTACTTGCAAAATCGAACAAAGATGCAATCGTGAGAGACTAAACGAGTTAAGAACAAAAATGATCTTCACAATATTAAAGGAAAACACAGATATGACAAGAATCAGATAGAAAAAGAATGAAAAGCCCTTTTGTATTGATTTCTTTAAGATCTATTTACACTTTCAGTAAAAATTCCAAGTTCTTCCTCCTCGAAAAATGGCGTGGAAAGGCCATTATATAGCTTACAAGTCGGTTACTCTTTGAACCGCTTTCTTTAACTAAGAATAGTTAAGTACCGCCAAATGCAATACCTTAACTAATTACAAAGAATACGAAAAGAAAGGAAAGAAGAGGAAAGGAAGGAGAAGGAGACAGTGGCTTCTACACGGGAGGGACCCACTGTCTTCTGAATCCGCTGCCTGAACTTCTTCAATGACTCAGCTATATCTCTGCCACGGGGAACTGATGTGTTGGTTGCAGACTGAGTCCAAAATCCTAGGCATTTCTCCATCTCTTTATCAAACTCGATGTGAGTATGATAGTCTTTGTTTGCTTCTTCAATGGCAGACTGAAGAGAACAAATTTCCTTTATCTTGTCCTTAGAGATGGAGTCCTCCTTGAAAAGATTATCTTTAACAAAAGCTCAATCGAGCTTTGATTTCTCAAGGACAAGGGAATGCCGAGTTTTCATCCTCGAAGATGACAATGCATATCTTTGAACGCTGCAATTTGCCCAATGTCTTGAAAGCTTCTCCTTTTGCCGCTTATTCTTCATTTCATCTACAGCTTCTTCCAGGACTCTGATTTTCCACTCTACGCTGTAGACCCAAGATTTTGATAGATTGTCTTTGGCATCATCGAAAATCTTATTTGCCAGTAAGATATTCTCATCTGTCTGTCCCATGAGGCGAAGGTCTACAATACAACTGCCCCAGAGTTTAAGCTCTTTGTCCATAACCCCAATGGTAGAGGACAGCTTCACAGTAAATTATCTACCTTTCCATGTAGCTTAAAGGCTTCATCGATGAAGTTTAGCCCGGCAACAAGCATGTCATCTACCATGGCTTCAATAGCTCTACCATAGATAGAATACTTGTGCATATCCTTAATACCCTGCACTTCATCTTGGCTTAGAGTTACAGGAGGAGGTAGAGCAGTCAAGGGAGTAGGATCCAAAACTTTGTCTTTAGATAGAAGAGACTTGATGAAACCTGTAAGAACTCGGGCTTGCTCTTCCAGCTGTTCGATAGTTTGCTGTCCTTTTTCCACTCTCCCAATAACTCTCAGTGATCAAGCTTCTCGGAGGTTATGAATCTCACCTTCAGGGGTAGATTCTCCCATTGGGATTCTCGAGCTCCAAGTCGATACTTGCAAGTCCCGCTCTGATTTGTCCATCGCAGCTCGCAATCTCCGTGAATTGCCGACCTCGAGTATCGATACTATTCTCGAGGTGGTTCTTGCTTTCTTGGCACGGAAGGTGTGGTGCCCAACATGGCTGCAACAAAGATCAAAATTTGGTCCCAAGTTTTGGGAGGATGGTTTTCTCTTCCTTTTGTCAACCAAGGGTTGCACCCATGCAAAAGAGGAAGAAGAATCTGCAGCGAAGCAAGGGGACCAAGAGACAGGGAGCTCATGACACTCAGGGTCTGTGCAGCTGTTGACTCAAGCTGGGATGTGGAAGGAGCACTGGAGACAATGGCAGTAGAAGAATCAATAGTACCTGGAAGTTCAAAGTGCTCTGACCTCCTTGTCTTTATCTGGGGTCCTCGTGAACATTTGTAGGAGTTGGCCTCTCACTTTCTTCACTTTCACCGAGGATGATGATGTTCTCTCGTCCGATAGGCAATTCTACCTGCTTCTCCCAAGATCTCTTTCCACCGGTTCCTTCTTTACTTCCTTGAGCTTCTTCTTATATACCTGAGTGGATGGAGAAGGAGTAGATTCCACAGGTCCCTGAGCTGCTGAGGCAGGAGGGGTTTTCTTTGGTGTTTCGACTGGAACTGGTGCTTCTCTTATTGGTGTCGATTCATCCTTGGAGGAGGATTCTCCCGAGTGCCTCTCGAATTCTCTGACCTTCTTATTGAACCAAACCTTAGTCTTGACTAAGACAGAGCAAGGATTTCACTAAATCATCCTTCTCTTTCTGCTCCAATCCAGTCCTCCAAAGGGGTGTGCTTGATCACATTTTCATACTCATATGAGTATAGCTCTTAATTATCATCTTCGAGACCTTCAGAACTTGGTACACTCAAGTTCTTGAATCAATCAAGCAAGGAGAACCTGCCATAATGCCTTCTTCTCGCCTCAAAGTCGCCCGCACAAACCACCCAAAGAGTCTTCTCGCTCTCGCCACATGGCGATAGGCTATCTTGATATTCTGTTTCAATAAACTTCTTCAAGTCAAAGCAGTGTTCTCGGCTTGAAGAAATGCACGTGATAGGGACCAAAGTTCTTTCTATATTCGGCATCCAGGGCTGTTTTACATGTGTAATTTCCCGTAGAGATGGGAAAGTGCAAGCCAGTAAATCTTCTTGTCTCTCAAGTTCTCAGGTAACTTGTCCAGCTTGCCTCGCATATTTCGATCAAGGCCATCTTGTCATCAGCAGAACATGGGAAGTCAGAGAGGAGTACTCTCATAACCAAAGAAGCCCGATGTATGAGAATTTCCCGAATTGATGAAGTAGGCCCCATACCGTGATATCAAGTTCATGGCTTCATCTCAAAACCTCCCGCGGTGTCACCCTCGAGCAATCGGACCACGCATATGTGAAAGCATCATTAACCCTTCTGAAATTACGGTTGCTGGTCTCCAAGGTAAACTGCGGGCAATAGGCATACACTGGGTTGCCTTTGTGGGCGTCTATATATGAGAATCCAAACCATTGCCTTGATGCTGCCAGAGTATACATCAGATATGAAGTCATGAAAAACTTCTTTTGCTCGCAAAGACGCTGATAGCTGCCCGCGATTCATGCCGATGATCTCACCTTAGCTGATATTTTGTGTACCGCACACCATACCGATGAGCGGCACATCCGTAAATGGAACTCGCCGGTGGAAGGCAAACCCATGACCCGAGCCAGCAAAGATTATGAAATCGGCGCTTCTTCGTTGAAGTCCGCTTCGATGAGGGTTTTGGTGAGGCGGAAGCTCCTTCCTAGGGTTTTTAGCTAGACTTCGCCACTCGTGCTCGTACTTGCCACCGCCTTGATCGAACATGGCTTACGCTGGGCTTGGGAAACAACTATGGAATTGTCCAATTCCGGGATCTTCGAGCGGCAAAGAATGGCGGCAGCTGGCCCAACTTGGCAATGAGCTCCCCGCACGCTTGTCAATTCGCCGAATCGGGTCGGTGAGCTCCGCATGCAAGCACCTGACAAAGACACCGCATCAAATTGGGAATCCTCCAGCCGACGCCAAACCACCGTCATGAATTGTCTCGAGCTATTGGTGAGGGATTTGCATCTTCCATCCTTGCCCAAAAATCGCTGAAATCGAGATGTCGGGCCTCGCTATCTCCAATGTTGCTTACAGCAGACTCGAGTGGAGAAATCTGTTCTTGTCCTTGAAATTTGATCTTCATGTTGATAGTTTCAGGGAACAAGGTCAGCAAACTAGGCTTGGAATGGAATTACGGTAAGGTAAGAACGTGCGCAAGTTGGCAAGCGGCAAGGGTTTGAGCAAAGGATAACAAGGAAGATGTGGGAAAATGCAAAGGGGAAATGCTCATTATATAGCCGTTTGGGGAGCGGAGAGAATTCAATGCGCATTTAATTACGCAACCACCAATTTGAAAAGCGCTAAGTATGGATGACACTAGCACGCTTGGGACAAGTGAGACGCGAATGCGCGAAACACGCGGCTCGCGAAATGAAGAGAAAATGCACAAAAAGCCATTTAGAACAATTGGGACGAAAATGCGCGAGGTACGCGGTTCGGGCATTTCGACCGAAATTGGAACAATGGGCCCGCTTTGACTTGGGACTTTTGGGACTTCGAGTACGCTTTGACCGGGACCAAAATGAAGTTTTTTCACTTTGACAAAGAATTTTGAAGTACTCGACTAGGAAGCTTCACTAAAAGAGAAAGCTCGTACTTTTGACTTTGGGATATTTGGGACAAAAGGCGCGAAGTTCGCGGTTCTAAAAAATGAAATGATTTGCAAAAAAAAAGAAAGCTCCGTACATTTTGGGATATTTGGTGCACAAACAAATGGCGTACAAAAGTTTCGGGACACTTAGAACAAAAAAACTTCCGACGGCCCAAGATAGGACAATTTCGGGATTTCGCCGATCGGGAACAACTTGCACTTTGGAACTTGGGACAATGGGACAAAAATGTCCGACAGTTCCCGAAATACATGCGAGAAAGGCCCAATACTTGGATTTCTTCAATTTTATGACTTAGGTACCTCGTAGAGAAAAGCACTTAGACTCAAAATTTTCAAATTTGCTCTTGTTGGGGAGGGAATTTCGAGTAGACAACAAATTGCTCCTTCTCGGGATGACTTGGTGTAAATTCATAGAATGAGACAAGGCAAGAACTTAGATAACTCTGAAGGAAGGCACTTGCCTTATCCATTGGGCAAAGGAGTCAAAAACAAACCAATACAGAGGGCAACACACACAACAGAAGGGAAACACACCGAAAGCAGGGAAAAGCAAAACACTGTACATAATATACAAAGGGACTCCCTAGTCACCTAGGATCTTGAACAACTTCAAATACTACCCACTATAAGGAAGTGGGAGGGGAGAACCATCCATGTAATCAAGATAGAAAGAGTCCTTACCAAAGAAAGTGTCTTATCTTGAAAGGTCCAAGCCACAGAATCAAATTTTCCATGGCTGCCACGAGGTTCATGTCTTTTGTCCCATAACAAAGACGGTATCACCAACTTGGAACTCTCTCGACCTAGCTTTTATCGAATGTAACCTTCACCTTCTCGCTGGTGGGCGAGATATTCACAAGAACCTCCAATCTATCCTCGCTCAGCCAGTGTAGTACATGATCCTTTTGTCCAGAGCATCACCAAACTAGTGTCTTCAATGGCCTTCATCAGTGCAAGGTCGGCGCCTCCACCGCCACCGCACCGAGCCTCTACTCCATACACTACTTGAAATGGGGACATTCCAATGGCTCTTTTAGGTGTGATCCTCGTCTCGCCCAAAGAGCATCATAAAGCTTCTTATGCCGGGCCACGAGACTCATTGACCAACTTCCTTATGATAGTCACCAGATTTTTGTTGGTGGATTCTGCTTGTCCATTCCCCTGGGGATAATAATCTGAAGAATGAGCTAGAGAGATGCCATACCCGTAGCAGAAATCCATTATCTCATTTGAGGAGAAGTTCGAAGCATTATCTGTTACAATCTTGTTGGGTACACCATACCTAACCAAGATGTTCTCTTTGATGAAGTTGCACACTACTTCAGAAGTGGTGCTCTTGACTGGAATAGCCTCTACCCATTTGGTGAAGTAGTCAGTAGCAGTTAGCACATGCGTGTGGCCCGCACTAGAAGCAGGATTCAGTGTACCAATGAAGTCTAGACCCCATTGCTGGAATGGTTCCTCAATCACGACTGGCTTCGAGAGGCAAAGCGCCACTTGGGTCTTCCCACAAAGGTCCGACAGCCTCGCATTTATCCACCCACTGGACGTATCTCCGAACAAGGAAGGCCAAGAATATCCTCCCCGAGTATCTTGTGAGTCAGTGATCGCTGATGAATAGTGCCTCCACATGCTTGATCATGAAAAGCCGAGAGCAACTTTCTCTCGTTGTTCCTTATCAACACATTTCAGAATCTCCCATCTAGGCCACACTTGAACAAAGCATTCTCCCAAAGTACATATTGCATACTGATCTCAATTTAATGCCTTCCTTTTTCTTTGGTAGTTAAATGAGAGGGGCATTCCCATAGGTAAGAAAATAGGCGATGTCAAAGATACCATTCATCGACCGAACTAAGGAATAGAACATAGAGGGATGTCAACTTTCTCTTCCAAAGAACTCATGTTGGGCTCCTTCAAGAATGAGCTCGAAAGACCTTTTCCCCGAACCAGCTTGGTTGGCTTGATATCAAGGTCATACTCCTGACCTTAGCCACCCGCTTCCTCTTGATCCAAATTTTGTTGCGTGAGAATTGACTTTACACCGTATCTGGGACCAAAGACCGTAGAGTGAGAGTTGAGGATATAGAAACGGAATCGCTGATGCCTTTGACTACGCAAAGGCATGCTTCTCCATCATGGTGTACTTTAGCTCATGGTTCTTCAGATATAGCTCTATGAAGGCAATGGGTAGCTCATGTTTATCGAATCTTCTTGGGTTAAGACAAAGAGCGTAGTACTATCTCGTAGCGAGCAATAGATAATGAAATCCTTGCTGAAATCGGGGCAGGCCAAAACTGGAGTTTTAGCAATAGCTTTCTTGATACCCTCAAAGGATTCCTTTCCTTCAGAAGACCAACCAAATGCTTGCTTTCCTTTCATCATCTGAGAAATATCCAAAGTTAATTCAGCAAAATCAGGAATGAATCTTCTTAGAAAATTGATCTTACCGAAAAAGGAATGCACGCCTTTTTTACTAGTAGGGAGAGGAATCTGTTGGATGGCTTGAACTCGTTCAGGATCAATTTTGATGCCGTCCTTTGAGACAATGTGTCCTAATAGCTTTCCCTCCGTAAATACGTAAGACATGATTTTTAGGTTCAGTGAGATTCCATGCTCTCTACATCTCTCGCAGAATCAAGCTTCTGTGTGATCGAAATGATCTGTTCTTGTCTTTGAAAACACTGTCAGTCATCAAGGTATATGATAATACATTTCCCTTTCAAGCTCCCGAAAGCGATCCATAGCTCTCTCGGAAAGTGGCACCGGCATTAATCAGCCCAAAAGGCATTCTCTTGTAGGCGAAGGTACCCCAAGGAGTTGTGAAGGCTGTCTTATGTTGATCAGCAGTATCAACCTCTACCTGATTGTATCCAGAAAAACCATCAAGCATAGATAACATCTCAGAGCCTGTTACCGCTTGCAAAATCTGATCCATCATAGGCAGAGGGTAGTTATCTTTCAGAGAGGCCTGATTCAGGTTCCTGAAATCAACACAGATGCGGATCTCACCATTCTTCTTCCTAACAGGTACAATGTTTGCAATCCAAGTCGAATGGTGAATGGGAAAGATGATCTTAGCCTTCAGCAGTTTCTGAATCTCCTGAAATATGGTGTCAGCTATCTTTGGGTTGTACTGCCTCTGCTTCTGCTTGAAAGGTTTGATTCCTGGCTTGAGAGGGATAGAGTGTTGCATTTCTTTTGGCTTGAAGGCTTTTAGATCTTCATAAGAATAAGCAAGCACATCCTTATATTTCCTTAGAAGGTCAATTGCTCTTCTCCTTTCATCTGATGTGCAACACTTCCCGATATTTACCAGCTTCGGGCCATCAGAACTCCCAATATCAATCTTATCATACTCAGCTGATTGCTGAGGTCCAGTGGTAGCTTTAGACCTCACGTATCTGTCATGTTTATCAAACAACTCCTCCAAACTCACCAAACCTTTGGGAATCTTATTTCCTTTGAGCTTAATGCACCCTTCCTGGTCAGCTTTTTCTCCTCGGGTGACGGCTTGGTCAAGACACGCCTCACGAGGCAAAGTGTCACTTCCTTCGAAATACAGTTGTTCAAAATTGCCCTTGAGCTCCAGGAAGGAAAGCAAATGCTGGTCGTCGTTGAAGACTTGCCAGTTACTAGTATTGTCAGGGACACTAGGTCGGTGGACCATTTCAATGGTGAACTTATCCTGAGAGAATTCAGGATGAGGAATCAACAGTGACCCCGAGACAAACAAAGAATCAGCCTCGCCACGCTCTTTTTTCTCTAGGCATCGCTTCAATGGAGAAGGCATCAAGGAATTCAATTGAATCCCAAACTTGGTTCCGATAATGCTTCACCTCCCCGCTTCTTTACCCGAAATGTGCTTCGACTTGCTTCACAATCAGCCGCATCACCACGAGCCAAAAGATTCTTAACACCTCGCTCTTTGGCCACTTGCACCCAAGGATGAGAGCCTCATACTCACCGTGTTGTTAGTGTTCTCGAACCGCAATTTAAATGAAAAGGGGTGCAGTGTAGCCTTCAGTGATATTAGCAGAACACCACTCCAGAGCTACCGAGGAACAATCGCCATCGAATTCTAAAATCCGTATACCATTAGGATCTTTAGGTGATATTTTGCAGTGGTCGGACTTCATCAGTGGGACAAAATCATGTAATTACCATGGCCTCTGTCTTCATAGAGTATTTGTGCCTTGGGATCATCTCGTCTTTTCGCACAATATACTCTGATCGCTTCTCGTGTAGCTTCTTCATTTGTCCATCGACAGTATGAGGGCGTGTGACCAATCCATTTGAATCTCTCCACCCACATCTTTACGTAAGTTTCTCGCTAGCAACATTCCATAGGAAGGAGGAATGTCGGCTACTAGTATGGTAGCCAAGACTTTCTTTTCGTAAAGCAAGAAAAGCCACTTGTGCATCTTTAATCCTTCCAACTAAAGGCACTTCCTTACTTTCCATGGAGTAAAGCAGGATCCATAAGTACGAGTAAGGGTCGACCTAAAGCATGAGCTACTTTGCGGGCATCACATTATCGAGGCTCCGGAATCTATGACACAGCTTACTAAGCCTATGGCCCGCTATAAGGAGGGTAACATAAAAAGGCTTGATTTTGTCTCCAAAGTGCGAGGTGACAAAGTAGCAGAATACTACCGTGACTAGGTCATGGGTATAGAAGGAGGTGTGGGCAAAAGGCCTTTAGAGGTGGTCTTGGAATGGGAATTAACAAATTGGATCATCTTGGCAAAAGCTTTAGGATGGGTTTGGTAATATTCAGCTTCTGAAATTTGAACTTTGGTCCTTTTTAGATGATCCACAATATCAAAGGATCCAGAGGTGGATGGTCCGTCATCATTTGGAATCTTAGGCTTATCAACCCTAGGAGAAAAAGAAGAAGAAGCAACTTTGGGGGTGGATCGCAAGATTTACCTTTGGTGTAGATGAGGTAGGAATAGGAGATCCTCTTCCGCAATTACAGGAATAGTCGCAGTCGCTTCTTGGACTTCTTCAGGGGTCATGGCCACCTTTTCCTCCGATGTGTCTCTGCTCTCGAGTCATGACAGCCAAGGACTCATTGCTCATATCTCGCTACCACTTCATCGTAGTCATCCGCATCATCAATGCCTTCAAGGTAAAGAAATTGACTCGAGATCCCTCGGGTTCTTCTGCCTCATCATCGAATTGCTCCAGGAACTCCTCACAAACTTCGTTATCATCTTCTGGTTCTTCAACCTCACAAGTTGCATTCACCGGAACTTTGACAGGAGGTCCTTCAAGTGCCACCTGGGTGTGGGGGCAGCACGGTTTCTCTGGGTTGAAAATTTCTTCTCTAACATCTCGCATATGGTGCATGCTGGGCTAATTGTTTCTTTATAGCCACTAGATCATTTGCAAGTTTCTGGACTAATGGATCAGAATTGGGTCCAGAGGTGGAAGAGGAAGAAGCAGCAAATTTCGATTTAAGAGGATCTCTTTTCAACTTCCCTGACATGATCAGGTCGTCCTCGATACTAACAGCCAATTCTTGATCCAGAACTAGCGTTCCAAGATTAGCCCTTCTTAGAGCATAACTGACTTTAGGCGTTTGGGCATTCAAAAAGAAACATTTTTGAATTTGATCAACCGGTCGAGTATTTGCAGGAATCTTGTTGATCAATCTGTTGAACCGAGCCACAAATTCTCTCATGGGTTCTGATGGATCTTTCTTTATCTGAGAAATCTGGGCAAGCAGGGCATGCACATCTTCTGCCGGCTTAAAACGGTTTTCGAACTGAGTTCTCATGGTAGTCCAGTCGGTGATGGCACCAGCCGGAAGGTGATAGAACCAACAAGAAAGATTATCCCGTAACGCCTCAACGAAATAGCCTTACCGAGACGCCTTCATGTTCAACCCCAAGACCCCACATGCAACTATGAATGCTGCAATATGTTCATCAGGGTGAATTTTGCCATCTCCTTTAAATTTTGGGAAGTTCTTTCGGTTACCTCGAGGTAACTCATGCAAAGGGTGCGCAAGAGCCAGAGGTCCGACACGTTGACCCCATGGTAATTGTGCCATTCTTCTCGGGAATACGACTTGAAGGGGAACTTTAACACCAGCAAGGATCAGAGCTCGCAGATTAGGGCTAGCTGGCTGTGTAGGACTTCTATCTCGAACAGGCGGAGTGCTCGTCGAACGAGTTCTTCGATTTGAAGGGAAAGGAAAACCCTGTTGCTCCAAAAGCTGAAACTGAGAATCTTCGATACCAAGGGCCCTTCTCCCTCGAGTGAAACGTGGAGTCGCCAGATCAAAGGATGATCAAAATCAGTAGATCGAATGCGATTTTCCTCACCGAGTCGCCAAAAACCGTTGGTCGTCAAATAGGACTTTTTAGAGAGCAATGTGATGGGACGAAAAGTCCTCCTCTTTAATGGGAGAGGTTCCCTTATTCTCAAACAAACCTATTTACAAATATACGTAACGTCATGGTATGGTCAAACTTGATATTACGAAAGTGTTTTCCACAAGGATTATCACCATACAAGGACTGAGGAAAAGGAATAAGAAGATGAGCAGAATAGCAACATTCAGAATTATAGATAGCAGAATAATTCTTCGTGTATGCGAAGCTTCAAAGAATTTAAGACAAGATCATTTGCATGAGATTAAATTTAAGACACAAAGTTCTATAAATAACCTCCTTCAGATTTATAAATCAAGGACACAAAGTTCCTTCTTGGTCAGACAAGATCGCTCGTACTTGCAAAACTGAACAAGATGCAATCGTAGAGACTAAACGAGTTAAGAACAAAAATGATCTTCACAATATTAAAGGAAAACACAGATATGACAAGAATCAGATAGACAAAGAATGAAAAGCCCTTTTGTATTGATTTCTTTAAGATCTATTTACACTTTCAGTAAAAATTCCAAGTTCTTCCTCCTCAAAAATGGCGTGGAAAGGCCATTATATAGCTTACAAGTCGGTTACTTTCAGAACTGCTTTTTTAACTAAGAATAGTTAAGTACCGCCAAATGCAATACCTTAACTAATTACAAAGAATACGAAAAGAAAGGAAAGAAGAGGAAAGGAAGGAGAAGGAGACAGGTGGCCGGCTACTGGGAGGGACCCACTGTCTTCAGAATCCGCTGCCTGAACTTCTTCAATGACTCACTGTATATCTCTCGCCACGGGGAATGATGTGTTTGGTTGCAGACTGAGTCCAAAATCCCAGGCATTTCTCCATCTCTTTATCAAACTCGACGTGAGTATGATAGTCTTTGTTTGCTTCTTCAATGGCAGACTGAAGAGAACAAATTTCCTTTATCTTGTCCTTAGAGATGGAGTCCTCCTTGAAAAGATTATCTTTGACAAAAGCTCTGAACTGAGCTTTGATTTCTTGTAAGGACAAGGGAATGCCAGAGTTTTCATCCTGAAGATGACAATGCATATCTTTGAACGCTGCAGCTGCCAATGTCTTGAAAGCTTCTCCCTTTTGCCAGTTATTCTTCATTTCATCTACAGCTTCTTCCAGGACTCTGATTTTCCACTCTACGCTGTAGACCCAAGATTTTGATAGATTGTCTTTGGCATCATCGAAAATCTTATTTGCCAGTAAGATATTCTCATCTCTGTCTCGTCCCATGAGGCGAAGGTCTACAATACAACCGCCCTGCAGTTTAAGCTCTTTGTCCATAACCCCAATGGTAGAGGACAGCTTTCATTGCAAATTATCTACCTTTCCATGTAGCTTAAAGGCTTCATCGATGAAGTTTAGCCCTAAGCAACAAGCATGTCATCTACCATGGCTTCAATAGCTCTACCATAGATATAATACTTGTGCATATCTTTAATACCCTGCACTTCATCTTGGCTTAGAGTTACAGGAGGAGGTAGAGCAATCAAGGGAGTAGGATCCAAAACTTTGTCTTTAGATAGAAGAGACTTGATGAAACCTGTAAGAACTCGGGCTTGCTCTTCCAGCTGTTCGATAGTTTGCTGTCCTTTTTCCACTCTCCCAATAACTCTTGTGACTGTTTCCTGGAGGTTATGAATCTCGCCTTCAGGGGTAGATTCTCCCATTGGGATTCTCGTGAGCTCCAAGTCGATACTGCAAGTCCTGCTCGATTTGTCCATCAGTGCTTGCAATCTCCAGAATTGCCGACCTCGAGTATCGATACTATTCTCGAGGTGGTTCTGCTTTCTTGGCACGGAAGGCGTGGTGCCCAACATGGCTGCAACAAAGATCAAAATTTGGTCCCAAGTTTTGGGAGGATGGTTTTCTTCCTTTTGTCAACCAAGGGTCAGCACCCATGCAAAAGAGGAAGAAGAATCTGCAGCGGCAAGGGGACCAAGAGACAGGAGCTCATGACACTCGTGTGGTCCAGGCACCGCTGACTCAAGCCGGGATGTGGAAGGAGCACTGAGACAATGGCAAAGAGAAGAATCAATAGTACTGGAAGTTCAAAGGCTCGACCTCCTTGTCTTTATCTGGGTCCTCGTGAACATTTGTCAGAGGAGTTGGCCTCTCACTTTCTTCACTTTCACCGAGGATGATGATGTTCTCTCGGTCCGATAGGCAATTCTCGCCTGCTTCTCCCCAAGATCTCTTTCCACCGGTTCCTTCTTTACTTCCTTGAGCTTCTTCTTATATACCCGAGTGGATGGAGAAGGAGTAGATTCCACAGTCCCCGAGCCGCCGAGGCAGGAGGGGTTTTCTTTGGTGTTTCGACCTCGAACCGGTGCTTCTCTTATTGGTGTCGATTCATCCTCGAGGAGGATTCTCCCGAGTGCCTCCCGAATTCTCGACCTTCTTATCAACCAAACCTTAGTCCCGACTAAGACAGAGCAAGGATTTCACCAAATCATCCTTCTCTTTCTCGCTCCAATCCAGTCCTCCAAAGGGGTGTGCTTGATCACATTTTCATACTCATATGAGTATAGCTCTGAATTATCATCTTCGAGACCTTCAGAACTTGCACACACTCAAGTTCTTGAATCAATCTGCAAGGAGAACCTGCCATAATGCCTTCTTCCTCGCCTCAAAGTCGCCTCTCGCATACCACCCAGTAGTCTTCTCGCCTCCGCCACATGGTGATAGGCTATCTTGATATTCTGTTTCAATAAACTTCTTCAAGTCAAAGCAGTTCTTGGCTCAAGAAATGCACGTGATAGGGACCAAAGTTCTTTCTATATTCTGGGCATCCAGGCTGTTTTACATGTGTAATTTCCCGCAGAGATGGGAAAGTGCAAGCCGTAAATCTTCTTGTCTCTCGCAAGTTCTCAGGTAACTTGTCCAGCTTGCTCGCATATTTCGATCAAGGCCATCTTGTCATCAAGTAACATGGGAAGCCATAGAGGAGTACTCTCATAACCAAAGCAAGCCCGATGTATGAGAATTTCCCGAATGGATGAAGTAGGCCCCATACCGTGATATCAAGTTCATGGCTTCATCTCGAAAACCTCCCCGCGGTGTCACCTCGAGCAATCGGACCACGCATATAGTGAAAGCATCATTAACCCTTCAAATTACGGTTCTGGTCTCCAAGGTAAATCATGGGCAATAGGCATACACCGGGTCGCCTTTGTGGCGTCTATATATGAGAATCCAAACCATTGCCTTGATGCCGCGTAGTATACATCGATATGAAGTCATGAAAACTTCTTTGTTTGCAGACGCTGATAGCTGTCCGCTGATTCATGCCGATGATCTCACCTTGCTTGATATTTTGTGTACCGCACACCATACCGATGAGCGGGCACATCCGTAAATGGAACTCGCTGGTGGAAGGCAAACCCATGACCCGAGCCAACAGATATGAAATCGGCGGCGCTCTTCGTCAAAGTCTCGCTCGATGAGGGTTTTGGTGAGGCGGGAAGCTCCTTCCTAGGGTTTTTTAGCCAGACTTCGCCACTCGTGCTCGTACTTGTCACCGTCTTGATCGAACATGGCTTCGCGCTGGCTGGGCTTGGGAAACAACTATGGAATTGTCCACCTCGGATCTTCAGAGCGCGCAAAGAATGGCGGCAAAGGCCCACTTGGCAATGAGCTCCCGTACGCTTGTCAATTCCCGCCGAATCGGGTCGGTGAGCTCCGCATGCAAGCACCGACGCAGACACCGCATCGAAATTGGGAATCCTCCAACAGACGCCAAACCACTGTCATGAATTGTCTGAGCCATTGGTGAGGGATTTGCATCTTCCATCCTTGCCCAAAAATCGCTGAAATCGAGATGTCGGGCCTCGCTATCTCCAATGTTGCTTACAGCAGACTCGAGTGGAGAAATCTGTTCTTGTCCTTGAAATTTGATCTTCATGTTGATAGTTTCAGGGGAACAAGGTTGCAAACTAGGCTTGGAATGGAATTACAGAAGCAGAGGAACGTGCGCAAGTTGGCAAGCGGCAAGGGTTTGAGCAAAGGATAACAAGGAAGATGTGGGAAAATGCAAAGGGGAAATGCTCATTATATAGCCGTTTGGGGAGCGGAGAGAATTCAATGCGCATTTAATTACGCAACCACCAATTTGAAAAGCGTCTAAGTATGGATGACACTAGGCACGCTTGGGACAAGTGAGACGCGAATGCGCGAAACACGCGGCTCGGGTGAAATGAAGAGAAAATGCACAAAAAGCCTTTTGGAACAATTGGGACGAAAATGCGCGAGGTACGCGGTTCGGGCATTTCGACCGAAATTGGAACAGCGGGCCCGTTTGGACTTGGGACTTTTGGGACAGAAAGTTCCGGAGTACGCGGTTTGACCGGTTCGGCCGAAAATGAAGCGGGGCGCATTTTTCAGTTTGGGACAAAGAATTTTGAAGTACTCGACTAGGAAGCTTCGGCCGAAAAAGAGAAAGCTCGTACTTTTGACTTTGGGATATTTGGGACAAAAGGGCGCGAAGTACGCGGTTCGGGCGGTTCGGCCGAAAATGAAATGATTTGCACAAAAGTTTCGGGACACTTGGAACAAAAACTTCCGACGGGCCCGAAGATAGGACAATTTCGGGATTTCGGCCGATCGGGAACAACTTGCACTTTGGAACTTGGGACACGGACAAAATGTCCGACAGTGCCCGAAATACATGCGAGAAAGGCCCAATACTTGGATTTCTTCAATTTTATGACTTAGGTACCTCAGAGAAAAGCACTTAGACTCAAAATTTTTGAAATTTGCTCTTGTTGGGGAGGGGAATTTCGAGTAGACAACAGATATTTATGTACCACGGAAGAAATTCTCAATTTCTTATTAGGTTTAGTGTGGTATTTGAATATATTTAAGCCCCTATCCATTCTAGTCACCTGCACTATTGAATCCTATGAAACCTAAATTTCCATGCCACGGATCACCATGCTTGCACATTGTTTTATGCCCAACCAAACTCCAACGCAAGATAAGGATTAGACCTTATGATTTTTGAGATGAAATTCCTAAACCCCCAATTTTCAAATGCACCACAAGGAGGGGTTTTATGCACCATATGGGATTGGTTCTCAAATGAAAACCATCTCCCATGGTTTTAGTCAAATGAGATTGAAAATGGAAGAAACAATGGCCAAAATGAATCGTAAGAGAAAATTAATACAAATCCCACCATATATCCTACACGTGTGAAGGGTCCTGCTAATCATAAGAACAAGGATGACATCCCAATGGGAAAAGAGCCACCAACACATCAGTACTTAATGTTATTAATGAGATTAATATCATTAGTGATATCATCTCCCCTCACACACTTTAAAATTACTACCTTTAGCCCCCAAATTGGCAAGATGATCCACACATTTATTACCCTTTCTAGGGGTATGAATAATTACATTTATCAAACTCTTTCAAAAAATTTTCTTTAGTATCTTTAAGGATATTGATTAAGGTCCAATTATTAATTGTATCCTTTCTCACATTCTCAAGGGTTAAAATCTTGTTTTGAACAACTAACTAAAAAACATGTTGACATTGGGGAGTAAATCCTTAATCCAATTTTTCCTCTAGAAATTTTCAAGAAAACATATGTTCTAAAATGAATATGTTTGGTCCAATAACTATATTTCAGTGTTATACTTAAGAATTGTAGTCATTGATCTCCATCAACGCATGTAGGAAAAGAATTTTTGTGAAAATAATTGATCTAGGATGTTTAAAAGACATCAAACTATTTTAGAAACATGTTCAATATTTTTCATTCAAACAACAACATATTATAAGTACAACATAAAAGGTATTTTGTAGTAATTAAAAATATTTCAAATAAATACAATTTTTGTCCTCCAATATTTACAATTCAATTTCTAGTTAAGGCAGGCAGACTTCAACTTGTTGACCTTGGGGAGTAAATCTTTAGTCCAATTTTTCCTCCAAAAATCCTTTGCAAGACAACATATGTTCTGACAATGAATATGTTTGGTCCAATAATTATATGTCAGGTGTTATACTTAAGCATTATAGTCATTTATCTCCATCAATGCATGTAAGAAAAGCATTTTTGTGAAAACAATTGATCTAGGACGTTTAAAAGACATCAAACTATTTTAGAAACATGTTCAATATTTTTCATTCAAACAACAACATATTATAAGTACAACATAAAAGGCATTTTGTAGTAATTAAAAAATCTTTCAATCCTTCCAATAAGAAGAACTTTTAACATCCATGAGGCTAGTCACACTTTTTTTGAGTAGTAACAAATTTAAAAAATAGGTTACAAATTTCACTTCAATCCCAAACTACTATACCTTTTTTATATCAGTTCAATCCTCCAACTAGGTGGAAGTTCATCACAAGATTAACATTGAGATACTAGTGGAAACTAAACTCAATACATCTTTCTTTAGCTTGTTAAATGATAGTGACTCTTTAGCTCAAAATATTATATTCTTCAAATACATTCAGCCACTAAGCTAGTGAACGCTAAGTTCAAAATATCATTCAATAACTTGTTAAATGAAAGTGACAACTAAGCTCAAAATAATATAAACAACCAAATATCATTCAATAACTGTACTTAACCAAAAAAATAAAATATTGATTCAAGTTAATATATATACCCACACCAGTCTGAAGTCACGTAAGGGTTCAATATAAGAATAAATTTTAACATCCACGAGGCTAGTTAAAAGATTAATATTGGGCCTATATTTATGCTTTTCCAAACAGGTGGAAGTTCATCACAAGATTAATACTGGGCCTACATTTATGCTTTTCCATGTCAACATGAAAGCATATTATTCTTGTCATGTACCTATAATTATACCTATAATTGTACATGTAAGAGAACACAAACCCAATAAGCATATTATTCTTGTCATGTACCTATAATTATATCTACATTTAAGTTTATCTTGGTCTGAACTACACACACTGCTCTCCATTGAGAAATTCAGACCCCGAGATAGAGAGGACTCGTGGGGATGTTTTTTTTTGAAACAACATTGTCCCCATCTCATTCCATTCAAACAATGTTTTGTGAAATCACCTCACCAAATCTCACAAACAAATTCCCATCAGAAGTGTTTTTGTGCTCCCTGTAACATCTTTGTGCTTACCCTCTTCATTTCCATGTGTAGTATGAACAACCTTGGAGAACCTAAATGTAACAAATAGATGTGTCAATAAAGAAATTCTAATAAGATATTGCTTTCTGATTTGTTGTTTGATAATCTATACAATATGAAATCATGTCTAGAAATGTTAGTTATTTCACCTTGCTCCATTTTGTTTGCAGATTCTTCCTTTATAATATATATTTAACTAAATACATCTAATATCGCTAACATTCAAACCTTCAACCTCCACTAAATGTAGTAATTGTAAGAACATTAACTAATTAATGTTGTGGTTTCCTAAACATTAACTAAGATTAAAATAAAATTTGTTAGGTTATGTTGAGGCATAACCTCTTTTGGTGGTGGCAAGAGGATACAACATTTGTGGATTTTTTGGGCATTTATGACATTGATAGATTGTGTTCATGTGATGGATGGGATCAATTAATGACTATTACTAATTAGGAAATATTTCAATTAGAAATCTTGGAGACACATGTTGAATATTGGAATGAAGGTGCTCGACATCTCTATTTAAGCATCATCTATATCGGGCCTTTGGAAATCACTATCACAATATCCTTGTTCACTATGGGTGGCACCATAAAACACATTGAGCCTTCTTCCTATGAAGAGGTCAAGGCCGACCTGATAGTATGGAATATTTTACATGATGGTGGTGTTACGTCATTTATGGAAAGACTGTCTAGGTCACTCTTGTCCAGTGACCAATAGTGTGTTGAAACTTGGAAGAAAGGAAGAGTCAAAGTGGGAAAGACTAAATTTCTTATTTCAATAGAGTCCATTGGCTACAATGGGCTCCCCATGGAGGGAGACATTTATTTTAAATGCTCACTTCAGGAGGAGATGGATGAGTTCATGTCCTAGTGAAAATATGAGAATGTATCACTCGGGCTATGAATGAGACTCACTTCCATAACCTTGGGATAGGGTTGTTGAGAAATTGAGGAGGTACTTCACGTTGGAGTGATGCTATAAATTGATCTATGGACCTCAAATTTTTATTCTTGTGCATCTTCGACATGATCGAAAGGTAAAATTTGTGGATTTTTCTATTTCAATCACTTGAGAAGTCCCTTAAACTAGGCTAGAGAAGAGGAAGGTCCTTCCTCCACCAAGGCCTTTTTATTTTCTCTTTAAAATGAAAGCTTCCTAAAAATAAATCTCATGTGCTTCCCTCTAAGCCAAGAAAGTACAGTCATGTGTCCCCCTCCACTTCCATCCAGCTCCCTCTTTCCATCACCATCATCACCTCCTTCATCTCCCTTCCGAATCCGATTCGGACATCATGATCATTATCCAGAGTGGTCTGGTGGTCTCCCCCCATTATTTCACTCTTGTCTCTCCCTCATCTTCTCTAGTGGCTCTTAACCCTTTGGACCCCTCAGAGAACTCTCCTAAGGTCTCTGAACCACTTTTAGACCCAACATATACTTCCTCTCCACCTCTTTTTGAACACTTCTCTGGCTTCTCCTCTCATCTCCTAGACATTGTAATGGCTACAACCAACTCAACTCACCTGATCATGGAAGCATGTGCAGATGGATTTCCCCCTCCTTTTTGCATGGAAGTTAGCATGGAATCAAAAATTCTATGATGTGTTGTAGGATCTCTCCTTAGTTTACCTTGTTTCTCCTCTGTCGGAGAAAATGGGCTCCCCCACTATAACTTTGGAACACCATGAGCATTTAGAGAAGATATCTCACACCTACCCACATGAGGCCATTGAAGATTATGTTACACTCAATATCTACTATCAAGGAATGGAAAAGTCACACAAACATGACTAGATGAAAATCAATGAAGACTTCTTGGAACACATTAAGTTAGTGGACGTGTTGGTTGAAGGAAGCCCTACTGCTGATGCTAAGGATGAAGCAACTACTCTCATGAATATCCATAAAATGTAATTTGGATTTTTCTAGTTTGGGAATTTTTGGTTTTTTTTTTTTGCATATAGGATTGTTCTCTTCTTGTTTCATTGTAATATCTGCCATGAGGGATTTTTTGTACAAGTATGTGGGTCATTTGGAAAAACCCACTTTTACTCTAATTCCAAATAGTTTTATGTTTTGGCATATCGTAGTCAATGACTAAGATCCTAATATCTTAATGTGTTTTCTTACATCCTTAAGATTGCTATGCTCCAAATATTATGTCTTGGTATAACCTAGTGGCTTCTCAGATCACAATATCCTACTTTATTTTGATAAAACCTGGCGACCACTAAGCTCCAAAAATTATGGTGTGGCATAACGTACCATCGTTTCCTAATATCAAAATATAATTCTCTTACTAGTTAGGTGCTAGCTGAAAACTAAGCTCGGAATATTATATTGTGGGATTAGCACTAAAAATTTATAAATATCTTCCTCTAATTTGTTAGATGCTATAAAATATCTTAATTATGAATTATTAAACCCTAGTGATGAAATCTCCAAATAACATGTTGTGGCATAACCTAGTGGTTACGCGTAGCTCAAAATATATTTCTTTTGTTTGTTAAATGCTACTATCTTTTGAGCTTGAAATAATATATTGTTTAAGTACCTAGTGGCCGCTAAGCTCAAACTATGTTGATTCAAATTTGTTAAATCCCAGTGACCATTAAGATCTAAATATTATGTTTTGGCATAACCCACCGACAACTAAGCTAATAATATCTTATTTCTTTTGTTTAAACCTAGTGAGCACTAAGCTCCAAATATTATGTTGTGTCATAAGCTATAGTGATGCTAAGCTCAAAATATCATTCAATAACTTGTTAAATGATAACAACCACTAAGCTCAAAATAATATATTATGGAAGTACCTAGTCTCCACTTAGTTCAAAATATGTTAATTTAATTTGTTTAATCCTATCGATCGTAAGCTCCATATATTATGTCGTTGTTTAAACTAGTGTCAACTAAGTTCAAAATATCTTCTTGTAATTTGTTAATTGATTGTAAAATATCATAACTATGAATTATTGAACCCTTGTGAATACAATCTCCAAATAATATGTTGTGGCATAAGCTAGCGGCTTTCTAAGCTCAAAATATCTTAAACCACTAGTAGTCTCCAAATATTATGTGGTGGCATAACCTAGTGGGTGCTAAGCTCAAATATCTTAATTCCAAATCTTAAATTCATACAAAAAAATTCAACTAATTTATACTGGTCTTGATTGCTATAAAGATCTCCAAAGTTAATGTCCTTGATTAACTTAGAGGTCGCTAAGCTCAAAACAACATAATTTAATTTGTTAAAACCTAGCGACTTCTAAGTTTACAATATAATTTGTTAGGTTATGTTTAAGCATAACCTAGAGGACATTGGACTCAAAATGTCTTTCTTTTGTTTGTTAAATACTAGTGACTTTTTAGCTCAAAATATTATATTATTAAGTACCTAGCCGCTAAGCTCGATCTATGTTGATTCAAATTTGCTAAATCCCAGTGACCATTAAGATCCAAATATTATGTTTTGTGTAACCTACCAGCTACTAAGCTTATAATTTCTTACTTTATTTTGTTGAAACCTAGAGACTACTAAGATCCAAATATTATGTTTTGGCATAACCTAGTGGTCCTAAGTTCAAAATATCTTAATTTGATTTATTAAATCCTAACCATTGATAGGAGATAATAAAATTGTGTGTGGTGGCATAACCTAGCGGGTGCTAGGCTTGAAATATATTAATTTAAAATCTTAAAATCATATAATAAAGTCAACTAATTTATATAGATCTTGATTGTTATACAATTCTCAAAAGTTAATGTGGTTGATTAACTTAGAGGTCGATAAGCTCAAAACAACTTACTTTAATTTTTCAAAATATAGCAACTTATAAGATTTTAATAAAAATTGTTAGATTATTCTGAGGCATAACCTTTTTTGTGGATGACAAGAGGATATGGCATGTGTGGCTTTAATGGGCATTTATGACATCGATAGATTACATTTGTGTGATAGATGATCGATTAATGGTTATACACATGCAAGATGTAAGATGACATCGGGCATTTAAGATTTTAATGGGAAGCATGATATTTTGATTAGGATATCCAATCGATGATCTTTGGTACCCTCACACTTTCCTCCTTTCGTGTGTGTGTTAGAGGTGGCTTTATATCTCCATGGGCCAGCTTTCTTGACATTTCATTACCCCTTTCCTCTTTTCATTTTCATTTTATTTAATGTCTCTTTAATATGGTGATAATGGTGCTCGTGGTTTCTTGGGTAACATGGAGTACTTGGTCCTAACAAAAAGAGGCTAGGAATATCTATGACATGGGAAAGGATGTTGAAATCATTTACTTCTTGATGATGGATAAGAAATATGAAGTAACTATAAAATTTCCTCGAAATAATGTTTTGGTTGAGGTTAATTTAACTATTTCAATTAAAGTTATACTAATGATATTTTTGAGAGCATGGCAAGATAATGCTTGATCAAATTACTTAATCAAAAAGGGCATAAAAGGAATTTTTTTTACATGATGCAATTTGAGTGTAATAGGCAAACATATATGAGCAAAGACTCATCTCCAAACCTATTTTCTTGCATAAGGAGATGAGAAATTAAAGATGTCTATCATTTATAACATGTTCATGCCTTAATGTGGTAGATGCAGGTCATTATTCAATATCTAAGGTTGTTGGTGAAAATTCCTAGCATCCCTAAATCGAAAATTCATGAACCATAAGCTCCATATGCTTAAGTTGGAAGGAAATGTGTCAATTTGGTATGAATGCATGGTGACATTTGGAGTTTTCCCTAAGTGTGGGACCTTGGAAATTGGGAAAACTCTCCAGTTGAGGTGAAATATTATATCTCTATTAGTTTAATTGTAACATGCATGATAGCATTTTTCAAAGGTTAATGTCGTATTCAAATCCCTACTCTAAACCATTGCTACTAAGGAGAAAAGTTGAGAAAATGTGTGGAAATAACCCACAAAACCTAAGCAAAAATAGAATTATAAATATACTTAAATTCATTAAAGTGCATATTTTTCTTGTTTTGTTTTTAAATAAATATCTCAAAGTTGGAATGTAACTTGATTAAAACTTAAATTATATTTAAGCTAAAATATAAAAGAAATGAAAGAAGTTAATAATTTAAAGCATGGATCTATTAGAAAATCATTCATAAAATGCATTATCATTCTTAAGTTCTGATATTAATGCATTAATAACCTAGAGGCAAAAATGTGTAGATTCATGGGATCTCAAACTTTGTGAATCATCCTATTATTTAAGGAGAAGAAGAGCTTGCAAATATATTTATGAAAATATATTTTCTTGAAATAAATGATTTATTAACTCTTCAGTACCAAGTGATCAAATCTAATCTATGTTGATTAAAATTTTCTAAATCTCAGAGAAATTAAGAGGAGAAAATCATATCATTTTACTCAACCACTTACCTCATTAATCCTTTTCAAATTTCTTAAAACTCATAGAATTCTTCAAAATTTTTTGATTTTAGAAATTTGGAAGAAAAATGATGTTGTTTCAAATAACCTAGTAATTATGTCAAAATATCTTCATCTTGGTTAAATAATGGTGTGAAAGACATTTAAGGGTTTAACTTATTAAATAAGTTGATTCTTCATCCTCAATGTGGGAGAAAATAAGCTAATCGTGTTGCGGTTTGAAAAAAATGATCATTCTAATTTAAATCTTTATTAAAATCATGAAAGATGTTTCTAGATTTTTTTCATCATTTCTAACTACAAGTTTAAAATTAATGTTTTTATGTTTGATTAAAAGATCAAGATCTTTCTCAAAAGTCTGACTTTTATTTTCCCAAATTTGACTATGGATCAAAAGATATGCCCATCTTTGCAAAATGTCTTTCAAACTAAACTAACAGATTTAGGGAAAGTTTGAATCATAGGGCATAAATTTGGGCACAAATTTCAAGGCATGAATTAGGTCGAAAAATGGCAAAATTAATTTGAAAATGGTTCCACAATTTTTCTCTTTTGGAAAAATTTCCCAAAAAGGATCCAAACATGTTTAACAATTTAATGGGCATTTATGAAATGTCAATTTTGATTTGTGGGGTTACAATGATTATTTAAACCCTGGTTTTGCACAAGTGATCAAAAGTGAAAATGGTCATCAAGAATTTAAGAGTTAATAGGCAAGCATGATGATATGTTATTAGGAATCCAATCGATGATCATGTGTACCCTCACACTTGCTTCCTTTCAGGTGTGCTTGCTTTCTACATTTTTTCTCCCATGTGGGCATTGTTCACTAAACCCTTTCCTGATTTTTCGATTTTGAGTTTTTGCTTCTACAGTGTCAACAATTTTGTCCCACTTAGCTTAGTCCGGTGGTTTCTTCCTTATGGAGTGTTCATCGGGCCCACGATTAATGAGCCAAATTTTTTCCTTTGTGAGCTGTGATAAAAGGATAAGTTTTGAAATTTTTCCCCTGTCTTCCGATTTCATGATAGAAAATTTTCCAACTAGCTATGTGAAATTGACTCGAGACTCCAATGTCAAAGTGATCGTTTCAAATTTCTTTGGTGATATTTGTGGAGAGATTTCCCCAAAATCCGCCTTGATATTCTTAACTCAAAAGTCCAAGGAGTTAGAGGACATTTTTACCTTTTAGCACAAGGGTTGAGTCCTGGATGAAGCCATTTCTAGAATCTTTTGAGTTAGTTTATCTGTGTATAAAATTGAAAGTTAAAGACAAGGAAGGAAATCACCTTCGAAATTAGCCAATACCTTGTCTTGATGCTTTTGTAGGATTGTACATGTCTGGAGGTGATTATAAAATCAAGGTATAGAACTCCCTGTTGGTGCTAAAGTGAAAATGCCAAAATGTTGTGTGGATTCATCCTCCTCCTCTAATCAGAGTAAAGGGGACTCAGATGTTGAGATCATCAGTGAGGTGAAGAGAGGCAGAAAGGCCTAATCTTTCTTGGATGCATTTGTCTTTAGTTTTCATTAAGGGCATAATGGATGGCTTGTCTTTGTAAGTGAAGTATATAGATATAGAAGTATTTGTGGGTGAAGTAAAGATGATTACAAATCTTCCCCATTCATTTTGGATATATTTAGTACAATAAGTTTCTTGTAATCATCATGGGAGTCCACTTCTGGAAGAATTATCATGGACTGGTTCCTCATGTACTATTTTTTGAAGACTTATCATCAAAATATCTTAGTTTAAAATCTTAAAATCATAGAATGAATTCAACTAATTTATATATATCTTCTTTGTGATACATATCATGTTTGCGATACATAACCTAGCAGAAACTAAACTCAAGCTAAGGACGCTAAGTTCAAAATATCATTCAATAACTTGATATACTAGTTAAAACTAAACTCAATATGTCTTTCTTTACTTAGTTAAATAGTAGTTATTTTTTCAGCTTGAAATATTATATTGTTTAAATACCTAATGTGACCGTTAAGCCCAAACTATGTTGATATAATTTAAATAATATATTGTTTAAATACCTAGCATCCGCTAAGCTCAAACTATGTCGATTTAATTTGTGAAATCACAAGTGACCACTAACATCCAAATATTATGTTTTGGCGTAACCCACCAACCACTAAATATTGTAAAATATCATAATTGAAGTTATTAAACCATAGTGAATTGAATACCCAAATAATATGTTGTGGCATAACCTAGTGGCGCTAAAGCTCATAATACCTTATTTAGTTTATTAAATCCTAACCACCGCTAGGCTCCAATGATTATGTGGTAGCATAACCTAGCGGGTGCTATGCTCAAAATATCTTAATTTAAAATCTTAAAATGATACGATAAATTCAACTAATTTATACATATCTTGTTTGCATCTTCAAGATTACACTATCATTTGTTGAAGTTTTGTTGAAACAAAACCTAGTGAAAAACTAAACTCAATATGTCTTTCTTTAGTTTTTAAATGCTAGTGACTCTTTTTGTCAAATAATATATTGTTTAAATACCTAGCAGCCACTAAGCTCAAACTATGTTGATTTAATTTGTTAAATCCTAGTATTCACTAAGATCGTATTATTATGTTTTGGCATAACCTACTGGATGCTAAGCTTATAATATCTTACTTTCTTTTACTAAAACCTAGAGACTAAGATCCAAATATTATGTTGTGTCATAAGCTAGTAGATGCTAAGCTCAAAATATCATTCAGTAACTTGATAAATTATAACACCCACTAAGTTGGAAATATTATATTGTGGAAGTACCTAGCACCCGCTTAGCTCAAACTATTTTAATTTAAATCCAAGTAAATATTAATATTATGTCTTGGGCTAACCTAGTGGATGAGAGACCATAAATTTTTTAGATAGTTGTGTACTAATGAATAGGTCACTAATATTCTTAAAAGTAAATATATTATTTTATATATTTAACAATTTAATTGTTAATATTTGTGTATTTAACATGATACAAATAACAAAGTGATCACTTGACCCAAAAAAGTGTGTTTCCTATAACAAAATCCACTTATCCATGAGTCCACCAAGGTAAATGAAGACTACCTCCAAATAAGAATTATAGCCTAGCGGTCACTAGAGTAGGAAAAATTTTCATGTAGAGTGTATTCATACAGGAGTTTATATAAATGGTAAAAAATAAATATGGAATTTATATAATGGATACATAAATATATGTGTAGAATCGTGTATTTTATGTGATATACAAGTATACGTATAGACTTGGACTAGTGATCGAGAAGTTATATAACCAGATTTTAAGTACGATGATATACTCATTGTACCTAGTAGTGATAAAAGCTATTCTTAAAGGAAAATATATCATGTTCATAATGAAGTTGTGTTATAAATCTAAATTGTTAATCTTTGTGTATATAACATAGAGACAAAAACAAAAAAATCGATCGCTAACACCAAATAACAATGTGTTGCCTATATAAAAAAAAATATTGCTCTCCTGAGGCCAAAGGTAAATGAATGTTTTCTCCGAATAAGAATTATTTCCTAGCGGGGTTCTAGTGTACACAAGTTTTTTCATGTAGAGTGTATTCATACAGAGAAAATCATATTGAAAAGTTGTAAGTGATAACAAATAAATATGGAGTTTATATAATGGATACATAAATATACGTTTAGAATCATGTATTTCATGTGTTACACAAGTATACATATAGATTTCTCTATTTCTTATGAGATTTTGGTAGAATATTTTTAGATTTATGACAAGAAAAGAAACTTGGACTAGTGACCTAGAAGTTATAGAACAAGTTTTTAAATACAATGTGATCTACTCATTGCACCCTAGCGGCCACTAAGCTATTCCTAAAGGTAAATATATCATGTTCATAATGAAGCTATGTTATAAATCTAAATTCTTAATCTTTGCATATATAACAGAGACAAACAACAAAAGTGATTGCTAACACCAAATAAATGGTTTCTCTAAATAAGAATTATAGCCTAAATTAATGCTCTAAATAAGTTAGTGTACCACACTTTTTTTCATGTAGAGTGTATTCATACAGAGAAATCATATTGAAAAGCTATAAATGATAACAAATAAATCTAGCATTTATATAATGGATACATAAATATACGTGTAAAATTGTATATTTAATGTGTTATATAGGTATACATATAGATTCTTTACTTCTTATGAGATTTTGGCAGAATTATTTTACATTTATGAAAATTATAGAAACTCATAATTGTGACTGAGAAGTTATAAAACAAGTTTTTACATACAACTCCATCTACTCATTGCATCCTAGTGACCACTAATCTATTCTTAAAGGTAAATATATCATGTTCATAATGAGGTTGTTTTATAAATCTAAATTGTTAATCTTTATGAATATAACAACGAACAAAGAATGAATTATAACCTAGCGAAGGGTAGGGTAAACAATTTTTCCCATAATAATTATAGCCTAGTATATTCATATAAGAGAAATCATATTGAAAAGATATAAATGATAACAAATAAATCTGGAATAGTGTATGTAATTCGAAATAAAATTCAATATAAAATTAGTTTAGTAAATATGTTATCGAAAAAAAAAATTATATCATGGCTTCCTCAAAGCTATGTGAATTTTGGGCATAGATTAGATTAGTCAAAAAGAAAGAATATATTAATTATTAAATACATAGTGATTAAAATTATATTTAATAATATTAACGCATATATAATGTGTTTAACTTCTAATGTACATAACATAAAATTACTAAGACATTACATTTGGTTAATTCTACATGGAAACACGTATATAATTGGAAATAATTATCATACAATTGAAGATTATATCCGGAATATCGAGGCCTAAATGGAAACTCTAAGAAAAGAACCATCAAGGAGTTACGGGATTCCAAGAACTTGAAATTTTGATTCTTCAAGAAACTAAAATGAAAGCAATGACCATGGTTAATATTAATTTTTTTTTTTGGATAGTTCTCTGAAATGGCGGCTGTTGACTCTCAGGGAGCTTCCGGAGGATTGGCTACTCTTTGGGATAGAAGAAACTCGTATCTCGGTATGATTCTTAGTGCTAATATTAATCATCTAGCAATTAAATTCGTCACTATTGAGAAAAAGTGTGAATGGATCTTGTCTAATATTTATGCCCCTAACTCTGCTAGTGGTAGAAGAAAACTATGGGCTGATCTTAAAATCTTTAGAAACCAACATAGCTCTGCCAACTGGCTCATTATGGGAGATTTCAACTCCCCTCTAAACCCAGGTGAGAAGTTTGGTGGAACCCCCACCTTCTCTAATGGTATGGAGGACTTTGCTGACTTTATTGCTGAACAAAACCTCATTGATGTGGATCTGCATGGTAATAAGTATACTTGGAACAATAGAAGGCTGGGAAAGGAGTTCATTCAGGTGAGACTGGATAGGGCATTAATCTCAGCAAACTGGATTCTAAGCCAAGACTTTTACCTATCTTCCCTTCCAAGAATTGGATCGGATCATAATCCGATTGCTTTAAGCTTTCTCAATTGGACTAAACCAGCAAAAAGCTCATTCAAATTTGAAAAAATGTGGATGGAGCATGATGATATCTATGATAGGATAAAAGAATGGTGGGAATGGAATGGGGAAGGCACTGCTCAGTTCAGATTGGTTCAAAAACTCAAAAATGTCAAAAAGCAAGTCAAAATCTGGAACAAAAGGGTTTTTGGAAATATTTTCGAAAAAAAGAAAGAGTTAAAACAGAAGCTTCAGGATCTAGAGTTAAAAATGGATACTTTGGGAAGATCGGTTGAAGATGAAGTAAATGAAAAGAATATTCTTTCTGAGTTGCATACGATCTGCAAAGAGGGAAGAGTCTTTTTGGCGCCTTAAATCTAGAGCTATCTGGCTTAAAGAGGGAGACAGGAACACAAAGTTCTTTCACATGACTACTCTAAAACATAGAGCCAGTAACAGAATCCTTGAGGTTTCTAAAAACAATGGGAACAACACTAAAGATCCAAACAGCATCAAGAAACAAGCGCTTGAATTTTACAAGAATCTTCTTAAAGAGAACAACGTCAGCAACCCTGAAGCTATTTCCTTCATGCTGGAGGCCATCCCTCAGAATAACATTGAGGACCAGAAATTCAGAGACATCACTAAAGCTGTCACGCTTGAAGAACTGCAAAAGGCTGTTTTTTCTCTTGAGGGGGATAAGGCTCCTGGACCGGATGGGTTCTCTATTAATTTTTTTCAAAAGTTCTGGGAAATATGCTCGGAGGATCTTCTCAAAGCGGTAAATGAATTCTATAGAACAGGAAATCTTCTAAAAGAGCTTAATAACACGCACATTGTGCTGGCACCTAAAAAAATGGATGCAAAAGACTTCAAGGACTTCAGACCTATCAGTCTTGTTAATGCTATCTTTAGAATCTTCACCAAAATCATCACTACTAGACTGCAGCTCATAATGAATGACCTCATCTCAAGGCAGCAGAGTGGCTTTATTAAAGGCAGGATAATACAAGACGGAGTGATTATGGTGCACGAAACTATACATTCCATGGAAAATAATAAAAAGGCTAATATGATCCTCAAGCTTGATATGAATAAAGCTTTTGACAAGGTTTCTTGGGTCTTCCTTGACAGGATTTTATCTAAATTTGGGTTCACGGAAAAATTTAGAAAAATTGTTAAGTCTTGTATATCTACAAATTTGTGTTCTCTGTGGTTGTTAATGGGAGCTCTGGGGGTTTTTCACCAAAGAAGCAGAGGTCTAAGACAAGGAGACCCCATCTCCCCTTACTCTTCATTCTCTTAGGTATGTGACCTTAGTAGAACAATTGGCAGTGAGCGGTGAGAATGGCCTTTTAAATGGATCTAAACCCGCTTCATTCAAATAAGTCGTCTCTCATCAACAGTTTGCGGACGACACAATCCTTCTTCTTCTGGCCTCAGTTGTGGAAGCTAAAGCTATTAAGGCTTTATTACAACTCTATGAATCTGCTTCTGGGCAAGAGATTAATTATGACAAAAGCACCATTTTTTTCTTTAACACCCCTGAGGAAAGACAGCTCAAGATTGCTAAAATTCTGGGCTGTAGAATTGGTGCTCTTCCAGCAACGTACTTAGGCCTCCCTCTTGGCACTAAGAAAGTCTCTCACATGGTGTGGGATGATTTGTTGATGAGATTTCAGAAAAAGATGGCAGGTTGGAAAGGGGCCACTCTCTCTAGTGCTGGTAAGTGCCTTCTCATTAAAAGTACACTCCAAAGTCTGCCCATCTATATCATGTCACTTTTCAAAATTCCTTCTTCCTTCAGAGAGAAAATTGAAAGGATTCAAAAAAATTTTTTTATGGCAAGGCATGGAAGAGAAGTTCAAATTTCACCTAGTGGCCTGGGATAAGGTCTGCACCCCAAAATCTATGGGAGGGCTGGGCATAAAAAATATTGAGAAAATGAATGAGGCACTCATCGCTAAGATGGGCTGGCGATTGCTATCTGAGAAACAGCCCTGGATTGATGTTATTAAAGCAAAATACTTGAATCAACAAGCTGTCTACTCCTATCTGCATGAAGAACAACTACCCAATGGTTCCATTTTTTGGAATAATCTGGTCAAGAGTAGAAACTTCATCAAGCAGGGCAGCAAATGGAAAGTGGGGGATGGCAAGTGAGATAAACTTCTGGGAGGATAACTGGTTCAATGACAACCTCTTGAGAGATTTGGGACAGCTAAGGACAACCTTATAAGCAAGTATGGAACTAAAGTCAAGGACTATATCGAAGGAAATGGCACCAACAAGGCTTGGAAAAGACTTTCTATGGAACGAATTGAGCTGAAACAATCTACTTCCTCCCTCCAGGATCTTTTAGACCTCTTCCCTTTAAGTCAGCTGAATTCCAAGGATGAGCTGGTTTGGAGCAATTCACAAGATGGGAAATACTCAGTCAAATCTGGTTATACCATTCTTTCTCACAGTAACCAATCTGACTTTAACTGGAACAAGATCTGGATGCCTGAGTTAACCCCCAAAATAAAATTTTTTCTTTGGCTGGCCATCAGAGGTAGAATTCTCACCACTGACAATTTGATGAGAAGAGGATTTATAATTCCTAATTGGTGCCACCTTTGTAGGAATGACTATGAAGACATTAGTCATCCTGCTCATACATTGTGCTTATGCCAATAGAATTTGGAGCTTTGTTCTTTCTAAATTTGATGCTCTTTGGGTGTTGCCAAGAACCTTAATCAGCTATGGAATCAATGGAACCCACCATTCGACATTGTGCTATCAAAAGAATCGAAATTAGCAATCCCACACTTAATCTGAGGATTTGGAAGGACAAAAATAATATCATTTTCAGAAATAAGAAGCAGAATTATAAAATCAATATTGGCAAAATTTCTCAAGGTATCAAAGAGGACATGGCCGTATTTAAACCTCCCAAGAACAAGTGTTATCCCGAGAATGAAGAACACATTTTATCTAATTGGCACATTGAAATTGAGCAACCCCGGGAATAGTGTTGATAGATCTTTGATTAAATGGCATCCTCCCGACTCTAATTGGTACAAGCTGAACTTTGATGGCGCCTCTAAGGGAAACCCTGACAAGCAATGAGAGGAGGAGCAATACGAGACCACAAAGGTAATTTGATTGCTTGCTTATGCAGGAAAATGGGAATTCAAACCAATCATTTTGCCGAAGCATTATCTCTCTCTCGGGGCTTGAGAGTTACACGGCTCAAAATATTCGTAACCTTATTGTTGAAGGGGACTCTCTTAATATCATTAAGCTTCTTAATCACCCTCATCTCCCAAATGAGTATTAAAGACTTTATCTCTCGAATCCATAAGCATTTGCCACACCTTCAATAGTATCAGAATCATACATACTTACAGGGAGGGCAACAATCTTGCGGATGCACTGGCCAATTATGGCATTAATATAAATTTTACTGTCTGGGATAATGATAGTATCCCTAATCAGCTTCACAACAGCATCCATGCGGATCTTCACAAGTAAGCAATCTCTAGAGATAAGCCTTAATCTTTGGAGGAAAATCAAAATCATCAATTCTTTCACAAGTGCTGCTTTATTCTATATGGCGAGGCAAATAATATCTTTTTCAAATAATAGCAAGATCTATTTAAGAAACTTCAAGTGGAGTCATCCTGATTTGAAAATCACGCACGCGGGAGGTACAACAGCCGTTGATATCCGGATGCCAAACTCCACGAAAACCGATGATAAATACAAAGTGATTGTTGACAGGGAAAGGGTTTTCACACGCGACTTCCCGCAGGCTCAGTTCAGCAATTACGCAGCCGTTCGTGAGAAGACCAACGGCTACAGCTTCCTGGCCTTATGCGATCTTCAACAGTAAGAAACGAACTGTTCTTCACGCTCAGCGGCATTCTGGAATTTGTTGTAACCTGCACACCACTGAGAAGATGGGAGGACCTCCCTGTCAAATTGAGCCGTGCGCGGACCCTGATTGGAAGGATAACACCGAGCTTTGGAACATTCTCAGCATAGGTGGCTTCACCAGCTTTGTTGAAAGGGTGTAGGGACATGATCAAAGTATTTCAGTACGCTTTGCTAAGGAATGGAAAGAGAGGACTGTCGACTATGGGGGACAGAAAATTCTTGTCAATGAAGAGCTCATTGCTGAAGCGACCGGTCTCAGCCTGGATGGGTACCGCTTCTTCAACAAAAGGGTTATCAAAGAAATCAAGAAAGAAGATTTTGGAGGAAGATGAGAAGCTTATATTTAGCACAAATGGGTCTCGCTTGTAAGCTCAATTCCTTCACCGCTTTGATGAGGTCACTCGCATGATGATTCGTTTCATCTCCTCGAAGGTAGGTTTGTTACATCGTCCCAAATAAGCATCTCATCTTTTAAACCACTTCCGTAGGAATAGATTGGTTTGCTTCCTCATTATCTTTTAAACTCTCGAGCACTCCATTTTGGAGTTCCGTATATACCCGGCGGTTCCTCATCAAGGGCTTATTTTGCTAATTCACAAATACGCCTTCTTAAGTACCCTGGTCTTCCTTCCTCTCCTAGCCCGGCTCCCCCTTTGATGGGCTCTGCTGCTGCGCCCCCCGCTTCCCTGCCCTCTCGCCTTGCTGCTGCCGCCTCGCCACCGTGCAGCAAGCTACCCCATGCCGGCCGCACATGATTCTCCTTCTATTCCTCCTGCTCCTCCCCGCCACCCACCTCACCTCTTCCTCTAAACGTCCATTCACCAGGCTTCTAGGAGACTCAACCTCGAGACTCTTGCAGCAGGAAAGAGCCTCTTGATCTTGACATCGCACGTGACTCTCGCCGAACATAAGTAGTGCCACCCCTGAAGCACAGATGGATAACCCTTCTAAGAGACTGGAGGCCTTAGAGGCTGAGATAAAATGTCTGAAGGATGAGGTCAAAAACCTAGCTAAGCAAAAAGGTAAGAAAAGCATGGAGGGGGAAGGGAGCATTGACAATAGTCAGATTGAAGACATATACAAAAAGCTGACCTCCTTGGACTCCCGCCTTGGGAAGGCTAAGACTAGGCATGATTACAACATTGCTGCCTTTAGGGCCATTGAGGAGTTCATCGTGGGACATGCCAAAAGTGTTTCCAACCTCAGCGGTGTCCCGGCTGCACTTTGGGGCAATGAAAAAGAGAGCAAAAGGACCATCGAGGAGCTCGATAAGACGGATGCTGCCCACATGACCGCTTTGGGTATGTTTCATGCTTGGAAAAAAGTCAAGATCAATGTTGATCAAGCAGCCAAGAAGTAGTCCTGCATGCTTCTACCGCTTCTTTTTGTTATTCTTTACTCGCTTTGTAGGCTTTTGGCTACGTTGAATTTCATTGTACTACTTGTTACTTTTCTTCTTATTAAGCCGTATTGAGTCGTCCCTTCATTTCAATACTACTTTCAAAAAAGGCCTTATTTTTGTTTTTAAGTCTCGTCTAAGTGGAACCATGTAAAAATGTAATATGAATTATTTAGTGACGTTTCTACGTTTTAATGAAAAAAATTTATTTTGGTTCTCATAACTAAATACTTAAAAATGGTGACTGGACTTGGTTAGTCCCTTAAAAAATTTTTAATGAACATTCTCACTCTTATTCCGAGAGACTTGGCGAAAATGGCCTTATTTTGTATTCAAGGGTTATATCACACTTTTGTTTTTCAAAAAACTATTTGGCATTGAAATCAAAAGTAAATCGGAAAGAAAGGCTTAAATGTATGAGCACGATTAGACTACCATGCAAAACATAAGAATCAATTGACTATAGAGCAACTAATAGAGCCCACGATATAAAAATATACACCTTTACTATAAATACATGATTTATTAATATAAGATATTATTTCATGCTTTATGTTGTGAGTGAAACATCCATCTCAACCTCAATCAAAACAATCTACGTGTTCAGGATTGAAACACT
Source organism: Taxus wallichiana var. yunnanensis (assembly GCA_018340775.1). NCBI lineage: Eukaryota > Viridiplantae > Streptophyta > Pinopsida > Cupressales > Taxaceae > Taxus > Taxus wallichiana. The sequence goes on from CM031237.1 coordinate 434,734,858, forward strand.
CAACCAATATGATTTTCTGTGTGACCACAAAAATCGAAACCCTATTCAACATTTCTCCAAGGTATATAATAATTTGTTTAGCACATTCCATGAAATAAATTTTATAAATAGAAAAGAGTGGGGTATGAAAATTTGAAATTTTCACTCTCTTAAAGCAAAAGAAATGGCAGCTATTGAAATCTAAAATATTTGAAAATGGGGGAATTCGAATTTGCCTATTTTTTCTGGATCTAAACATGAATTAAAAAAATGCAATTTTTCATTGTTTATAACCTATAATAATAAATATATTATATAACATATATTAAAACAAGCATAGTAAAAATATATGTTATAAGAAAATAAAAGAAATAAATCCTAAACATAGTTTTGAAGTTTATTAGAATAATATGCACACATTTATATTCCATTCTTTATAAAAATCAATTTCTACTTTGTTAGATGTCAGTGTGTGCTAATGTAAATTAAATCTACAATTGAAATGTGCCACGAGCAAGTTCGAACAATATATTTGGGATACATAATAAGGCTAGCGATCTAAGATTGTGTACGAAAAAGTGTTTTAGATGGTTATTTTCAAAATAAGAAAATTTTGAGCCTAGGGTCCGATATTCCATTTCATTTATAAGTAAAGGAGCTTAGCGGGTGCTAAGAATTTTATTTGTTAGGAAACGATGTGAAATATGTGTTGGCTAAAACCATGTATCTTATGACAACTACATACCAAGCCTAAAGAATCCACAACTTTGCGAGATAATGTTTATAATGAGAAGAGGTAAAAGTACGAGCCTAACATCCACTAAGCTATATCATGATTTGTTATTTTATGGCTATTTTCAAATAAGAAACTTCTTAGCCTAGGGTCTTGTTATCAACTAATTTTTACTTCGCATAATTAATAAGCATGAAAATTTTGAAAATTTTCAAAAGTGATATTTTGCATGTTTTATCACCCTTGTCATGATTGTCCCATTCTTGTGATCATTCCGGTCTTTGTTTCATCCATTTAATGAGAACTCCTCTGCTGTTCAAAACTATGTTAATTAATTAATTTATCACCCTTTATTTGATAAAATCAATTTTATTAATTTTGGGGTTTTTAATTAAATAAATATTAATATAATATTTATTAAAAGTCAATCGACAATTTTAATTTATTTCCTGGGAAATTAAGCTTTCACTTCCAATTGTCAGGATACCAAATTGGCTTCCTGATATCTGCCAGTCTTCCTCTTTCGTGGAAAATTATTCTTATTTCTCCACTTGTGGATTTCTTCACTGGTTTCCAATTTAACCAGATTAGAAAATGGTAAAAACTCCTGATTTCCCACATGGGGAAATAGGGTGGGAATTATCGGCTTGCCTTGCCATTTCCACTAGTAAATGGTTATATTTATCCCATTTTCCCCTGACAATTAATGCCACTACCTGGGAAAGAGGGAATTGATTATTTCAACGGGAAGGGGAAACACTTACGGGGAAGCTTCTTTAATTCCCGTAACCATTTTCCCATGAAACTAGTTGGAAGAAGTTTTGTTTCTTACTCCATTTAATTGATTTATTCATGCTATTGCTAAACCATTACAAAGAAGAAAATGAAGAATAATAATATGCTATCCATGCAAGGGAGAAGTATTGTTCACGAGTTAAAACTAAGCATTGTATACAAAAACCAAAATTAAGCATGTGGAGGACAAGTAGAATTCTACACTCAAGTAAATAAGAATATCTAAAATCGTAGTGGAAAAACAATAAATTCTTGTGATATTATTTAAAACAATGTGTTGAAAAGAAATTAGAATGAGCCCAGGCATGCAAGGAAACTGTGAAGGAGATATAAAAGATCAATATAATACAAATAAAAGTGTGTAGAATAATGCATTCCCAACGTGGTGTAAAGAAGACAGAAGTCACAACCAACATGGAGGATAAAGGAAGATAATAGAAAAGCAAGCCAAGTGGGAGAGGGAACAAGGAGAGGAGCCAATGTATTGGGAAGAGAAGCACACTTCCATGCCTTTCAGTAAGAGGAAAGAAATAACATTGGCCACGCATTGGTCAAGGAGGTATAAACCAAAGCAAGGGAGGTAATACATGCAGGTCCAAAACCGACCCTACACACATAGTTCAAAACACATTCATAGAAATCAACGCCTTGGCAAAGACTAGTCCACGGAGGAGGAAAATTCTATTTTCCATGCATTGCCAAAACAACCAGTGTAAAGAGTAAGTTTCCACGCATTTACTTGGGTCATCCACGCATTTGCAAGAGGAAATAAATAGTTTTTTGAAGGCCACACATTCAGAGATCAAGGATAATCATCCACGCAGCTAGGGTAATAAAAATAAGAAAGTTTTTGAATTACAAAAGGAGCCCACATATTTGCATAAATAAAGAATTCATGTGCCAGAGACGGAATAAGAAATTCATGCAAAAATAAAACAATATTCATGCATTTTCCTTGACAATAGTTGCATGAAGAGAAGTTACAATTCACGCATGCAAAGGAAATCTTGCTTACACATTTCTAAAAGAAAAAGATTAAATTGATCCGTGAGAAATATTAAAATATGGATATTTTAATTAAAAATAAATATCATTTTTGTATCGCTTTGGAACTCGAGCTTAGTCTTGATATTTGTATTGACATTTAAAAAAAAGCATGACCCGACTACATGCAAAGTGGATAAGGTGCCATCCTGGCAACTTGGTGCCCACGGAAAGGAATATACCTTGTGATAGAAGATTCTAGAAGGTCATCATGGAAAAGGATGGAGAGCTCACATCTGAAGAAGCATGCTCCCATGGAGGACCACTTGGACACATGGCAAAGTGATCTACAACTTCAGAAAGGCATGGCGGTGCTTGATAAGGCTATATATATAAGCACCTAGTAGAAGAAAAAGACACACATGGAGAGACCGAGAATTGAAGAGAGAGGTGAAGCCATGCAGAATACTATGAGAGAGCTCCATAGGTTGGGTTTAGAGGATCTGTAGGAGTATGTTGTATCAAGGGGATGGGTCTGAACAATTTTTCTTTGTACTATGAAGGGCCTAAGTCCAGTTCCATGCATGACATTGGTCTGCACTATCATATGGATATGTGATTATCCTCAATTAATGTAATGTGGTTATCAACATGCTTAATATGAATATATGTGTGGTTTCCAGTTCTACTTACATATATGGATCGGTTATATATATATATTTCATATGAGTGGGTGTAAACCCTGTGCATTTCTTTTCTATTATGATTCAGATCTATGTTCTATAATGCTTTTCTTATATGAATGAACACATTGGTCTAGAAGTCATTCTAAGATCTAAGATGAATGTATGGTTCCTTTCCAATCTATTCACTTAAGTTTTATATAAATAATGCATTCTCACACAACTCACATAAAGGAGGGACTCGGCACCCGCGCATGCCTCGGGTGAGCACCCAACACCCACTGGGTGATAGGCCACACGCATGGGATTTCCTTGTTCTTTGAGAGGGCATAAAAATGACTACATCTTGGTTCCATTGTCGGGACCTCTTTTTGAAGTTGTTGTGAGAAATGACATGCATCTTTATCTTTGTGATGTGTAATGACAAAGTGCCTGACTCTAGAAAGTGTTGAAACATGGGTTCAAGAGCACGAGGATGAGTTTTCTCAAAGATTCAACACTGGACCTAAGTTCAATGCACGTGGATGGGTAGAAGAGAACCTATACCATGAGTTATATGAGACATTATTTTTCTACTTCCCAATAGAGCTATATGAATGGCTCTCAACATACGCATCTAGATCAAGTTGGTTCTATAGATCACGCATGTGGACCCAAGATGACTATCAAGGCTACAGGATGCAGATCTGACTTGGACACATGTTATTGATCACTGAGTGGAAGGGAGTGTTGGCTAGTTACATTTTAGAATATGCCATTTTGACGTATTCTTTCCCAAAAGTTGTTGAGTTTGAGTTTCTGAGGGAGCCTAGAGGGTCATTTTTGAGTGTTATTCCTCTGCTATGAAGATCTTGGTCATTACTTTGAGTTTAGAAGCATTCCCCATGGCCGGCTAAGCTACTCTGAGCATTGGGTGAGGAAGCTAGGGTGGAGGAAGATGGCAGACATTACGGCTGAAAAGGAAAGGGAGGAGAGATGGCTCAAGTATAGTGAAGCTCATGAAAGGGAGATGACTAGACAATGTGAGGTTGTAAGTGTGATGGATCTATGGAGGCAGATGTTGTGAGAGGGTGTTGAAGTTCACATGGAGGACATGGAGCCTGAGTAGTCTGTATACTACCCCATCTTGGAAGTGTGGAGAGAGGCCCTTCAACTTCTGATGAGAGTTCATCACATGGAGAAAGGAGAGCCATCAAGCATCATCTAAACCCACCTAGAAACCAACCCCTGCACTTGGTTTTCCAAATCAAAGGAGTATTGATAACCCAATTGGTATCGGTGGGAGTGACCGATCGGTGCCTAGAGGTATAATTTTTTGTTTGGGACATCCATGGCTGCACATACCATTCTAGTGTTTGGAGGAATTTTTGGGAAAAGTACAAGTACACAAGGTTTAGGAAACACATCTGGGAGTGGCACGGATACACTTCTAAGTGGAGAAATCTCATAGACCATTGGCACATAGTTTAGTGGGATGTTGGGGACACTAGGGTGACCCACTTCAGGCCCATTTCTAGTTACAGAGGATCTGAGGTGGAACTAGTGGATCTGGAGGCACAGACCTGTGGATCCAGTGGATCTGGTGGAGGGAACACCAACACTGGGGGAACCAAGGATCTAGATCAGGAGGACAGGGGCCTCAACCACCTCCTCAGGTGTTCTTTGAAATGTCTTTACACTTTCCAGATTACCAGGTATAGAGGATGTTGTGAACACATGTGCACAAGTGTGAATTGCTATGGCACACGTGAAGGGGATCACTACCCTGAGTGAAGGCAAGTCAGTTTGCAACAACATGTTGCAAGGATGCACATAGCTGGTATAGGAAGTATGACCCCTATCAGATGGTGGTAGACTACACCACATTGAAAAATTCCTTCCTAAAGTAGAGTTCCATATACCAGAGTTTGAGAAAGAGCATCAACACTTTGAAGGAGATCCAACAGGGAATGACAGAGAGTGTGTGGGAGTATGATGCATGGTTTAAGACTCTCCTATCAAAATTATCATATGACATTCACCCTTCACAACATGCTCAATGGTTTTTGGAGGGTTGATCACTCCATTTAGGAGGGCATTGTCCCATAAAACATTTATTGACCCACGTGAGGCTCTAGAGGCTTCCTTACGCGCTGAAGTAGTTGGGAGCATTGATACTAGGTGTGAGCCCTTTTCTAGAGGCTCAAATCACTACCATGGCCAAACAGTTAGAGAAGTTGTCTACAAACTCTACACATGAGACTCATAGTGGTCTTTGGTGCATGGATTGTGAAGTAGAGGGGCATGCCAAGGATAGTTTCCCTCGAAGTTAGTACATGCCATAGTGGTAGATTGTGAAATTTTCATGGGGACCATGATGCAGTAGATGCCCCTTGTTGCAAATGTAAATTCGGAAGAATGTGTCTTGCTACTATAAGATCTACACCTCTACGACCCATGATACTAAGGATTATAGGCTTATTGACCAGATCCATGAGGCCATTGATCATGGTGTGCACCGACCAGCCTTTCCAAAGTTCCAAAGAAGATGATCACCATTATGAAGGACGACATGGATGGAGGGGCATGTGGGAGAGGTTCTCATGAGGATTTTGTGGTCACAAGTAACCATGGAGGAGGAAGAAGTGAGTTCCCATGAGGAACCTACTATAACTATGGATCTACAGAACATTACAGGTGTGAGTGTCTAGATTTATTACAGTGCTCATGGTGTGGGAAAAAACATAAGTATGAGGAGTGCCCTAAGTTGTTTGAGCACATGAGCCAACACACACCAAAGGAAAAGGGCACTGGGATGGTGAGTATAAAGAAGGCCGACACATAGTGGATGCCTAGAGTGGCATGTGAGTCAGGGTTAGAACCTGTTCTGGTGACAACACGAGCAGAGGTTGTGCACATGCCAAAGAAGTACCAAGGAAAAGACTCTAGTCTCAAGAGAAGAAGTGGTGCATGGGAAGTATCCGACCCTTCCCACTAGAAGGAAGTGTATCAAGAGACAATGGATGTCATTCAGAGTTTGCAGGAGAAATCCAGTGTCTAAAGGAGTAGTCCAGAAGTAGGAGCAAAGAAGGAATGTTGAGGCTCCATAGAAGGACCTGGATGAGGTCAAGGAAGTGTGAAAAATGTTAAGGCAAGAGAATATTATTCCCTTGCTAGGAGAATGGCTATAGAGAAGATGCCACATGCACTGAGTGGAGCAGGAGCGTGAAAGGTAGGTGTTGCATGCAAACCTCCCTCCCCATAGCCTTGACTATGACAAAGAAATCACACTAAACGTAGTTGTGGATGGTTGGCTTCTAAGAAACATATTGATTGACATGGGAGAAGAAGTCAATGTTCTTACATTGGATGCCTGACATCAAATGGGAAGGCCCACATTATAGCCATCTTTGAATGTGTTGTATATGGAAAAAAAAACTAAGGGCAATGCCCATTGAGTATTAAAGGATGCAGTGATTACCATTCAAGGGGGCAAGTTTACTGGAGACTTCAAGTCTTGGCACTCACCGAGGAAGACAATTTTCCAAAGATTGCTTGGGTGCCCATGGTGCTATAAGAACAACACTTGACCTAAGGTTCAACAAAGGATATATCAGTTTTGAGAACAAGGAAGAATGGGTCATCATCCCTCTGATGGATGGGAAGTCGTGCCTTACACTAAACCTTTGGGAGAAGAGGTCCTTGATAGAATTTATGTGCTCCATCAGAGACCCAAGATAATTCACCCTACAAAGGAGTTATCCAATTTGAGGATGCCCAGTCTATGAGTGATACCACAAGCATGGCATGTGACAATTGGGTGCACATGGACCTATGAGTTAATTGGGTGACAAGTTGAGGGGTCTGTAACAAAAGTGACCAAGGCACACTCACTCAAGCACCTAGGAGGAAAGAAGTTACCAAGTTACTCTGGAGGGGCATACCCTAAAATTTTCTTACATGGACATGGAAGCTCAATGGAAAAATGAGGATGAAAGAAGAGGGATGCTCAGTTATAGCCTACTCAAGACTACAACGCATGCTTGGTGGGCTACACATCGAGAGAGCCTCCTGGAGTGGCACGAGGTAAGAATCACATTCTCTGTAAGGTTTTCTAGAGCAAACACCCCACGGTCATTCAAGACTACCATGGTAAAGAGACCACTTCATTTCATATCCAAGCATGTGAGAAGGCCTAGATAGGAGGCAAAAAGCTTTCCACCATCATTATGGGTACATAAGTTGTATTCCACACTACAAGGTTGTGCACGTGTGTGGTATATCCATTCAAAAACACACCACAAACATAGAAATTGGTAGGTATGACAACTGATCTCATCCAAGATTTTGAATATCAAGCACAAAGCCATCAAGTGGATAAGGCATTGCAAGTGATCAAGTGCCTTACGATGGGGGATAGTGCCATGGTGGAAGACAGGCTACTAGATTTTCTAGGTGAGCCCAGTTTAGAGGCACACTTTGATGAGGATGAGTCAGAGGAGATGCAGTTTGAGCAAGCATGCATAGAAAAGGAAAAAGGAAAGATGGTTTATGTCATAGATGGAGAGGAAATGGAGAGTCTAGATGTTAACCACTCTATAGGTATGCATGTGATGTTATAGATAGTGTTGATGAAAGGATGTGCTTACCATGAGCCCTTAAAAATGAAGAAGGTTAACATTGGGTCAGAGGTAAAACCCAAGGAAGCAATCATTGGAGACTATTGGTCGGAAAAGGAGGTCTCAAAGATCATTGATCTATTACATGTGAATTCCAGATTTATTCCCTCATGGGTATCATGAACTCAAAGGCATCCACCATTCCTTAGGGGAGATGAAGATAAAACTAAAGGAAGGTGCACACCAATCCAAAGAGGCCATACCGATGAATCCAAATTTATGTGTATGGGTCAAGGAGGAGATAGAAAAAATGATAGCATCAGGTATCATTGAGGTTGTGGAAGAATCAAAATGGATAAGCCCAATGGTCATCAACATCAAAAAGGATGGGAGGATAAGGATCTATGTTGACTATAGGGACCTGAATGTAGTATGTGTCATTGATCCCTTCCCTACCCCATTTACTGAAGAAATATTAGAGGGAGTGGCTGGGTGCGAAGTCTACTCCTTCACGGATGGGTTCTCAGGGTACCACCAGTGTGGATTGCAAAGGAAGACTAGAGAAAGACAAATTTTTCCACACTGAATGGGGAATTTTTCCTATACGGTCATGCCTTTTGGATTGAAGAATGTGCCTATTGTGTTCTCACGCATTGTGTGCAAGCCTTTCAGGACTTCATCCATAAATTTCTTCAGTCTATTTGGATGATTGACTGTGTGTATGGTCTAGTCAAGGACCATTGTGATAACTTAAGACTAATGTTTGAAAGGTGTCGATAGTTGAGGATATCCCTCAACATCAAGAAGTGTGTCTTTTCTACCCCATTTGGAACCTTATTGGGACATATCATATGCAAGGAGGGCTTACTAGTAGATCCCGCCAAGGTTGCATAGCCATCATGGGTTTAGGGAGCCTACTAGCCAAAGCATCATGCATGGATTCCTTGGGCATATGGTTACTATAGGAAGTTCATCAAGGGATATGCCAAGATCACCATGCCCTTAGAGGAATTACTTAGACACAAGAGTGCCTTTCATTGGGAGAGGCACAACAGAGGGCATTCGACACTTTGAAGGATAGGCTTGTCACAACACCCATTCTCCATTTCCCCATTTGGGATAAACCTTTCCATGTTCATGTGGATGCCTCTAGTACAACCATTGAGTAAGTACTGGACACAACCTAGTGAAGGGATTGTTGACCATCCCTTGTGCTTTGCAAGTAGAAAGTTAACATCAATAAACAAAATTACACCACTACTAAGCGCAAAGCACTATCCATGATCTACGCACTGCACAAGTTTAGAAATATCTACTGGTGAACACCATTTGTATTTTACATGGACCACATGGCATTAAAATACTTGGTAAACAAGCCCATTCTACAAGGGCACATATGTCGATGGGTCCTACTATTCCAAGAATTTGAGTTCACAATGGTTGTCAAGCCAAGAAAGAGTAATTTGGGCCCGATCACTTGTCTAGAATTGACTCAGAGAGGACACACAAAGCATTGAGGAGACCATGCCAGATGCAAACTTTTTAGGTTGTGGTGCACACACCCTCAGACTTAGAGGATATTGCAGGTGTTTCTCAAAATAGGTATGGCACCAGAAGGGATGAAAGCATTAGAGAGGAAGTAGTTAGCCATACATGCACCACACCCTACATGTTGGTTAGTGGTGATTTTTACAAACTAGGATGTGATGAAGTGTTGTGTGGTGTGCATGCTAGAACATGAGTGCCTGGCTATTATGGAGGAGGCACATGGAGGAAGCACAGGTGGACACTATGTAGGGATGCCACTACACAAAGATATTACAAGTTGGGTTATGGTGGGAAACCCTATATCAAGATTGTAAAGAGTATTGCAAGGCATGTGATCATTTTCAAGCCTTGGAAAACTAGGGGGAGGGATGAAATGCCTTTGCACCCTATTCCAAGTATAGAGCCATTTGAAAAGTGGGCCATAGATTTTGTAGGCCCCATTTCACCAACCACGCATAGGACAGGATCACACTATGTAATCACTTGCATGGATTATTTGACAAGATGGGTAGAAGTAAAGTGCCTACCAAGGATTGTACAGATGGCTACAACAACTAGGTTTCTATGGGAAAATATTATTACATGGTATGGATGCCCATTGAGCTTAACTAGTGATAGAGGTACACATTTCCTAAATGAGACCATCTAGATTCTACTAGCAGAGTTCATGGTGGCTCATCATAAGACTACCCCTTACCATCCACAAGAAAATGAACTACCAAGGCATTTAATAAAATACTGAGTCATACCCTGACCAAAATTTGTGACGTTGGTAGATGAGATTGGGATGAAAAGTATCAATAGTTCTATGGGCATATAGGAAAACCTACAAGAGGTTGAATAAAGCCACACCATTCCAATTGGTGTTTGGTGCAGAGGTTGTCTTACCCATTGAATTTATGTTACCTTCTCTATGCATATAACACAGGAGGATTGGCCGATGAACAAGCACTGGAGGAAAGGATTGAAAATTGATGAAATTGATGAGAGATGATCATTGGCCAGGTGGAGTCAAAAGGATGAAAAGGCTAAACAAAAAGCATGGCATGATCACCACATCAGAAACAAACAATTTGAGATTGGGCAGATGGTATTGTTATATGATTCTAAGTTTCTACACCATCCCAAAAAGTTGAAATTCCATTGGTTGGGTCCCTATATCATCTCGAGATATCCTTAATTCAGGTGCATGCTAGTTGAGAGCACTGATGGAATGAGATTACTAGGCCATTTCAATGGGAGTAGGTGAAGCCCTACTATAAATAAGTCTTCTTGGTGTTTGTAATAAGGTAGTTTTTCCATTTAGTATAAGTTTCCCTTTATGCAATTTCCTTTTTGTGTTTCCTTTCTCATCATTTTTTCTGTTTTTTGTTTTTGCACCTTGGGCACCGGTAACCACATTAATTTTTGAAGGTTGTGCATGCGTAGAGGACCACACATCTATTTTTAGTGTGGGGTGGAGTGATGCAAAGTATAGGCCCATAATACAAGTTGAACTAGCAGTAGAAGTTGTGGTGAATTTCCCAGTTGATGGATACAAAGCACGCAAGGATGAAGGAAGTGCATGGAAGAAGAGGTGGATGAAAAATGTTGGTGTCAGATAAGACTTCAGAGAAACCATGTATAGAGGAAGAAGCACAGAACAACACACGAGGTAGGTGAGAGAAAAATCAGGTGAAGGGAAGAAGAAGTGCCTTCGGTGTTATTGTTAACACACATGTAAAGAGTCTTCTATCAGGATGGATTGTTTTGCATGCCAGAAGGTTGTAGAAGTTTTTCACAAGATTGGGCATAAGTGAAGGCACATAAGGTCAGGTCTTGGTGGAAAAATCACATTTAGTACTAAGTATGGTGGTAGGTAAAATAACATTTAATGCTGAAAGAAGGAAAAGCTATAAATAAGAAGTCGGGAACTTCATTATTTACCTTGCATTTACAAAGAGAAAAGAGCTCTCTCATGAACTAGGGCATCCAAAGGTGATCTGTGTGAAGAAAAATTTAAGAAATCTGAGAGGACGTGACTAGAGAAGATCCACAAACCAGTAGGAAAGGAGTACATGGGCATGGAGGAAGTTGTTGAGAAGGAAGTTGTTGAAGAAGTGTCATCTTGTGGAAGAATTGTTCCAGTTAGGGTTTGGTGGCTAGGGCATGGTGTAGGAGGGTTTCTTCACAAGGTTGTGCATTAGGGTTGGATAAAGTGGTAGAGAAGAGCAAGGAAAAGATGCTTGAAGTGATAACCTAACCAGAAGAATGGCACCAAAGAAAGCAACCATCTCACCTAAAAAGTAAGAAGGGAAAGGGCAAGGGGAAGCAAATGACTATGCTGCATTCAAAGCACAAATGAAGAATGGTATGTGGAGATGCAATACCTGATGGGGTATTGCTAGGAAAAGAATGGGAATCTCATTTGTGGAAGATGACTGTAAGTGACTATAATCACCACACCAACATGACAAAAAAAAATGGCTTTGGAGTTGGTTCACCCAACAAACAAGAGGACACCAGAGGGCATGCCCATCTACAGTGATGAAGTAAAGGTTAAATTGGAGAAGGCAGGGTTACTACAACTTTACGAATTACCCTACTTTGAAAACCTGAGCACCTCTACCAGTGGCTAATGGCATGCATTCATGAAGACCATTTTTATTTCATGGGGTGCAAGATGTGCATATAACTCCCTAGTTAATTTCCAAGTTCACAGCCTTATCTATGAAGGGGATAACATTGATGATGACCTAAGTGACAAGGAGGCCATCAAGGAAATAGTTGCTACATATGACTATAAGAAAGGATCACGATACTTTGACATCACAGAGATCCCAGACCCCATGATGAGGATGGCCATGCACTTGGTAACCAAGCTCAATGACCAAGAGAGATGGACTCAAGTGAACAAGGCATGGTTGAACGTATGCCGAAAATATCTAGAGGGGACCATCTACAACTTGTCCACTTTCATCATGGATGAAATCATTAGTAGTGCATAAGAAGGTGAAAAGATACTATTTGGCAAATGTCCTCCTCACAATTGTTTTCTCAAAATCGAAGTGCCCGATGGGCCGGAAAGGTTTGTTTGGGAGTACCCAAAAGAGGATCCTCTCCCACGAAGTGGTTCACAAAATATACTTGTGAGACCATGACAACCACTCACAAGGCACACTTTAGAAAATGGTACAAGTGCATGAGGGATGTTTCGGGGTAGAATGGAGGATTCCAGAGTAGTTACCCATGCTCATGTAAAGGAGAAGAAAATTCACAGTATATCAACACTTCTACATTGGCAGATTTAGGTTGATAGATGAAAACATGGGCCCATGGTGCAAGCTTCCCTTCTCCTTCACCACAATACTTCCAAGTGGGGGTGAAATAGGTTCAAAGAGGCCAAGAGACTAAGGTTTGACCTTAGTGAGGTGGATCAAGACCACAGAGAGCTGCATGCAGAAGTTAGTTTACCCCAAGAAGTGCACATACATGGAGAGATATGTCTCCCATGAGATACAATGATGAAACCAAGTAACATTTCCAATCACTGGAAGGGCTGCAACAAGGATATACCTTCACATCAGGCCAAAATTTGAAAAGGGTGCATACTTGGAAAATGATGTATCCATCCCTGAGGACCCCACAGGAAGAAAGAATCCCATGCCAAAGAAGAGGGAAAGAGAAGAGGTGTAAAAAGCACCAAGTGTTCAAGCTACACAAGTGTAAGCACACTGAGACAAGCGCTAAGCCCAGTACTTACACACATGAGAGAAAGAAGTCCCTAGTGAAAGAAAAGACTCTAGAGGAAGAAGTGCCAGAGCATGAAGAACCCATCACCCAGAGAGGTCACCAGAGGAGGAGGAGAAGGAAGCAGAATCTCCTACTAGAAGAAGCAAGAAGGTGACAAAAAAAAAATGATTCAGAGGATACAGAGAGCTTGGAGGCCTATAGAGGTGAGAGAGATGATGATGATGAAGATGAACTAGGAGGTGAGGACCATCCTATCTATGAGGTACATGACTCGGAGGAGGAAGGAGAGGAAGAAGAAAATGAGTACATCTTTTCAAGAGGAAGAATGACAAGGAAGAAGAGGATACTCAGACAAGGGGGTAAGTGAGGAAGTTACAAAAGAACAAAGGACCCCAAGCCTCACTAAGGAATAGATAGATGAGGCCATAGAGAAAGAAGTAGCCAAGATCATCAAAGACCTAGTAGAGAAAGAGATGGAATGCAAACAGACCTAGTGATGAAGGAAGCAGAGGAGGAAAGTGTAGAAAAGGAATATGGCAGCATGGGAGGGGATCCCAGTTTGGTGTGAGAGCTTTCCTAAGGCCACGCACACACACATGGGGAGAAAAAGCACAGAGGCATCACAGTTCAGAGGATGGGCTATATTGATGATCCAAACAAGGTGTTGTGCACACACTTTCAAAGCACCATACCAATGGAGAAACTCTTGGCTATGGCATCATTTGATGAGGAAGGTGCATACCCTCGATGAGGAAAATGATTTCTTGGGAATTTGAGTCCCACATCGATGAAACCAAAATTCAAAGTAAGCCAAGGGGAAATAATGAAGGTACCAGAGTCAAAAGGTGACAACCCTTGGTAAACACTCAACGGGCTATCAGACGAGAAAATATGCAATGCACGCTTGAACAAGGTTTTGGTGGAAGTAGAGGCTAGACTCTTCGGGAGGAATGACAGGGTGAAGTTCCTAGAGGAAGAACTAGAGAAAAGGAAGAAGAGCTGGAGAAAAGAACCAAGGACTTAAAGTGGAGGAGCTAATCAACGCATAACTAAGGTGTGAGTTGAAAGAAGAAGAAAGGGTGCGGGTGCACGAGAGGTCTACAAGAAAGTAGAGATGATCACAGATGCCATTTTCTTGAAGCATCCAGATCTAACGCCACCAACGCAGAAAGTATGGATCCACCCTAGAGTGTCTAGAGGACTTGACCCACATCCTCACAATGGAAAGATGACCACTAGCCTTGAGTTCTGCAGAGGAGGCATCAACACACAAAGAAAAGGAGGACAAGATGAAGGTTTGGCAATTTTTCCCAATACAAGAAAGTCCTCACGGTGAAAGCCACCACCCAAGTCATTGGCCACTTATGAAAACTACACCGATAGAGATAGAGTGGTGAGCATTCTAGTCACCACCCATGAAGTAGAGCTCAAGGAGTTCTAGGAGAAGAACAAGGGGAATAGGGTGGAACGTGACAAAATTCTAGCCGAGGTTGAGAAGAAATCAGAGGCTATTGAGACCTTGTGGGGCTCAATCAAAAACTAGTCTGAAAGAGTTGTATCCCCAGATCACTCAAGGATGGACACACTTGAGGATTTGGGAAAATAGTTGAGGGGATCATGGAAATGATGAATACCCAAGGAGAAGGGCTAAGCTTTGAAGAGGTGAGCACCCTAGTCGGTGACCTTTTTCAATAGGCATAGAGTGAGGTCAATACCTGGAATAAGTTGGAGGTAGACTTGATGAAATATTTCCCTCTCCTCTTACAAAAATAATCATAGTTTCCCCATTCTTTCATTCTTCCCCAAATTCTTCATTCCTTTATTCTTTCTCCAAACTATTCAAGGACAATCATTCTTTATTCTTTGAGAAGGTGTTCCCAGGGTGGAGAACAGGCATAGTGTGGGGTGATGTTGGGCCCCTAAAATATTGGCTAAGTACAAGAAGGCAAGGTGTGGGGCATGCAAGGCCTATTTGAAGAAGGGCACACAAGGAGAAAGTGCACAGGACATGGGTTTTAGGAGGGTTTTAGTAGAACCAGGCACATGCAAGGTAGAGAAAAGATCTTGGGACTTAGCCATATTTGGCATATCGGGAAGAACACGAGGAAAGCATGACCCGACTGCATGCATGTGAAGTGGATAAGGTGCCACTTGGAAACTTGGTGCCCACGGAAGGAATATACCTTGTGATAGAAGATTCCAAAAGGTCATCATGGAAAAGGATGGAGAGCTCACATCTGAAGAAGCATGCTCCCATGGAGGACCACTTGGACACATGGCAAGTGATCTACAACTTTAGAAAGGCATGGCATGGTGCTTGATAAGGCTATATATATGAGTGCCCAGTAGAAGAAAAAGAGACACATGGAGAGGAGAGAATTGAAGAGAGGCAAAGCCATGCAAGAATATTGTGAGAGCTCCATAGGTTGGGTTTAGAGGATCTGTAGGAGTATGTTGTATCAAGGGGATGGGTCTTGAACATTTTTTTTTTATACTATGAAGGGCCTAAGTCCAGTTCCGATGCATGACATTGGTCTGCACTATCATATGGATCTGTGATTGCCTCAGTTAATGTAATGTGGTTATCAACATGCTTAATATGAATATATGTGTGTTTCCAGTTCTACTTACATATGTATGGATCGGTTATATATATATTTCATATGAGTGGGTGTAAACCCCTATGCATTTCTTTTCTATTATGATTCAGATCTATGTTCTATAATGCTTTTCTTATATGAATGAACACATTGGTCTAGAAGTTGTTCTGAGCTCTAAGATGAATGTTAGCTATCACTTAATGCTATTCACTTATCACTCGTGTGTGAGAGCATTATGATCTTGTTCTTTGAGAGATGAGGAATTTATAAAGATAATCACTAGGTTATCACTTGTGTAGAGCATTATGACTTTAATCTTAATCACACCACCCGAGCACATTGAAGAGTTTCTCAACATACCGACTTCCCTAAGAATGTGGACATCACTCGAAAGTCAACACAATAATTTTGGGATTAAGAACCCCTCGGGTGGAGCAAGATGGTTAATAATAACTAGTTAGTGACCAAGAATCCTCGAGTTGACCGGAATCTAAAGGATCTGCATCGCATTGAGTTTGTGGAAGAAATCGGGGACATGATCACTCTTTTGAGTTGAGTCATTGGTCTACCCTTTTCTAGGATTTTCCACCCATGGGTGTGTCATTTATTTGTATCATCCTTGCCAAAAGAGAGTTTTTGGATTGGGCCACCATCATTAGTGATACCCTTCACAAATAATTGATCAAAGTTAAGATGATTGTATGTTTCTACATGACATCATACTTGACTTATGCAAAGGGCTGAAGAAAGCTATTTTCGGGGCTCAAAATGAAAGGACTTATGGGTCCATCAATTTCAAAAGAGTTAACGTTGCATTCACCTTCCATGTGATTCAAAACCTGAATCGAAATACGAGAGGAAAGATTATCCAAAGAGGTCATGGATGTCATTTCCCAATGGGAACATGGTTTATTCAATTTTCATCCTTTTCCTATATTCACGTGAGTGGATTTGTAGGGTACTCCATGGAAGCTTCCTAAGTACATCAGTGATAAGTGGGACTTAATGGATATTGTGTGATAACTATTCCAAGTTCATTGTCTTCTCATGATAAGCATCATTTAGAATTCTCTTCCCAATCCAAATTGGGAAATACCAATGTCCAAATATCTTCAATGCACAACCGATGGAGAAAGAGTTTTCCCTCATCATTATTCATCCATATGTGAAGAGATTCTAGTTTTATATCAATGGATATATGCAAAATATTCTTGGGGAAAATTATTAACACAACCCTTCCATGGATATTTTTCGGTTGCCTATTTCAACAAACATGAAGTGAGAAGGAAAGTGTTTTCCCACTTAACCAATGCTCAAATCAAGGCCTTTCACATAAAAACCTCCGATTCATTAGTGGATGATGATGAAGATGTTATTGATCCCTCATATGATGCGATTGATTTTACCCTATTTCCACGAATTGATTGGACCAAAAGAGATGAATTTTCTCTTGATAGCAAAAATCAAATGATTCTCGAAATAAGCATATCTTGGTATGAAAGAGAACTTGCAACGTTAAAATCAATCAAATATCATATCTCAGGGATTACAAAAGCTTGCAACTCGAGGAGGTCTCTAGTCAACCAAATATTATTCTCAATAAACCTCCGTGCCATCTAGTCATACACATAAAACAAGACAAGAGTGTTGTCAAAATAAATTTCACCAAAGAAGGTTTTGTAAGGTGAAAAAGCTAAGGGTTCTAGCCTAGTGAAGGAAGGGAGTGTGTATCAATATTTTCCACTTCAAGTAGAGATTCTTCTACTTACATTCTTGACACTTCACAAAAGCCCATAACAAAAATCCTTAGTCATGCCTTCCACAAGAGTCCACTCAAGAAGTAGTCCAAATCACTTTTTTGAACCTACAGGTTCACAACGAGATTTCTCAAAATCTCCCTAATGTTCAAGAGGTAGATATCGAGGTTATTTCTCTAGAGGTTGAGGTTGTGGAAAGGATTCTTGTAGAATCTAATGATGTTGAGAACAATGGAAATGTTACTTCGGACTCTAGGATTTTATATGCGGAAGTGGTGAAGGATACTCCTTTTTGGGTTGATTGTGAAATCAAGAAAAGGAAGAGGGTTCTCAAGGCAATTGAAATTGAATTCAATTTTCTTTTCAATATTTCTAATGACATCATTCCCAAGAAACCTAAATTTCTCTTGAATAATGGTGGATGATGAGGAAAATAATGGTGGATCTTACCATCCCACAAGTTGACAAGGAACGTGATGCCATAACATTTACTAATTATGAAGTTTCTAGACTTGGACTTGGGAAGTCCACATTTGAAAGTGACATGGTGATGGCTTGAGACTTCAATAGATATTGTGCTAAAGAGGCTTGAGAAATATAAGTCTCGAACTCTCAACTCAAGGATGAAAAGAATCAATTGGTGGATTATGTTCAACATTTGTAAATCCCATATCATCCACTTTCTAGTACATGATGTAGTGGCTACCCCTGATGAAGAAAATCTCAATTTTTCAAAAGAAATAAACACATTGGGTCATGTAACTAAATCTTGGCTTTCAAAGATTCTCATTTTTTGTAAAGAAATGATCAAAACAATCGTTAAGCTCTATGAAGATATTGGCGTGTATCTTGATCCAATTATTTCTTTCAAGGAAAATTTTGTTTCTAACATATCAAAATTGGATGAGATATTTCCTAGTCTACAGGAGATGAAAAATATGGAATCTTCAACTTTAGCCATTGAAGGAATTCTTGAATTTGAATGTCGAGGGACATGCTTTCTTTGGTGGCTGCATATCAAATAAATAAAGACACTTCTCGAGGATTCTATGATCTATTACAATAGTGTATGCAATGAATCCTTCACTTCACTCGCCTTGATTCAAGAGTTCATAGTTGATATCCGTTGTGATCTTGTAAATGAGAAAAATTAGAGGTATTCATCGAACATGTGGAGGAGAAATTTTAACAATTTTTCAAAGACATGTATACTCTCACCACCAATTCCTCTTCAAATTAAATGGAACGTTGCATAAAATTAAAGAATTTATTTGAGAATATTCAATCAAATATGGTCAATCTAAATGATATGATAGGTAGGATCTTAGAATTTTAGGTATTTTGTGAGGCTATTCTTCACCAAATGAACCTCAAAGAAGAAAATATGTTCGAAACATTAGGAAGGTTCAACTCCTTTCAATTGGAAAAGGTGGCTGATCCTAATTTCACCGATGGGACAAGGAGATAGTTTTCTTGGTTTCTAATGAAGTGGGAGAGTCCATTTCTCATACGATTGAGATAAAGTGGACCCCATTTTAATGGATAAGACACTAGTTTTTGTTGTATGTTTTAAAAGTGATATTTTCAAATGATGTTATTATTTAACTCACTTTTGGAAAAATTTGGATGACTTAAGTGATTTCTATTTTTAGTTGTTTTTAATAAAGTTTGTTGAGAAAGTCAAAGTTACTTAAGATACCCTATTTAATGTTCATGTAAATCCTAACTACTTTGTAACCAAGTTTTGGGTTATAAAAGGAAGTCAGGGATCATTTGTAAGGGTGAATTTGAGAGAGGAGAAGAAAATAATTTTTATGCAAGCTTTAATTCAAAGAAAGAAACTTTGTGTTCTTTATAGAGATAATTTGGAGTTAATGAAATATGAACTTTTGTCCCATTCATTGTCTCTTATAGCATTTGATGTTCTTGTGTTCATTAGATGTTAGTGTTTGAATCTTGCATGAAAATATTGTCTTGGATCTTATTGTCAATACTACTAATATGTTTTTCTAGTTCATAGTGATCAAGATCTAATTATCTACTTGCTCACGTGTGTTCCCTTTTACTCATTCTCATTTAGCTGATGTAAACTCTACTTTATTTGTGTTAGTTATTTATCATTATTCTCTATGTAATATGAGGATTTTATTTTACCTAATTCTTGCATGTTCCTTCCATTCATTCCTTTCCTTCATTCCATTCCATCTCCCTCATTCACTTTTCTTTCCATTGATGTTCCAAAACACCCCCACATACAATTTTGAATGTACAAATTTAAATACAGTTTTGGTTTTCAATAAAGGAAACCTCACCTTCATTGAGGAGGGACTTTGTTCCCATACTTTTGCATGTCATTTTCATGCATGAAAATCCATATGCTAACATTTTTTTGCGACTCTACTTGGGAATCTAGAATTGTTAACCAATGCTTGGTTAAATATTAATGAATTTCCCCTCTATACAAGCTCCATTTGTTAAACTAAATCTTGTGCCCAATGAATATTTTCAAGAAGACATTACTACCAGCCTTTGGATAGTAGTTTGGGAAAAACATGAAATATTTCAGCAATTTATGGCTATTGATAGAGCCATTGACAGATAAATCTAAATTGAAGACCTTAGAAGAAGAGCACCCACACTTGTGGCCGAGAAGACCTCTTGGACATGTGTTGATCATTTTTCACCGACATGTCCCTCTTCCTAAGCAAGGAAATAATCTGTATGAATATTACAAGTAACTCACCTATCTTACAACCAAGTCTTATTTTTGTAGATACTCAAGGAGACATATAATCAGATTTGAGGCAAGCTATTTAGGAAAAGTGCACAAGTAACTATCATTTTCATCTCAAATACATCAATACTATAAAATGAAGAAGATCAAGCTATGATAGTTCTAGATTCATTCAGGTGTAAAGATATGAAGAAAGAGAGTGAAGAGAAAAGGAAAGAGCTAATCGAAATGTCAATGATCCATTCATTGTAAAAATTTCAAACTGGTAGGAAAGAGGTTTACACAAGGAGAAAAATCTAAAGGTCAATCAAATCCCATATTTGACTTTCAAGGAAAGTTTGGTTTAAGTTATCTCCTCCAGGAGGAACATATCCTATAGATCTATAAGCCTTACATCAAGTCTTGAAATAACAAGCAAGGAAGAAATCACTACAAGTCAAACACTTGTTCTTTCTCATGTTGTTTTTCCTTTGCATACCACCTTTCCCAAGATGGCAATTAATGTACCATGGGGAAATGCCATAGGCCCATTGGCCTTACTAGCTTGACATGACCTCCCATGAGGATCGAGGAAGATTCTTCCTACATTCAATGGAGATGGGAAGACTTCACCTGATGACCAAATTTCCACCTTCTTTGTTGCATGTGTAGTTTTGTTAGTGGAATATGAAGATGTTGTTATTTTCCTCTTCGTTGAAACATTACATGATGTTTCCATAGATTGGTTTCATCATCTCCCAAATGGATGCATTACAAACTGGAATGATATGAAAACTAAGTTTGAAGACCGATTCAAGATGGCAGAAGATGAACATGCCCTTCTTTCCCAACTATCTCAGGCGAAGAAAGAGCTAATAGAACCCATGAGGAATTTCATGGCTGAAGTTCAACAAAATGGTGAAAAAATTTCCTACCTGAATTCATCAAAACCCCGATGGATAAAAATGTTTCTTCATTAATGCACAACAACTAGAAGTGTACTATTAGTTAAGAAGATCTAGAGTGGCTACTTCGTAACTTTCTCAATCCTTGGCCATAGAAATTGAAGATGACTTAGTCATGGAGGGAAAATTCAAGAAAACTTCCCTCAAGGGAAAGAGTCATGAAACCCCTAATGCTTCAAAGGCTATACTCACTAAGTTATAAAATGATGTGCTAGCTTTGAAAAATTAATTTGCTCAAACTAGAAAACCTACTCTTTACAAAGACATCCCAAGAAAAAGGCTTTTCCCAAAAAATCTAGAAATTCTCGCACTCTGGTGAGGCTTGCTATTGAAGTGGATCCCAAACTAAATCAAAGTGTGATGTTGTTGAAGTTGAAAGTGATCATGAAGTTGAGGTGAAGAAGAGTTGTGAAGAAGAGCTATCTGACATCATGAATTTGAAGTTAAAGATCCTGAAGGAGAGAGTAATAATCATTTCTTTGAGTACCATTCAGAAGAAGAAGATGAGTATGAAGAAATTATAGAAGATATGAATAGTCAATCCTTCGTTAACTTCACATGCTCTTAGAAGGAGTAGAGTACCACTAAGGTGGAAGATAAAAAGAGCTCTAAGTAATTCCTAAAGAATCTAAGACTAAGGAAACTTCCAAAGAATCTAAGACAATCGAAATTCCTAAAGATTCCAAGGAAACTGAGGTTTCCAAGGTCAAAACTATCTTAAAGAAAGGAAGGCCTTTGTCAAGTCAATCATTTGATAAATTAGTTATGGATAAATTTTATTCTTCCACATTATGTATCAAATAAGCCCGAAGCAAAGGTCAAAAGTGTGCCATCATCAAAATCAAAAGAACTAGTATATGAGATATCAAGTATAGTCATTTTTCCCAAATTTGATATCATTGATCACATCAATAAAACAAAAATTTCCATGTCACGGAAGAGTACTTGAAGTCCAATAAGGATCAACTTGAGAAATTGGTCTATTTTATCAAAGGAAAATCTACTATTCATTCCTCTAAAGGAATTTTGAAAACTCCTAAAGATGAGAAGACTCAAAATATTGTGGTGGCCACTACACCTTCAATGAAAAGATTTAACCTTTCTTTGTGTCCTTTCGATAAATGGATGCAAATTAAGTAATTGCATTATAGATTACGGAGCCTCAAATAATGTGATGCCTATGAATGTAGTGCATGCTCTTGGGTTGAATTATATGAGAACATTCGATCCTATTACTCAATGGAGAAAAGACAAGTTCCTCTATTGGGTGGATTAAATAAGCTCAAATGGTTTTAGCTCAATTTCCTAAAAAATGAGTGAAGGTAACCATTCTAGTTGTTGAAATTCCCGATTCATATGGTATGTTCTTGAGCAGGAAATTTTGTAGAGATCTAGGTGGTGAGATTCAAATGGACTGGTCTCATGCTATGATCCATATCATTGGAGAAATGAATAAGCTAATGCCGAAAACTCAAGAAAAATTCACCGTAATGAAAACCGATGACCCCGCACATAGGTCCTATTTCAAAACTCAAGTATGGGTAATTATATGATGACTACAGAGGTTCATGCACCTGAGGTCACTTGCAAGATCCCAATGAAGTCTGGGATCTTGAGTTCGATGGAAGCTATTGCTCAATAGGTTTTGGCATGGGAGTGGTGCTCATATCTCTAAATGGTAAAATATTTCCTTTTTCTTACAAAATCTAATTTTCAAATACTAACAACACTGTAGAATACGAGGCATTAATCCTTGGCCTCCAAGTTCCAAAAGAGAAAGGGAAATTTTTTTGAAAGTTTTCAGAGATGTGGAGTTGATTGTGAAACAAGTTAAAAATTAGTTTCAAGTAAAGAATGATCATTTGAGACACTACAAAAATAAAGTGTGGGACGTGATAGAAGTCTTTGATGATTTTTCCATAAAATCCATCCCTCATGAAAAGAATGAAAAAGTATATTCTCTAGTAGTCTCAACTTCATTAATGATCCCTCATTCATAGTTTGATCAAGAAAAATACACCATTGAAATGGTGTTTAGACCAAGTGTTCCTAAAAATGCAAAAAATTGGCAAGTCTTCAATGATGATAAAAATTATTTCCTTCTTGGAAAAGAGGGATAATTTTGAATAGTTTTACTTTGAAGGAAGTGATTCTATATTTTGTGAATCGATGACCTCACCCATTTAAGGAGTTGAGAATGAAGATCTTGGTGATGGTATCATTCAACTCAAAGGAAATAAAATTCCAAAAGGATTGGTTTCACTTGAAGAAATTTTTGATAAACATGATAGGTTTATCAAAGAGAAAGAGTAGGTAGGACCTACAAATTCTCTGACTATGAGCAAGTTAACATTGGTACCAAGGAAAACCTCACCTAGTCAACATTGGTAAGTGTTTCTCACCTGAGGAGTGCAAAAATTTATAAGCCTCCTTACTAAATATTCTGACATCTTGTTTTACTCATCTAAAGACTTGAAGTCTTTCCAACCTAGGGAAATGGAACATTCCATACCCTTGAAACCTAGTGAAACTCCATTTAGAAAAATCAAAGACAATATAATCCCAAGATAGCAGGGATGATATTTCATGAGGTTAAAAATATGTTAGATGCACAAATTGTTTTTCCTATTCAACATTCAACTTGGATAGCTAATATTGTATCAGTTTGCAAGAAAAATGGAGAAATTAGGATTTGTGTGGATTTCTGTAATCTTAATCAAGCTTCCTTGAAGGATAACTATCCATTTTTGGTCATGGACCATATTCTGTAGGCCATAATTAGATCGGAAATGCTATCCATGCTAGATGGTTTCTTTGGTTATAATCAGATCTAAGTGGCTAGAGAAGATCAACATAAAATTGTAATTACCACCCCTTGGGGTACGTTCGTGTATAGAAAAATGCCTTTTGGTTTAATCAATACTGGCACAACCTTTCAAAGGGATATGGATATGGCATTCATAGATTATAAAGACAAGATCATCACGTGATATACCTAGATGACTTGACAAAGTGTTCTCAAAGAAGTGAGAAGATCACCTAAGAGATTTAGAGAAAATATTGAAAGGTGTAGACTTCATAAGATCTCCTGATCAAAGAACTCCGTGTTTGGAGTTATGGAAGGGAAACTCCTAGGTCATATTGTTTCTAAAGAAGGAACTAAGATCGATCATGAGTGTGTTCAAGCTATCAAGGATCTTTCCTTACATACAAGTAAACCTGGAGTTCACTCATTCTTTGGGAAGGTGAACTTTTTGAGAAGGTTTGTGCCATATTTTTCCAAGATGACCAAAGAAATCACTGATATGATGAAAGGAAAATAATCCTTCAAATGGTCGAAGGAAGGTAGAGAAACATTTGAACAAATCAAGGGTGCTATTGTAAAAGCTCCTACATTGGTGTGTCCCGATTTTAAAAATGATTTCATTATTTGTTTTTATGCTTTTCCACACATGATCTTTTCCATCCTACTTAACACAATCAAGAGGGAATAAAATATCCTATTGAATTCATGAGTTATGGATTCAAGAAACATGAAATCAATTACACTCCCCTTGAGTGGCATACATACGTAGGGGTTAGAGATTTGAAACATTTCAGGTACTATGTATTGAACTCTCACACCAAAGTATTAGTTCGAAAATGCAGTTAAATCGATGTTGACACAATAAGAACCAAGATCTAAAAGAGGTAATTAGGTCTCCAAGATCTAGGAATATGACTTGGACATCAATCCTACCAATTTAGTTTGAGGAAGAGGACTTTGCCAACTCATCATAGAGAATGAGCCACAAGATGACTTTGAAGAAGAACCAGTTGAAGAAAGTTTACCACTGGTAGTTTTTGTCAGTACCACAAATGAATGGTATTATAATATAGCCTAATTTCTCACATATGGAAAATGTCTTGAGAATTTGACAGCTAAGGAAAAGAGAGCTATCAAATTGAGAGCTATCAAGTACATTATTTTGGACAACACATTGTTCAAGAAAGGAATTGATGGCATGTTCCTCAGATGTTTTGATAAGGAACAACAACCCAGGTTGCTTGAAGCCTTTCATAATCATGCTTACGGTGGTCATTTCTCTAGGCCTAGTGATAGCTCATAAAATTTTGCAAGCACATTATTACTGGCCCACTATGTTTTCTGATGCTCAAAAATGGGTAGCAAAATGTGAAGCTTGTTAGTAATTTGTTGGAAGACCTAAATTTTCAGCTTTTCCTTTAAAGTCATTTGTTATTGAAGATCCCTTTCAACAATGGGGTTTATATTTCATTGGAGTTATGAATCCTAATTCTAAAGTGCTGGTCATAATCACATGCTCACTCCAATAGACTAATTTATGACATGGGTAGAAGCTATAATGGTGAAACAAAATCTACTACGGTAATGTGACTTCATCAAAGAGAATATATTGATTTGTTATGGAATTCGAGAAAATATCATTACGAGAGAATGCCACTAACTTCTCTTCTACAGAGATGATAGGTTTTTGTTATAGGTATGGGATATATTTGTCTCATTCATTAGATTACTACTCACGGGAAATGGTAAGGTAGAATCCAATAACAAAAACATCATTACTATCATGCGCAAGTTAGTAGAAGAAAATCAAAGAACTTGGCACAAAAATTTATATGATGCATTATGGGCTGACCACATAACTCCCAAAAGAGCAATTGGGATGTCTCCATTTCAACTCTTGTATTGAACCAATGCTCAAATTCCCATCACATTAAGTTTACCAACATTACGATTGGCTTAAGCAATTGATGATGAATGCTTTGCCAATGTGTTGGATAAAAGGATCATGTTCCTAAGAAAGCTCTAAGAAAAAAGAATTCAAGTAGAAAAAGTTCGAGGAACACCAATCCAAAGTGAAGAGGTTGTTTGATGATAAAACTAAGGAGAGGAAATTTTGAATCAATGACTTAGTTCTTCTTGGGATAAGAGACATGAACCAAAAAGGAAAGAACGAGAAGTTTGATTTGTTATGGCTAGGACATTTCAAGACCATAAATTTATGTGGAGATGGCACATGTTACTTGGTGTATCTCGATGGAACTCATTTTATTTTTCCCAATAGCAGAAATATCTCAAGCATTATCAAAATTGAAAATGATTTGTCCCCCAGTATTTACATAGGTAATTAGAATTTTGGTTTTTTATTTTCCCTATGTTTTGCTTTTCCTCTCTTTTGTCATCCCATTTTTTTCTCCATCATTTTTGGGGATCATGTTCATTAAATATTTGGGTCTGGGTTCGTTGCTATGTCCATGAAGTCCTTGTTCCCAATTAGAGCTAGTTGTTATCAACTAATTTTGAATTTGCAAAATTAATAAGCATGAAAAATTTGAAAATTTTCAAAAGTGTTATTTTGCGTGTTTTATCACCCTCATCGTGATCATCCCATTCTTGTGATCATTTCGATCTTCATTTCATCCATGTCGGTTGAGAATTCCTCCCACCCAGTCACAAACTACGTTAATTAATTACTTAATTTATCACCCTTTATTTGATAAAATCAATTTTATTAATTTTTGAGGGTTTTTAATTAAATAAATATTAATATAATATTTATTTAAATTCAATCGATAAGTTTTTATTTATGGCTAGGAAAATTAAGCTTTTGCTTCCGATTCTTTGGGGATTCCAAATTGGATTCCTATACTTGGTTTTCCCCTTTCGTGGAAAATTATTCTTATTTCTACACTTGTGGGATTTCTTCTATTGGTTTCAATTCAACCGGTTGGAAAATGGGCAAAAAATCTCCTGATTTCCCACATGGGGAAATAGGGTGGGGATTGCTAGCCTGCCTTGCCATTTCCACTGGAAAATGGTTATCTTTTCCCATTTTCCCTTGACAATTAATGCCACTACCCAGGAAAGAGGGAATTGGTTATTTCAATAGGAAGGGGAAATAGTTATGGGGAAGCTTCTTTAATTCCCATAACCATTTCCCCATGAAACTAGTTGGAAGAATTTTTGTTTCTTACTCTATTTAATTGATTTATTTGTGCTATTGTTAAACCATTACAAAGAAGAAAACAAAGAATAACAATTTGTTGTCCATGCAAGGGAGAAGTATTGTTCACGCATTTTAAAACTAGCATTGTATACACAACTGACATTAAGCACGTGGAGGAAAGGATAGAATTCTACACTCAAGTAAAGAAGAATATCTAAAATTAGTATGGAAAACAAGAAATTTTGTGCTATTATTTAAAAGAATGTGTTGAAAATAAATTAGAATGAGCCCAGGAATGTAAAAAAACCTACGAAGGAGATATAAAAGATCAATATAATACAAATAAAAGTGTGTAGAATAATGTATTCTTACCATGCTTGTAGAAGAAGACAAAATTCACAACCAGCATGGAGGATAAAAAATATAATAAAAAAATCCACATGGGAGAGGGAATAAGGAGAGGAGCCCATGCATTGGGTAGAGCAACACACTTCCACTCCTTTAAGAGTAAAGAAATAACATTAGCCATGCATTGGTCACGGAGGGATAAATCAAAGCGGGGAGATAATAAATGTAGGTATAAAACCAACCCCACACACACACAATTCAAAAAAACTCATAGAAATCAATGCCTTAGCAAATAATAGTCCACGAAGGAGGAAAATTATGGTTTCCACATTGCCAAAACAACCAAAGTGTAAAGTGTAAGTTTCCATGCATTTACTTGGTTATCTATAAATTTGCAAGAGAAAAGAAATATCTTTTTAAGGCCACATTCAAAAGGATAACCATCCATAAAAATAAAAAAAGTTTTTTGAGTTACAAAAGTAGGCCACGTATTTGCATAAATAGAGAATTCACGTGCTAAAGATGGAATAGGAAATTCATGCAGAAATAAAACAATATTCATGCATTTTCTTTAACAATAGTTGCACGAAGAGAATTTATGGTTCACGCATGTAAATGAAATATTTCTCACACATTGCCCGAAAAGAAAAAGATTAAATTGATCCTGTTGTGAAATATTAAAATCCGAAATTTTAATTAAAAAATAAATATCATTATTGTCTGCATCTTGATTGAAGTCAAGCTTAGTCTTGATATGTTGTATTGACATTTAAAAAAAAATTGTAACTCGGGATAGATTATTATTATTATTTTTAATAATAATAATAATAATATTAATATTAAAATGAGATATATTCCTCTTGCATTAACGGTGGTTCGAGAGACTAAGAGCGACCATGTTTGCATTGTTTTACATGCCTGAGTCATTTTTCTATAAAATTAATAATGGCCAAAAATATAATAAATTTGTAGGGAAAATGAGGAAGCTAGTGGAGAAATCCAATAAGTCCGTGCTCAATACAATTTCCAAGGAATCATCCCTCCCAGTTCTATCAAGTCAACATATGATAATATCACCGAATACAAATCTTGGTCATATCAATATCACGGATGCAATTTTGTGATTAGGTGAAAGCTGAAGGAAAAACATATTATTGGATAGGCTTTACCATAGTGGTCTACCCCAAGTAGTGGCATTTCCAATCCCGGTGCAATGCCCAGAAGTTGGTTATTACACAGGCGAGCATTATGATCCCGAGAGACACAGGCTTACGCAATGGATAGAAGAAAGCTATTTTTGGGCTCATAACAAAGGAGTCATGGGTCAATTAAATAATGTTTTCCATTACTTTCCCCACTAAGTTTCAAAATAGCTCTCATCATTTCAAAAGAGTTAACAATGCATTCACCTTCCATGTGATTCAAAACTTGAATAATAATACAGAGGAAAGATTATCCAAAGAGGCCATGGATGTCATTTCCTAATGGGGAACATGGTTTTGTCAATTTTCATCCTTTTCCTATATTTGTGTGAGTGGATTTGTAGGTAATCCATGGAAGCTTCCTAAGCATGTAAGTGACAAGTGGGCATTAATGGAGTTTATGCGACAACTATTCCAAGTTCATTGTCTTCTCGTGACAAACATCTTTCAAGAATTCATTTCCCAATCCAAACCGGGGCATATTTAGAATATCACACCAAGGAGGATCTGGAGATAATCTTAAGTCTTTTGTTATGTATGATCTGTTATGACACTTTTGAATGTAATGTGGTTACTGATATTGTGATCAATATGAATATATGGCTTTATTCTAAATATCTGGTTCATGGGTGCAAACCCTAGTGTCTCTTCTTCATGTTATGAATCAGATATGTTCTTTATATAATGTTTCTCTTGTTATTTGCATGGGTATATAGATGTAATAGCTCATCGATGCTTTTAAAACGAGTGCATGAACATTTACTTTTCTACATCTAATTTTCTATCAATGGCAAGATCTTCTCACAATGCTCACATAAAGGAGGGGCTTAGCACCCATGCGTGCCTCGGGTGAGCACTCATTGCATGTTGGGTAAAAGGAAAACACATGGGATTATAAAGTTGTATTAAGAGTACATAAAATGTCTACATCTTGGTTCCATTGCTTTGGACTTCTTTTAAAAGATATTGTGAGAATGATGTGTGACATAGTCACTTGACCTTAGATAGTGTCGAGGCATGGTTTAAGAGCATAGAGGATGAGTTTTTAGATATTTAGTATTGGACCTAAGTTTAATGCACTTAAATAGGTAGAAGAGCATATATATCATGAGTTATATGAGACCTTCTTCTTGTTTCCTAGTAGAGATGCATGAATGGATTTCAACAGTATGCATACATAGATTAAGTTGGTACTATAGATCTCACATTTGGACCCAAGATGAATATCAGAGGCTGCAGGATGCTGATCTAACTTGGACATGTTGTTGATCATTGGTGGAAGAGAGTGCTGACCAGTTATACCCTAGAATACGTTATTTCTACGTATTCTTGTCTTGAGGTTGCTGAGTTTGAGTTCTTAAAGGAACCTAGAGGATCATTTTTGTATGTTATCCCTTTAGCCATGAAGATCCTACTCATTACACTAAGTTTGGAAGCATTCCCTATGGCCGGCTAAGATTCTTTGAGCATTGGGCGAGGAAGCTAGGGTGGAGGAAGATGACAAACATTGTGGTTGAAAAATAAAGAGAGGAGAGATGACTCAAGTATAGTGAAGCATGTGAAAGGGATCTGGATAGAAAATGTGAGGTTGTGGGAGTGATGGATTTATGAAGGTAGATGTTGTGAGAAGGAATTGAGGTTCACGTGGAGGATGTGAAGCTTTGAGTAGTTTTTTTACCCCATCTCGGAAAGCACGAAGAGAGATCCTTGATTTTGATGAGACCTCATCCTTGGAGAAAGGAGAGCTATTGGTGTGCATTAGAATCCAATTGATGAACAGCCCTTGGTGCTTAGTCTTCCAAATCAAGAGATAAGTATTGCTAACCCAGTTGGTATTAGATGGGAGTGACCAATCTGTGCTTAGGAGATATAATTTTCATTTGGTACATCTATGGCTACACAATCATTTCTTGTGTTTAGAGGAATATTGTCTGGAATGAAGTTTTGGCAAAGTGTGAGTACAAAGCTTGGGTATCACATCTAGGAGTGGCATGGGACACACATCTGGTAGTGGTGCAGTATCAAAAACTATTGGCATGCAGTTCATTGGGACATTGGGAACTCTAGGCAACCACTTCAGGCCCTTTACCAGGCTACAGGAGGTGGATTTGGTGGTATATGAGCTGGAGGACCTGATGGACTGGGTGAGTGTGGAGGATTTGGTGGATCGGAACCTAGTGGATCTAGTGGTGGAGGAGAACACTGAGGAATCAAGGTTCTTGATCAGGTGGACAAGGGCCTCAACCACCTCAACAAGTGTTCTTTGAAGATGTTTTTCACCTACCAGACTACAAGGGTGTTGAGGATGTTGTAGAGCATGTACACAAGTGTGAATTGTTATGGCATGCGAAGGGGATCACTACCCCAGAGTGGAAGGAAAGTTAGTTTGTAACAACGACATTGCAAGGACGTGTGCATAGTTGGTACCAAAAGTATGACCCCCATCAGATAGTGGTAGATTACACCGCACTACAAAATGCCTTCT
Source organism: Taxus wallichiana var. yunnanensis (assembly GCA_018340775.1). Taxonomy (NCBI): domain Eukaryota; kingdom Viridiplantae; phylum Streptophyta; class Pinopsida; order Cupressales; family Taxaceae; genus Taxus; species Taxus wallichiana. Next base: position 434,765,949 of record CM031237.1, read on the forward strand.
TTTTGAATTTCATATCCCTAAGTTTGAATAGAAGAGCATCAATGCACTGAAGGAAATTGCGAAAGGAATGGAAGAGAGTGTGTGGGAGTATGACATGTGTTTTAAGACTCTCTTATAAAATCTATCCTATGATATTCACCCTCTCATCATGCTCATTGGTTTATTGGAGGATTGATAACACCGTTTAGGAGAGTGATTTCACACAAGAATTTCACAGACCCACGCAGTTTCCTTGAGGCTGCCCTACACGCCGAGGCTATCAGAAGCATGGATACTAGTGTTAGCCCCTTCCTTGAGGCTCATTATTGCCTCAATGGTGAAAGCATCTAGAGAAGCTATCTGTGAACTCATCGCATGAGACCCATAATAGTATCTATGGTGCATGGATTTGTGAGGTATAAGGGAATACTGAAGATAGTTTCCCTAGAGATTGTACGTGCCATGATAGTGGACTATGAAATTTTCCATGGAGATCATGATGCAAGTAGATGCCCACTACTACAATGTGATCCATAAGAATGTGTTGTGCTATTGCAATATCTACACCTCTACTACCCATAACACCAAGGATTGTAGATTGATTGACCAGATACATGATGCCATTGATATTGGTGTGTGCCAGACCAGCCTCACAAATAATTCCAAGGATGATGGTCATCACTATGAAGGGTGTGCAGATGGAGGGACACATGGAAGAGGTTTCTGAGGAGGATTTCATGGTCATGGTAACCACGAAGGAGGAATAAGTGAGTTCTTATGTGGGACATGTTACAATTGTGGATCCATGGAGCACTACAAGTGCTGAGTGCCTAATCTGCTATAATGTTCATGGTGTGGAAAGAAGCACAAGTATGAGGAGTGCTCAGATTTATTTGAGCACATGAGCTAGAAGCACTAGAAAAAAAAGGCATCGGGATGGTAAGTGTGAGGAAGGTCGATTCACAATGGATGCCAAGAGTGGCACACGAGTCGGAATTAGAACCGGTACTAGTTATGATGACGTGAGTTGAGGTTGTGCACACAAGGGAAGTACCAAGGAAAATACATCTAGTTGTTAGAGAAGAGGTGGTGCATGGAAATATCTAGACCCTACTCATCAAAAGGAGGTGTATCAAGAAACCATGGATGTGATTCGAGCCTTGAGGAGAGATCTAGTGCTAAAAAGAGATAATAAAGGAAGTTAGAGAAAAGGAAGAATGTTGAGGCTCCACAAAAGGATCTGGATGAGGTTAGAGAAGTATGAAAATGTTGAGGCAAGATAATATCATTCCCTTACTAGGATATTGGTTTACGAGAGAAGGTACCACATGCTGGAGAAGGGCACGAGAGGCAGGTTATGCATGCCAACCTTCCTCCCCAAATCCTTGATTATGACAAGGATATTACCTTGAATGTTGTTGTAGATGGGTGGCTTCTAAAAATATTTTGATTGACACGGGTGTAGAGGTCAATGTTCTCACCCTAGATGCATGGCATCAAATGGGAAGGCCCCTATTACATCCATCTTCAAATGTGTTATATGGCTAATAAGACAAAGGCAAAACCCATTGGTGTCTTGAAGGATGTTGTTATCACTATCCAAGGGGAAAATTCACTAGGGATTTCAATTCTTGGCGCTATCCAAGGTAGATAAATTTAGTGTTACTTGGGTGCCCTAGTGTTATAAGAATAATGTTGACCTAAGGTTCAATAAGGGATACATAAGTTTTGAAAACAAGGAGGAGCAGGGTCATCATCCCCTTAACCGATGGAAAATCAGCACCATATACTGAGCCCTTGGGAGAATAATTTCTTGATAGGATCTATGTGCACTCTATCAGGGACCCTAGGTGATTCACCCTACAGAGGAGTTATCCAATTTGAAGATGCTCAGTCCATGAGTGATATAACTAGTGTGGCATGTGAAAATTGGGCACAAGACTTATGAGTTAATTGGGTGACAACTAAGAGGCTCTGTGACAAGGGTAATGAAGGTGCGCTCAGTCAAACACCCAAGGAGGAAGAAGTTACCAAGTTATTCTGGAGGAGCCAACCCTGATGATTTCTTATGTGAAATGGAGGCTCAATGGAAAAATGAGGTTGAAAGAAGAGGGATGCTCAACTATAACTTTCTTAGGGACCATAGTGTGTTGGGAAACCCATCACGATAGCCTTCTAGAGTGGCATGAGGTGAGAATCATGTTCTCTATAAGGTTCTCCCAAAGTAATGCACCCACTACAATACAGACTACCATGGGAAGGAACCTACCTCATTTCACGTCCAAGCATGTGAGAAAACATGGATGGGAGGTATGGAGGCTTTACCACCTTCTTTATGGGTACATAAGTTATATTCCACCTTACATGAGGTTGCGCACATATGGTATATTCACTCAGAGATGCATGCAAAAAGGATATTGGTAGGAGTTGATGGATGACCTCCTTCAAGCTTTTGAGTATTGAAGTACTAAACCATCGGTGGATAGGCATTGTAGGTTGTTAAACTCCTAACGATGGGAGATAGTGCCATGGTGGATGATAGGATATTAGAGTTATTAGGTGAACTTGGTTTGGAACCACACTTTGATGAAGAAGAGTCGAAGAAGAGATGCATCTTGAGCACGTGCATGGAGAAAGAAAAGGGAAATATGGTCTATGTGATAGATGGTGAAGAGATGGAGAGTTTGGATGTTAACCATACTGAAGGTATGCACAAAGTTATTGATAGTGTTAATGAGAAAGTGCACGCATACCATGAACCCCTAAAAATAAATAAGGTTAACATTGGCTCGAGAGGTTGAACCTAAGGAGGCCACTATTGGAGACTATTGGTCGGAGAAGGAAGTCTCAAAGATCATTGATCTATTGTGTGATTTTAGGATTTATTTCCATGTGGGTACCATGAGCTTAAAGGCATTCACCACTCCTTGGGGAGATGAAGATCAAGTTAAAGAAGGTGTGTGTGATTTGGAAGAGGCCTTATCAAATGAATCTGAATCTTTGCATCATCAAGGTTAAGGAGGAGATAGATAAAATGATCACTTGGGCATCATTGAAGCTATGGAGGAATCAGAATGGGTAAGCCCCATGGTCATCAATATTAAAAAGGATGGAAGGATAAGGATCTGTGTTGACTACAGGGACTTAAAATGGTATTTTTATTTGATCCTTTTCCAACCCCTTTTCTGAAGAAATCCTAGAAGGAGTGGCCAGGTGTGAAATCTATTCCTTCACGGATGGATTCTCAGGATACCATCAAGTTAGAATTGCTAAAGAAAAGAAAAGACAAATTTCACCACTTGAATGGGGAAGTTTTTCCTATACGGTCATGCCTTTTGGACTGAAGAACTGCACCGACTATGTTTTTGTGCATAGTGGTCCAGAATTTCAGGATTTTATCCATAAGTTTCCTATAATTCTACCTTGATGATTGGATAGTGTATGGACTAGTGAAAGACCATTGTGATAATTTAAGGTTGATGTTTGAGAGATGTTGGCAGTTGAGGATATCCCTCAACATTAAGAAGTGTGTTTTTACTACTCCATTTGGGACCTTGTTGGGGCATATCATATGTAAGGAAGGTTTGTTGGTGGATCCCACAAAAGTTGTTGTTATTGTGGGGTTGGGAGAGCCTACCAATAAAAGCGCATTATGTGTAGATTCCTTGGGCATATGGGATACTACCAAAAGTTTATCAAGGGGTATGCCAAGATCACCACACCATTGGAGAAGTTACTAAAACACAAGAGTGCCTTTCATTGGGGAGAGCATGCAACAGAGATGATTTTGACACTTTGAAGGATAGACTTGTCACTTGCACCCATATTATGGTTTCCCTCTTGGGATAAACCTTTCCACGTGCATGTTGATGCCTCAGGGACAACCATTGGAGCAGTCTTAACACAACCTAGAGAAGGGATTGTTGATCACCCCTTTTTTTTAAGTAGGAAGTTGACACCAGTAAAAAAAAAATACACCACTACTAAGCACAAAGCACTTTCGATGATCTACGTGCTACATAAGTTTAGGAAGTATCTACTAGAAACACCCTTCATATTTTACACAAATCACATGGCCTTGAAGTACTTGGTGAACAAGCCCATTTTGCAAGGGCGCATATGTCGGTGGGTCTTGTTGTTTCAGGAATTTGAGTTTACAGTTGTTGTGAAACCAAGAAAGAGTAACTCAGGGCTGATCATTTATCAAGGATTGACTCAGGGGAGGATGTGTAGAGCATTGAGATGTTATATTCTAGATGTACAACTATTTAGGTTGTGGCGTGCACCCTCCGAACTTAGAAGATATTGTTGTGTTTCTCAAAATGGGTGTGGCACGAAAGGAATGAAATCTTTGGAAAGGAAATAGTTAGCTATACACGCTGCACCCCTATATGCTAATTAGTGGATACTTATACAAGTTAGGCCATGATGAGGTTCTGCGCCGATGTGTTAGAACATGAGTGTGTTGCAATCATGGAAGAAGCACATGGTGGGATTGCAGAGGGCACTATGTAGGGAATGCCACAACGTGTGAAAGATTATACTCACAGGGATTTGGTGGGAAAGAATCTACCAGGATTGTATTGAATTTTGCAAGGCCATGACCATTTCCAGTGCCTTGGCAAACCAAGAAAAAGGGATGAGATTCCCTTGAGACCTATATCTAGCACATAACCATTTGAAAAATGGGCCATTGAATTTTGTAGGACCAATTTCACCTACCACGTAAAGGATTGGTTCATGCTATATCATCACTTGCACTATTACTTAACAAGGTGGGTAGAGGCAAGTGCCTACAAGGGATTGTACAACAATGAAAGATACTAGATTCTTATGGGAGAACATAATCAATAGGTATGGATGTCCTTTAAGATTGACTAGTGACAGGGGTACACATTTTTTGAATGAAACAGTCAGGATTTTGTTGGCAGAGTTCATGGTGGCCCATCATAAGACTACCCCATATCACCCACAAGCTAATGGAACTACTTGAGGTGTTTAACAAAATTATGAGTCACACATGACAAAAATTTGTGATGTGGGAAGACAAGATTAGGATGACAAGGTATCAATCATTCTATGGGCATACATGACAACCTACAAGAGATTGAACAAAGCCACACATTTTAGTTGGTGTTTGGCGTGGAGGTTGTTTTACCGGTTGAATTTATGCTACCATCATCTATGTATTATGTGTGTAGGAGGGTTAGCTGATGAAAAAGAAATTCAAGAGTGCATGGAGAAGTTAATGTAGTAGATGAAAGGAGATCACTTGTTAGATGGAGTCAAAGATTGAAAAGGCATGACAAAAAGCATGACATGATCACCATATTAAAAATAAACAATTTGAGGTTGGGCAAATGGTTTTTTATATGATTCTAAATTTCTACACCATCTTGGGAAACTAAAATTCCATTGGTTGGGACCATATATCATCTCATACATCCTTGATTTAGGTGCATTTCGATTCTGAGCACTTGGATGGGACAGGTTACTGAGCCATTTCAATGGGAGTAGGTTGAAGCCCTACTATAAATAAGTCTTCCTTGTGTTTGTAAATAAGGTAGTATTGCCATTTAGCCTAGGATTTCCTTTTATGCATTTCTTTTCCTTGTGTTTCCCTTTCTCATTGCTTGTTCCTTTCTTTGTGTTTTTTTTGTGTGCCTTGTGCATTAGTAACCACTTATTATTTTCAAAAGGTTGTGTATGTGCATGAGGACCACACATCTATTTTTGTGTGGGGTGGAGTAATGCAAAGTAAAATAAAAGTTGGTAGTGGAAGTTGTGTTTCGATGGCAAATTGAAGGATGAAAAGTGCATAGTATGGAAGAGCGTGCATAGAAAAAGGTGGACATAAATAATTTTGGTGTTAGGATAGATTTACAAAGACCACATACAAAGGATGAGAAGCATAGGAACAACATGAGGTAGGTGAGGGAAAAAATTAGGTTAAGGATGAAGAAAGTGCCTTCGGCGCTGCAAATGCGCACATAAGAGTCTTTGGTCGTAAATATTTTTGTGCTAGAAGGTTGTAAGGGTTTTTTACACAAGATTGGGTGCATGTGGGTAAGAGCACTTAAGATTGGATTTAGTGGAAAAAATACATTTAATGTTAAGTATGTTGGTAGGTGGCATAACATTTATTATGGGAGATGAGAAAAAATCTATAAGTAGAAGGTCGGGCACATTATTGTTTACCTTGTTATTACGATATTGAAGAGCTCTTGCAAACTAGGGCATCCACGAAGAAATATTTATGTGAAGGAGGAATTGTGAAAATCTAAGTGCATGACTAGTGTGATTTGAACAGAGTGGAAGGAGTACATGGGTGTAGGGAAGAAGGGTTCAGAAGAGTACGCCATCTTGTGGAAGGGTTGTCCAGTTAGGGTTCTACAGCTAGGGCATGGGAGTAAAGGGATTTTTCATGAAGTTGAGCCACATATTTGAGTAGAGAAAGGAAGAGGAGCAAGGAAGAATTTGTTTTTAACTCAAAAAAAATGGCACCAAAGAAGGAAACCATCTCACCAAAGAAGGGAAAGGGAAAGGGGAAACAAACAACCACCCACCGTTTAATGAAGAGTGGTATGTGGAAATGTAATACCCAGATGGTGTGTTGTTGGGAAAAGAATGGGTATCCCATGTAAGGAAGATGGCCATGAGAGATTACAACCATCACAAAAGCACCACGAGAAGGAGATGGCATTAGAACTGGTTCACTTGACAGAAAAAAGGACACTAGAAGGAATGTCGATATATGATGATGAGGTGAAGGTAAAGTTGGAGAAGGTTGGGTTGCTGCAACTTTATGAGTTTCCCTACTTTGGAAAACCCAAGTGATTATACCAATGGTTGATGTCATGTGTGCACGAGGACCACTTCTACTTCGGGACGAAGAATGCACATAACCCCTCAACTAATCTCTAATTTTATTGGTCCTTGTCTACGAAAGGGAGCCCGTTGGATGATGACCTGAGGAAAAGGAAGCCATTAAGGAGATAATCTAGGATTATGATTATAAGAAGGGCTCACACTACTTTGATATCTCAGATATCTCTGACCCAGTGATGAGGATGGCCGCACACTTGGTATCCAAGATGAATGGGCAAGAGAGGTGGACACAGATAAACAAGGCTTGGTTGAATGTGTGCTTGAAATATTATGAAGGAACCATCTATAACTCTTTCCCCTTCATTGTAGAAGAAATCATCAGTGCCACGCACATGAAGGAGAGAAGATCATGTTTGGGAATGTCCTCCTCACCATCATCTTCTTAGAAATTGGAGTGCCCATGGGCCGAGAGAATTTTTATGGGAGTATCCAGATGAAGACCCTTCCCCCATGAAGAGATTTGAAAAATACACTTGTGACACCATGATGGCCACCCACAAGGTGCACCTGAGAAATGGTACAAGAGGATGCACAACGTGTTTGGAGATGAATGGAGGATACTCGAACAATTACCAAAGTCTAGTGCTAGGAGAGAGAAGTTTTCTATCTACCAACATTTCTACATTGGTAGATTCACATTGATAGATGGGACTAAGAGTCCATGGTGTAAAATACCTTTCTCTTTCACCACGCAATACTTTCAAGCAGGGGTCAATATCATTTAAAGAAGAAAAAGACTAAGGTTCGACCTCAGTGAGGTAGACCAAAACCACCTCGACCTACGAAGGAAGCTGGTATATCCCAAGAAGCACACTTATGTGGAGAATTATGTCTCCCATGAGGTGTGCATGATGAAAAACTATGACACTACATGTTGTTGGAAGGACCATAACAAGGGTATACCTACGGATCAAGCCCAAGTATGAGAAGGGTGCCTACTTGGAGAATGATGTCTCCATCCCAGAAGACCCCACCAAGAAAAAGAAGGCACATGCCAAGGAAGAGAGGTGCCAGAGAATAAATCACCAAGTGTGCTAGACAACACAATCTTTGGGCGCACTGCAGGTAGGCACTAAGCCAAGTACATATGCATGGTGGAAGAAGTCCCCCATTAAGGAAAGGAAAAATCACCTAAGGAAGAGGTGCCAGAGTAAGAAGATCCTCCTACACAAGAATAATTACTAAGAAAGGAGTCACTTGTTGAAGAAGAAGAGAAGGAAGAGTCTCTATACTAGAATCACAAGTTATGAAGAATTAGAAGGTAGTAGAGAAGGTTGAATTAGAAGAAATAGAGAGCCTGGAGGCCTACAGAGGTGAAAGGGATGATGATGAGCATGAAGAGGCTCAAGACCATCCGTGTACAATGTGCATGACTCGAGGATGAGGGAAATGAAGAAAAGGATGGAGAAGAGGAAAGTTCTCAAGGAAAAGGGGAGAGTGAGGAAGTGAATACAAAGGATCAAAGGACCCCAAGCCTCACCAAGGAGTAGATAGAAGAGGTCAGGAAAGAGAAGTAGTGGGCATAATAAAGGAGTTAGTGGAGTAGGAAGTGGAGTGAAGTGTTGATGAGATACTCAAGGAGATAGATGAGGAAAGTGTAGGGAAAGAATATGGGAGCATGGGTGAGAGATCCCAACTTAGCGATAAGCTTTCTAAAGGCAACAAGCACACATAGGAGGAAGAGTGTGGTAGTAGCAATGCGGGAGCAAGGGATGAGTCACACTAATGATCCAAGCAAGGTATTACATGTGCTTCCAAAGTACCATTCCCCTGATAACCAAACTCCTTGCATGGTCTTCCTTTGAAGAAGAAGGTGCATACCCATGAATGAGGAAGATGTTATCTTGGGATTTTGAGTCCCATGTTGATGAACCCAGTTTGAGGTTAGTCAGGGAGTGTTGATGAAGGTACTAGAGAACAAAGGAATAAACCCACTAGTAAACACTCAACAATTATCAGATGAGAAAGTTTGCAATGCCCTCAACAAGGTATCGGTTGAGGTTGAGGTGAGGCTGTTTGGAAGGAATGACAGGTAAGGTTCCTAGAGAAGAACTAGAGAAGAAGAAGGAGGAACTCATTGAGAAGAGAAAGGATCTAAAGTAGGAAGAGTTGATCAATGCATAGTTAAGGCACAAACTAAGGGAGGAAAAGGTGAAGGTGTGAGAGGTATAAAAAAATTGAAATGATCACGGATGCCATTATCCTGAAACACCTAGACCTAGCACCACTTGAGTAAAAATATGAGTCAACCTTACAATGCTTGGAAGACTTAACATGCATCCTCACCATGGAAAGGTGGCTGCTCTCTTAGAATCAAAGAGAAGAGAGGCATTTTGGCACCAAAAGGAGGAAGAGAAGATGAAGATTGGGGAGACAATAACATGATATTCTGAACTCTCTTTTCCATTATACAAACCACCACGCACATGGTTGAGGCCATGTATGATAACTACATTGATAGGGATAAAGTAGCAAGTATATTAGTTTCTACACATGAGGTGGATCTGAAGGAATTCAAGAAAAGAACAAAGGAAACAAGGCAGAGAGTGGGATAAGATCCTAGCCAAGGTTGAAAAGAAAATGGAAGCAATCAAAACCTTGTGAGGTTTAGTCAAAAATTGGCTCAAGGAGTTGTACCCCCAGGTCACACAAAGAATGGATGTGCTTGATGACCTTAGCAAGTAGTTGGAAGGGATTGTTGATACGCTGAATGCTAAGGGAGATGAATTGAGTTTTGAAGAGGTGAGTGCTCTAGTGGGTGACCTACTCCAGTAGGTGCAGGGTTAAGTAGATGCGCTCATGGGAGAAAATTGAGGAAACAATGAGGAAGGAGTTCCCACTCCTTTTACAAAAATAACAAATTCTTCATTCTTCCATTCTTCATTCATTCTTCATTCTTCCATTCTTTATTCAAACTATCTAAGTCCCACCATTCTTTATTCTTTGGAGGATCAATATGTTTCCAAGGATGGAGAACAAGCTTAGTGTGGGGTGATGTTGGGCCTCAAAATATTGGCTAAGTGTCGAGAGAGCACGTGTGGGTGCGGGGCTAGGAAGAAGAAGGGCGCATGGGGAAAAGTGCACAGGACAAGGGTTTAAGAAGGGTTTATGAGAAACTAGGGTGCACGCAAGGCAGGACAAAGGATCTAAGGACTTAGCCATTTTTAGCATTCTAAGAGGCACTTGAGGAAAAAATTGACCCGACTAGGCATGCTTTGAAGTGTATAAGGAACAAGCCTGAGACTTGGTGGTCAATAAAATAATATTCCATGCATGGAAGGTTCTAGAAAGACATCATTGTAGAAAGTGGAGAGCTCGGAACAAAATAAAAATGCTCATTGGAGGACCACATGGACACTTGCAAGTGATATACTCTCAAGGAAGGCATGGCGGTGGTGCTAAACCTATTTATAGTGATGATCTAGAGCAAGGAAGACAAACTTGAATGGAGAAGAAGTTGACATACATCAAAAAGTAAGATCATAAGGAATGCATCAAGAGTATGATGCTTGATAGGCCAAGATTTAGAGCATTAGTGCTAAGGATTATAATGGGTGTAATTGGCCTCTGTATGGAATTAGAACATGTAATAGGGGATAAAATAGAAGGGCATAGTTAGAATATCACACCAAGGAGGATCTACAAGGGATATCTTAAGTCATTTGTTATGTATGATTTGTTATGACACTTTTAAATGTAGTATAATCTATATAATGTTTCTCTTGTTATTTGCATGGGTATATAGATGTAATATCTCATCCGATGCTTTCAGAATGAGTGCATGAACATTTACTTTTCTACATCTAATTTTCTATCAATGGAAATATCTTCTCACAATTCTCACATAAAGGAGGGGCTCAACACCCGTGCGTGCCTCGGTGAGCTCCCAATGCCCGATGGGTGATAGGATGACACATGGGATTAGAAAGTTGTATTAAGAGTTCATAAAAATGACTACAATGGAAATGTTGCTTTGGACTCCGGTTTTATATGCAAAAGTGGTAAAGGATACTATTTTTTGGGTTGATTGTTAAATCAAGAAAAGGAAAATGGTTTTTAAGGTAATTGACATTGACTGCTATGCTCTTTTCAAGCTTTCAATGATTTCATTCCCAAGAAACCCAAAGTGCTCTCCCAAATAACGGTGGATGATGATGAAATAGATTTGTGGCTTTTACCATCCCACAAGTTGACAAGAAATGTGATGCCATGAAATCTACTGATTATGAAGTTTCTAGAATTGGAATTTTGAAGTCCACATTTGAAAGTTACATGGTGATGGCCTGAGATTCAATAGATATTGTGCTAAAGAGGCTTGAGAAATATAAGTCTCAGAAATCTCAGCTCAAGGCTGAAAATAATCAATTGGTGGATTACATTCAACATCGATAAATCCTATATTATCCACTTTCCCAATATCGATGAAGTGGCTAAACTTGATAAAGAAACTATCAATTTGTCAAAAGAAATAAACACATTAGATCATGTCACTAAATCCTAGATTTTAGAGATTCTCATTTTTGGTAAAGAAACAATAAAAACAATTGTTAAACTCCGTGAAGATATTAACGTGTGTCTTGATCCAATTCTTTCTTTCGAGGAAAATTTTGTTTCTAATATATCAAAATTGGATGAGATATTTCCTAGTCTACAAGAGATGACAAGTATAAAATCTTCAACTTTAGCCATTGAAGGAATTCTCGAATTTGAATGTCGAAGGACACGCTTTCTTTGGTGCTGCATATCAAATCAAGAAAGACACTTCTCGGGGATTCTATGATCCATTGCGAGAAAATATGAAATGAAGCCTTCACTTTACTCACCTTGATTTAGGATTTCATAGCTAAGATATCCTTGTGATCTTGTAAATGAGAAAAATTAGATGTATTCATCGTAACATGTGGAGGAGAAATTTCACAATTGTCCAAAGGCATGTATAATCCCGCCATCAATTTATCTTCAACTTCAATGGAACATTGCATCAAATTAAGGAAATTGTTTGAGAATATTCGATCAAATATGGTCAATCTAAATGATTTCGGTAGGATCTTGGAATTTCAGGTATTTTGTGAGGCTATTCTTTGACCAAATGAACCTCTTGAAGAAGAAAATATGTTTATAACATTGGGAAGGTTCAAATTATTTCAAATGTGAAGGTGACGGATCCTTATTTCACCGATGGGTCAAGGAGATAGTTTTGTTGGTATCTAATGAAGTGGGAGAGTCCATTTCTCATACGATTGAGATAGGCAGACCCCATTCAATGAATAAGGCACTAGTTTTTGTCATATGTTTTAAAAGTGGTATTTTTAAATGATGTTATTATTTAAGTCACTTTTGGAAAACTTTGGATGACTTAAGTGATTTCTATTTTTAGTTTCTTTTAATAAAGTTGGTTTATAAAGTCAAAGTTACTTAAGATTCCCTATTTAATGTTCATGTAAAACCGTAACTACTTTGTAACTAAGTTTTGGGTTATAAAAGGAAATCAAGGGCTCATTTTAAGGGTGACTTTGAGAGAGAGAAGAAAATAATTTTGTATGCAAGCTTTACTTCAAAGAAAAAAAACTTGTGTTCTTTTGAGAAGATATTTTGGAGTAAATGAAATATGAACTTTGTGTCCCATTCATTATCTATTATAGCATTTTATGTTCTTATGTTCATTAGATGTTATTGTTTGAATCTTACATGTAAATATTGTCTTGGCTCTTATTTTCACACACTACTTATATGTTGTTCTAGTTCATAGTGATCAAGATCTATTATCTACTTGTTCATGTGTTCCTTTTACTCATTCTCGTTTAGCTAATGCAAAATATTCTTTATTTGTGTTAGTTATTTATTTTCTTCTCCATGGAATATTAGGATTCTTTTTACCTAACTCTTGCATGTTATTTCCATTCATTAATTTCCATTCCTTTGATGTTCCAAAACACCCCCACATACAATTTTGAATGTACAAATTTAAATACAATTTTGGTTTTCAATAAAGGTAGCCTCACCTTCATCAAGGTGGGAATTCATTCCCACACTGTTGTTGCATGTCATTTGCATCTATGAAAATACATACGCTAATAGGTTTGATATGCCATTTCTATCAATACATAGAGGAGCTTAGTGGGTGCTAATCATTTTGTTTGATAGGAAACGATGTGAAGTATTAGTTGATTACCATGTATCTCATGGGAACTACATAATAAGGCTATGAATCCACAATTGTAAAGATAGTGTTTTTAATGAGAAGAGGTAAAGGTATGAGCCTAGTTGCCCCTAATCTATATCATGATTTGTTATTTAATGGCTATTTTCAAAATAACAAACTTTTAAGCCTAGGGTCTAATATGTTGTTTCTCAATAAGTAAAGGAGTTTAGTAGTCACTAACTATTTTATTTGATAGTAAATGATGTAAAATATGAGTTGTAAACCATGTGTCTTATAGGAACTACATATTAAGGATAACGATCCGAATCTTAAAGATAGTGTTTATAATGAGAAGAGGTAAAGGTAGAAGCCTAGTGGTTGCTCACCTATACCATGATTTTTATTTTATGGCTATTTTCAAAATAAGAAAGTTTTGATTCTATGGGAAACACATAATACATCTCAATCCATTTCGAGGGTATGTAATGCAGAATTTCACTCCATCACACATAACCTAGAAAATATGGTACACTTAAAATAAATGGATAACATTATTGTTCAAAAATCATGCACATAGTGTTGAAATAAGAACAATTTGATCCTAGCGTTCATTAAGTCATTCCATTTAATATGTATAGAATCTTAGCGGTCATATGAAAAAATGTGAATTATATGTTACAAACAATATGTCATGTGAGTACTACATAAGTCATGATCCTTCTTGAGGGTTTGTAGTACAACACTTGGATCTTCCAAGGATGACACAAATAATATGTTACAATTAGAATAAATGAAAACATAGTAGCGACCCAAAGCAATACATATAGTATTTATAATGACTGGTAGTAATGGTGGGAGCCTAGTGACTGCTAAACTAGAGCATGATCTTTTATTTTATCACTATTTTCAAATTATGAAATTGTTGATCTTAGCATCCACTATGTTGTTATTTTTGATAAAGAAAAAAATTAGAATTCACTTGATAATTTTCTCCCATAAGATCTATGTGTTTCAAACAATATACCTTATGGGAACTACATAAGGCTGGATACCTCTATATGGTATGCAGTGCAACTATTGTCTCTACTAGGTACATTCCAGCCAACATGATACAATTATAATTTAATGGAAAACACTAGCAATCTAAATTTATACGGATAGTCTTTACAATAACCGTAGTGGTAGGAGCCTCACAATCGCTCAGCTAGGTCGCATGATTTATTATTTTATTGTAATTTTCAAAATAATAAACTGTTGAAACTAACGTTCGTTGTGTCGTTACTTTCGATAAGTAATGAAACTAAGTGTTAGGTAAACAATTTTTCCCATACGAAACGTTTTGAATTATATGTTACAAATAATATATTTTATGGACAATACATATGACTTGATCCCTATCGAGGATTTGTAGAGTAACACTTGTTTCCACCATGGATAGTCTATCAAATATGATACAATTATAATCAATGAAAATCACTAGCGAGAAAAAAGTGTACAAACAGTGATTACAATGACAAGATGAAATGGTAGGACCCTAGCTTCTACTAAGCTAGGTCATGATTTTTATTTTATCGCTATTTTTAAATTCTTAGTGCTTTTTACCCTCAATTGATATAACATATTGGATGGTAAATGTTTGCAACCTAAGAAGATTTGCTGATGCAAGATCATCACGGTCCAAAACACAATAAGGTCATATAAGACCATTATAATGTTATCCTATGTGTTTATGTTGTAAGAATTTTAATATGTTCTTGTTAAAGTTTAATTAGTTCTTGTAAAAAGGCTGTAGGAGTTGGTTTTGACTTAGTAAAGGGAAATATAGGCTAAATAAGGTCTTCTAAATGCCATGTCACCATGTTTATGAGTCCATGTATGAGTTTTTTAGGACTATATAGATGATATCTACTTGATTACTATGTTAAGAAGGTTGTTGAAGTTGTTCGGTCAATATAGGAGGTTGTTTAGGAGATGTTACACTAGTTTAGGGGTCTAAACTTAGTCAAAGAACACCTATTCATAGGTGATTCAAATGTATGAAGGATAACCATAGGTTAAACAAGGGTGTGGAAGGACGAGTAAAGATGATATGATGTTTAGAATAAGGAATTTTGCCTCTGTTTCAATGAATTTTCATGTTTCTTAAAAGATTGTATTGAGAACCTAAGCGGGACAACAAGCTCAAAACCCTTGATAAGCAAAATTAACACAAAATTATATGAAGTTTGTTAAGATGAAGAGCTTTTGTAGATGTTAAGGAATGGAAGCATGATTTTTTTATGTTTTGAAAATTCTTAATATGAATTTTATTATAAATTGTTACCTCTTGGGCTTGAACTAGGGCCTCAATTATCTCTTGATTGTATGGATGAAAATGACCAAAAATTTGAATTTTTCTCTTTCTATGCATGCATTAGAGATTACCAAAATATTATGATGATTGGTTGTGTGTAGTTTAAGATCTCCACAACAACATTTTTGAGCAAAAACAATGGAAACACAATTCACATTTCTACGGGAAATAGACTGATTTAGCATTATAAATTGATCGAGTCATGAGTACAAAACTTGTATGGAAGTAATATTAGGCCTAATTCATGAGTTTTGATGGTTTTATAATATCTACCAATAATACTATTTCCTTATTTGAATAAAAGTTGACTTCTGCGGTGTTTACATGACTGATCCAAGTCATTGTGTGAGATTTATAAGAAGTTGAATTGGCCGAATTTGTTCTAGAATAGCATATGAAGGTCTTAGACACTTTTATTAGGTTGATAAAGGTCTAGAAATCCTAGAATAATTCCATGAAAACCCTAAAATTGTATGTGTGGTCTTGAATTGAGTATACATGAGCCAAGAAAGGCTACAAAGCACTTGAGGGTAGAGTTTGAGAGTGCATATTTGGAAACCATTTCTTGAATGTTCATGAAGGATCCTAAAGATTAGCTTGATGAATTTTAACATGTTCAAACATGTATCTAGAGGCCTTGTGACTCCATGATGAGGAAGAAATCCATTTGAGGTAAGAAGTACTAAGAGACATTAAGAGGTATGTATGCCAAATACCTTATAAGTGGACTTGTAGCTTGGGACATTCTTATTTGGTGAATATACGGGTCTTACACATCTATTATACATTGAATCATTGATTACCTTTGATCATTTGAGATAAGGTAAGCTCTTCTAGTGATTTTCTTTCATATATGAGCATGCACTAGGTCTCTTATATATATGCAGGCTTGTATGGAACTCAAATGTTAAAAGCACATGCAAAAGTGCATAGGGTAGGTGTTATTAGAGAAATTTTAAGATCTTAAGAGAGTAGAAAACTTGAGAAACTTACAAAGAAACACGGTGAATGTTAA
This sequence comes from Taxus wallichiana var. yunnanensis, assembly GCA_018340775.1. Taxonomy (NCBI): domain Eukaryota; kingdom Viridiplantae; phylum Streptophyta; class Pinopsida; order Cupressales; family Taxaceae; genus Taxus; species Taxus wallichiana. The sequence goes on from CM031237.1 coordinate 434,782,326, forward strand.
ACCTTCAAGATAAAATAGATAAAGTTCAAGTACAAGTAAGTTAAGTGTTGACCCCTACACCACTGACACTCTAAATGCATTAACATAAGTTCAAACAATTTGGAATAAATTTATTCAATTAGTATTATAAATATAACTTATAGTCATAGTAAGAGAGAATAAACTCTTTTTTGTTGTGCTCATTAAACATTGTTAATAATCAAATCTTTTCTCAAATAGGTAGAACCCACCATGACCTTATAGAGAGCAATGTTTCCACAAAAATGACTATTGTGATGATGGCCATACTTAAGTTTAGGAAAAATGTAATCATTCCCATTTGTTTTTGATAGCTTTTGTGGAATTACCCACCAAGAACCATGCTTAAAATATCATACTTAGACTAGATATAGACATTTAAACATAATGAATAAAGTATGTCCGATATACATATATTTCAAATTGTCTTATATAACAAAAAATGATGAGATATCACTAACTCCATTAATGTGATTTTTTTCTCAAATACTCTCCTCAAAACACCAAACATTAGATCTTCCGACCGCTATCCTTTAAACATCTTCCTTAGTCTTGTTACATGGATTTAATCCTTACTACTACAATATGACCGATATACACATAAATCACATTGAATTCTAAAATATAAAATCTTGAGCTACCAAAAACTCCATTATTGTAATTTGTTGCTCAAACATTATCTTTGAAATACATATATTATATCATAATTTCCTCTATGCTTTTCCATTCAATAGGTGTAAATGGCTAAAAAATGTTTTACATTGTTCTTTTATATGTTGACTAGAAGTCTATCTGCCACTAAAGTGTATATTTTTAATGTTCCTATCATGCCATCTATATAATGTTATAGCTTGTCCAACTCATATGTAATCCTTTCAAAAGGTGAAAATGGTTTTGTATCTTTCAATGCATCATAATTCTATGTCACACTTTAAGAAAAAAATGTTATTATTGATTTGATCCTTAGAATATGAATTTACGTAACCAGTTAAATGATACATAAGATGTCATATCGAAGCCTAGCGATTCTTTAACCATTAAGTTAATTACTCTCTTATGATACATAGTAAAGAAATCTAGAGGTTGGTGTCCACTAGGGTAGTATTTAAATTCCTTATCAGAAAATGCGATAAAAACACATTAAATTTTGAAATGACCTAATTATTAATGTATTTTACTCTAATTATAGGTAAAATGTCTTCCATTGTTTCGTGCTCCATTTAGAACAATTCCATTCATCACAGGTGATATTTGTTGGAAGAAAAGAGATGAGGAATGGTTTGTGGAAATCCATTCCCCTAAAAACTACCACATCAACTTGTGGTTATTTTTTTATTATAGATGACAATCACAAGGAATTTGGTATTGTTCTATCGTCAAAGTTATTGATTTGGGGACACTACGTGTCTAGGTGGAACACTTTGACTTTGAAAACAATAAGTGTCTTATTATGGATATGGATTTGGATGTTTCTTTATTTAGGAAATGGGAAATGCATGCCTCCATAAATAGTAGACCATATTCCTATTCAAAATATGGTTGGAATTTGGGGATTCTAATAGATTAGACAAATGCATTGTTCAAATGCGTAGAAGAAATTCTACAATGGTATATTTATAGTATTTAAAATATTGTATAGAAACAAAAACATCTTATGTTTCTCATTTCTTGCATATAAAATGTTTTCTTTCACCTCCAAAACATGCCAAGTTGTTTACTATGTTGAGTCAAACATATTTTATCAAATTGGAGGTAGACCCATATAAATCAAAATTGCATGGGTTGAAAATAAATATTCAATCATCCGGGTTTGTTGAGGTTGGTGTAATAGAAGAGGAATTTGATTATTACTGCTAGAGAATAAAAGGAGACAACAAAATGAGAGGAAAAGCTCTACATTACTTGAGAAATAAGCATCCGAGATAATATTGTATTGACAGCTTGTAGTGAATCCAATGTAATTAAAAATTAAATTGCATGAATCGGACTACCGCCATTCATTTGTACTATTAGGTTAAGAGAGAAATGGAAAAAGAAAATTTGATTCCCATAAAGGGGAAAATGGAAAATGGAAAAAATATCATGAGGTGGAAGAAGTTCTTCCCATCGAGGCTCAAACAATATTAGATAACTATGTGATGTCAATGGAAGGAAATATACCAGAAAGGATGGAAGACACAAACAATTTTTCTTGTAAATGTACATATCCATTCCAACTTCCATCAACTTTATCAAAGCATTCCTTCGACTAATAATTTCAATGAATGTGTGATAATTGTTTTTACAATTTGGCGGTGATATGTCTTCGATTCTAGCTTCCATAAAGGGAAAAAATAGAAAAAGCAGAAAAATTATCACGAGGTGGAAGAAGTTCTTCATGTCGAGGATCAAAAATATTAGACAACTATGTGATGTCACTAGAAGGAAATATACCATAGCAAGGATGGAAGACACAAAAAATTTTTCTTGTAAATGTGCATATCCATTCTAGCTTCCATCAACTTTATCAATAATTCCTTCGACTAATCCTTTTAATGTTGAATGTGTGATTGTTGATTTTTACAATTTGGCCAGCGATATTTCTTTTGATGTAATAATGGAGCTTCTAACAATTATTAGAACTAGTGTGCTGGATTGTATTATTATTATTCTAATACTAATTGGTTATTCAAAAATGTTAAGAGACACAATAAAAAGATACATGGAAAAGGTTAAAGACAATGGAGTATCAATTCTAGATGGATGCTATAGAATCTACGATAACAATGGGATATTAAATTTTTATGTCTTATGTACACAATATATGGTGTGCACAATTGGGACAATAATGATGATTATAAAGAACAAATCACTAGGGATTGGATGAAGAATCTTCCATAAAAATTGGTAACTGCAAGTGAAATTGGCCTATAAGGAAACATCCATCCTTTTCCTTGTAAAATATCATATGAGTTATGGGATGAGATGTTCACTCGATGTTGTTCAAAAAATTCTCTAGTACTAGTGCTTTACAAGAAATGTCACACTCCATGCATTAGTGGATTCTAAACTATATGTTGTTTTTATTGTTGAGACACATAGTCAAGAAATGTTTATGAAAAATTACTATTCTCATATGAAGAAAGGTTCATCACCAAAGACAACTTCAACAAGTGAATTTTTTAATGGATTTTAACCTATATATGTTACTTATACATTTATTGTTTATGTGGACAACCAAAAATCAATGAAACCTGATGTACAACCCTTTCACCTTGACGTTATACAACTAATTCAACATGGTGATTTACCTTGATCATTTTATAAATCTGTTTAATGAGATCTATTTTAAATTTCCATGGTTTTCAATTTTTTAACAAACTTATGTTTTTACAATTTAGATGAATAATGTGGAGGATGAGGACATAACAACCACAAATACGCCATCAGATCCATATGTTAATCATGTGAATTTCCAAACAAATCCACTAATAAGCCCCTCAAATTTATAAGAAAATAAATGATTATGCAAACAACCAACAAATGGAGAACGTAATCATGGAGGGCGCGAAGGTATCCAACATGAATACACACTCATAACTAGGTATGTTAGCCATGTGTATTTTAAAACAAAATAATTTATAAGGCCCACAAATTTATAGGAAATGATAACTAACATACATTAGTTTATATGTTTGGCATACGATAGAAGAAAAAGTTTAAGGAAATCCATTTGTAAGCTACGATAACAATTTAAAACGAATTATAAAGCTTAGTGGACTCTATGTATCCACATTCAATATAGTAATGGTTAGACTAAAAAACCTTACATTCATCAATATCTCACTAATTTACAACTGCATACTAGTCTACAATGTTTCACTGATTCACTATTGCATATTGACTACTTACATTGAATTAAAATTATTTTGGCTTCAACATCATCATAAAAAACTACATATGGCTTGATCCAACTTGTATGCATGTAAATAAGCGACTTAGCTAGCCTTAGTAAAGGTTTTCCAACTAAGTGTATCTTAGCCAATGATGACATAGCCTAGTGGTTGCAAATACTCATCAATAGTTGAGGATTGTTTTCCACCAAAGGGTGGTTTAATGAATATAAATGTAACCTAGTGTCTACTAAATTTGAATTATAAGACTGAGAACAATTGATATTATAATTACCATATCACCACAAAAACCACTATGTTTATGAATTTAGGATTTCATTTTCCACAACATGAAATCGATTATGAATTAATTAATGTTTATTTCAAATTCATTATGCTCACATTTTCAATAACAAGAAATAGATTATGAATTGATGAATGTTTATTTGAAATAGCTCTTGCATCAATGATCTAGCAGCGTGTAAAGGAGGTGTAATCCAAGCCACAATCTCAATTGGTGATTATTAGCCATAAGGTAAAATATTGTTTATTTCAATTAGTTATAATTGATATACGGCCGATGAAATATTTTTTTTTTTACTTCCTACAGGTAGAAATAAGATTTATTTACTTATTTTAGATATTAAGGACTTGTTATATGGGATAAACAAAACATACAATAGGAAGATGCCATTCAGGTTCAACATGAAAACTGTCAACCTAGAAGGTGGCCTGTCAAAATTTATAAAATTATTATCACCATACTTTGTGATCTGGGATTTTGGTTTGACAACATCATTTCTGCTGATGTTAAAAAGATATCAGTGGGCTTCAATAAAATATACCGAATGTATTTTATTGAAGACTCACTTGGGGAAAGGAACATTGCAATATAGTCCAGGGAATACAATAAGAGACCTAGAAAAGGTTCAAGTAGAAATGATTTTTCATACGAGTTATAAAAACATTTTGTGTCTTACATTAGGTGAAAAAAGGAAACCCTCTTGAAAATTTAATGGTGGTATGAAAAGGAGATGCAAATATTGTACAAAAGATAAATGGTTGATGATTGATTTGTACAAAAAAATATCACAAATATTGTCTCGAGGGATTGAATGTGGTAGATTGCATCAAATATTTGGAACAAGAAAGTGCTAAATAACTGTTTATATTTTCAGAATGTTGTTATGATGGTACTAATTAACATTGTCAATAATATATACATTCATATGTTATGAATGTGCTACGTAATTCTATTATATTATGGTAAGATTGTCGAAATATAAGTTAAGAAGATTTATATTTTCATTTATTATAAGCGGATAGTATGATTGAATAAATTTTGTGGTGAATTATCAAAAAAAAATGCCCTTGAAAAATTGTAAAATAGTTTTTATAATGTTCATAAAATAAATATAAAATTATATTGTATATACTTAATTTATTTTTAATATTTTTAATATAATTAATATATAAATAAATATTTAGAAAAATTGATGGTCATATCTAAAATATGCAAGTCCTATGTAATAGTTATTTCAAATATTTACAACTATTTTACGATAAAAATGATTAAAAACATCTAAATAGGCACCAAATTTAACACCAAGTTAAGGCCTTTGTTGCAGACCATTGAAGGAAAATAGAAGATATTCGGGATGATATTTCGATCAAAAACTGAATTTGAGGGAGCTTATTTTTTAGATCTTCACTATGATTTATTTTGTTAATTTGGGATCCCGTGATCTTCAGGAATAGTGTTATAATAAAATTCAAACAATTCTTAAAATGCTTTTCTACATTTCTATCTTTAGTAAAGTAATTTAAATTTATTTCATATTTATAACTTTATACACAAATATATCTAGATTTTTTTACACTTAATTACATTCTCGTACTCTAAATTGTCACCCTCTTCTAATTTCTTCATAACATCTTTAGTAATTCTCTGTTTACATTGAGGTTCAATCACATCATAATGTAGGAACCTAGAAGTTTCTCAAATCTCTTGAATTTCATTAACCTAGTGGTTGCTCGCCACAAGGCATTTTAAAATTCAAATCTTCATAATTTAATCTTAAATAAATTTAAACACTAATAAGAACCTTATTACAAAACATTGATAATGCCTAGTAGTTGATACCCCAGTATAAAATAGAGACATTTTTTGTTTATAAAAAAACTTAAATAATGCCTAATGTCCACTATTTCGTATAAAATAGAAACATATTTTGTACATAACATGCCATAAATAATGCCTAGAATCCATGAGACCATGTATAAAACAGAAACATGATCTCGTATATAAAAAGCATAAATTAATGCTTAGAACCGCTAGCCCATTTAAAACATATACTTTTTCTTTATATAACATAGCATAAATAATGGTGGAAGTTCTTAACCCTTATAAAATAGAAACATGTTCTATACATAAAAAATCATAAATAATGCCTAGCGTCTACTTTGCTAGCATGTATCTAATAAATACATGTCCTGGTTTAGTCCAAATCATAGATAATTCCTAGCGACGCTAGTTGGCAGTATAATGGATTCCAATATTTGAATTTTTGGATTCCAATATATGGGACTTTGGAGAGCAGTAAATTCCAATATATGTGATTTTGGATTCCAATATATTTGATTTTGGATTCCAATATATGTGATTTTGGATTCCAATATATGTGATTCTAGATTCCAATATATGCGATATTGGAATCCAATATGTGTGATTTTGGAGTCCAGATAATTCCAATATTTAACATTTTGGAATCCAAAACAAGTAGTTTTGGATTCCAATATTGGCTATATTGTTTTTTGCTCAGACTAGAATAAGTCCATATTTAGTGAAATAAGCATTAGATGATGATCTATCTTTAAAACCAATTATCTTTAACTTATTTTCATACATGAGACAAAAAGTAATAGTTTCTTCAAAGTCATAGATTTCTTTATCCTCTAACATAAGTCTATTTTTATGGTAAAAGCAACTTCTTTGATAATATAGCCTTGCTAGATTCATTTAAGGTTGTACATTAGGAGGTATATTTTGTTGTAACTTGGTTAATCATATGGTAAAATGATATCTGGTCTCACCAGGATCTATAGTCATGTTTGATATTTCATTTACAAGTTAAAACTCATCTTTGTCTTTCCCAAAACAATCCTTTAACCAGTCTTCTATATCTGACCACTTAGTAAGAGACTTTGAAGGTAAACTAACAAAAGGTTTATAGGCTCCACCCTCAAGAGTTTGTGAGAAAAGACTCAAATAATCCCTCTCATTAGGTACCCCTATGGCTGTACATATCAGTTTGAAAGAATCAAGATGATCTTCCCAAGAAGAACCATATTCACCAGAAAACTTAGGAAACTGTATCCCTTTTAAAGATGGTAATTTAGGAGGATTTCTTCCAATATCAATTACATCTCCCTTAATCCATGGCCCGAGGTTATCTACTTCATGATCTGATGCTTCATCATCGGTGATATTGTCCCTATTTCGTTGAAACCCAAGAACTATTTCTCGATTACGGTTAGGACTAGGAACCCTTTCTCTATCAACTTCTTCAGCCATTGTAAAGAAATTAGAAATAGACAACACAAATCAAAGGTCAAACTAACATAAATGTTTCATAAGTTTCTTATCATTCACAATGTCGAAGGTAAAACTTTAGACTTATTTACATATTTTAATGTTTCTTCTCTTTCTTCTTTGATTTTTTTTTTAAAATTCTGATGTCATGTTGGGTTTGGATACTAGACCTTGCAAGCCTTTGAATTCGAAGGGATCTTCCTCTTTGTCGTTAAGAACCTCATTTTTTTCTACAAAATGTACAACCGTGGCTATAGAATCCCAAACAATAGTTCTAATATCAGAATTAACATCTAGTTGAGTGTTTCCAATGAGTAAACCAACTTTGGTCAAGAGGTGCAAAACCTCTAATGGTCATTGATGAAATTTAAGAGAGTAGATAGAAGAAATCTACTCTGTGATTTTAGATTTCAGAAAAGAGAAAAGTGGACAGTTAGAAGAAATCCACTTAGAAATAAGAAACATAATTCCATAGAGGAGTCACCAAATTTGTTGTCGATAAAAAATAGGTAAACCAATCGACCCTTTCACCTAACGTAAAATGTCAAGAAGGAATCATACCAGTTTAATTGTAATTTTACTTAAGAATTGGCTTAAGTGTGGGTAGTTTAACATAGGCTAAATAATGATTCAACCTAAGATATGGGAAAATTCTATTTCTAATAACAATAATAATATACATACATCAACAAAAGATAAAGAAAACACATCAAAGACTTAACACAACACAACAAGACCACCAAAATATTAAAGAAAGATAAGAGATTTATCCTTAAACTTAATTTCCTTTAATTCCAAAATGATCACTCGTGTATTGAAACTGATTTTCTGAATCAAAATGAATGTTATCAACCTTTATCTGATAGAGTGAAACCTATAAACTAGGTAACCTCTTGAAAAGGAGAAAACTAAGTGATATTTATAATCTCTTCTTCACAATTATTTCCAATATCATAATGATCTCATAAACAATACAAACATCAAATGAAAAAAGATAAAAGAAAAATATCAACATATTTACATAATTAACGAAAAATAGTTTGATATAGACATGATGAAGAGAACATATTTTGCATTAATGAAATGAAGTACAATGATCGCTAAAACAACATCTTGACAAGGTCATGATCAAATATCAAAGCCAACATGGCTACATATTACATTCATTTCGAGATAGATGTGAAGATATCATCAAGATTTGTCTGGATATACAGAAAAATCTGCAATCAGTTAGATAAGAATACAAAATATTTAATCAGATAATCAAAATAATAATATTAAATCTGGATATACCTGTTGTATTCAAAATTCACACTCAAACCTCAAAACAATGTTTTCATAACTCCTGTAAGATCACTTTCCTCGAAATGCATTGCACAAAATTAATTTCAAAATGAAATAATTTTCAAATAGCTGCAAAACACCTGATTTCTCATCCTTTGTTTATGTATCCTCCATGTCCTTTTATAACATCCTCATGAGCAGAATCGGTTATAACCGATTGATTTATTTTAAATGATTTAAAATAATGTTTTAAAGTTATAATAGTAAGACTTCACTTTATAACTTAAGTGAACTATATAACTTAAGGACACTGAAGTCTTTTAAACTTTCACTTTATATATGAATGAGGTATGAATAATAAAAAATAGGGGCCCACTAAGTATTGCATACACTAAATAAATGTAAACACAATCCATATTAAGCATTCATCCTTTTAATAGCTAACACATCATCATGATATAACAACCAAATAAATATCCACAACCATCCATATATATATTAATAAAATACTGTCACCATTAAGTCATTCGAATCTGTCCCAAAATGTAAAATATGATATCAAAAAATGTGAAATGCATGCAAAGTGCCAAATATATCCAATCAATTTTATCAAATCAAAACATGATAATCAATCATCTCCTGTCAAGTATAACAATGGCATGCATGTCTCAGTCACCATCTCTACATACTCATATGGCTCCACAAGAAGTATGGTGCAGTGATAACACCAGATTCCTCTTCTACTTCCAATTTCACCCTTTTCACTGCACCTATCACCTTAGGCACAACAGAAGAGGACTTATCGGGATTAGAGGTATACGGGACTCATGCAAAATTGCGGTTTGATTCTTTCTAAGCAAGAGTGGTGTAAAATTGACTGATAAATTAGGCCGTGAAGGTGCACGAGGAGTAGATTGAACATATCTATTAGATGAGACATGATTATTCTTAGCACATACATGTTAGAAATTTTGCGAGAATGGATTATTGATCTTTGTGAGAGGGTGGATTACATGGATAAGACTTAATTACTTGAAGAACTTCATGAAGGTAAGGATTTTGGTGTTAAAATGAATAGATACATGTGTAGGGCTATTCCTAATAAAATGTATGCCTTCAAAAGCATACTAGTTCCCCTTCGGCCACCCCTAGGTGAACCCCTCTTCCATGATCGACCATGAAAAATATTATGCCCCATGAATGATGTGATTCAGACCTCTTAGATCACCAACCATTCCATCCTGACATGGTGAAATGTTGTAAAGACAAAATAGTTACCATGCCTTAACATCTAGGTACCATTTAAATTCCTAGAATTGAATTGAGCTTGTTAATCCAAAATCATAATTGATAATCAGTAAATACAAATGAAATATAATTTGAAAGAAAAAATTCTTTTATCTTTCTATAGAATCATGTCATTTTACTTTATGTCACTTTTTAAAACTGCCCAATATATTTTTTATTATAGGTAAAAAAGGGTTGAGGGGACCCTACCCCTTACATAGCATAGCTCCTGAAAGAGAAGATGGTCAAGTTCACAACATTACAAAAATACATATAAAAGACCCATATATACCTTAGCTCCTGACTGAGCACATGATCAAGTTCTCAAAATAACAAAAAGACATCTATAATAGTGTTGTTAACAGTGACATAATAACAAAGATATAAACTAACAACAAAATCCCCAAAACAAACAACCTTCAACATAACATTGGTAAATAACTTTAATTCTCGACTTTCTCCAGTTAGCTAATATTTTAGTCCACTCATTCTCCAATGATTCTATATTAGCTCCAAGTGAAGTAAGGTCATATTCAGTTGTATCCATTTTCCTTTTCTTCAGATTACCCTATTCATCGACTTGCCTATAATAATTGGTCAATTTCCCGAGTGTTTGGAGGTACTATAGGGTAGAATTAACTATGATAATTATCCATTCCATGTAGCTTGTAGGCGAATGGAATTTATTTGGTCAACATCATTATTGAGGTTTTACATTTTCTTTCAGAATTTCTATATTACCTCTACTCGTGACTTTAGCTACGTCCTCTAACCACATTCTCATAGAATGCCTATTGTTTAAAAGAATCTAAACAGCATTTTTGATGAGCCTCATATCACCCTTTAAATCATCAATGCAAACAACCATTTTAGGAAGATTATTTATGTGATTAGTACCTTCTCGTCCCCAAAACCTCAACTTGTTTCTCCATCTGGGTTTCCACATGTAACTATCTCCCTTGAAGGCTCAACTCCCCTTTCCATTTTCTTGATAGACATAGCATTGTTCCTCCTTATGTTTGAGATATTTAAGACTCTAACCACTACAACTTCCATAACATCCTAATCATCCCCAATATCATCTCCCTTAGTGTGATTCCAAAGACTCACTAGATTCATCTCCCTATAAGTCCATTTCTTCTTCCTCGGCATACTCCTCCAAGGATTTTGTTAAATAACTAGTCCTACCAACTTTCTTGTCTAATTAAAGAGTTGATATTTTCACTAGGCCCAAATAAAACCCTAATGGAGTGGGACATCGATTCGCTATTTTTTTAAACTGGTCTATAGTGGCACATAGTGAATGGAAAATGAAATAGGGAAAGTTGAAACTATGGCCATGTCTAAGAAATTTCAACATATGAAATTGTTAGGCATATATGAATTTATGGTGGACCTCAAGGATCAAAAATAAATGAGAGTGTGGGAAAATTTTTCAAAGGGAGAGGTAATGAGGTTATTAAAAAACCAATGAAGTGGGGAGTTAATTTTTCATTACCTTGAAGGAAGAGCTTCATCTCTTCCGTAGCTTCCTTCTTTGGCTTGTAAACCTCATGTCCAATATTTAAAATCCCATGACATGCACCACCGATTCCAAGGAGACCTCAATCTACATGCCCCTCAAATCACAACTCCTCCCAGACCTTTTTAGCCAACTTCCATGGTTTTGCAAAATCCTTGCTAAGGTGTTCAAAATGACCCTCAAAGATTTTTAAAAAGGGGGAAATCCCATCCACTCAAATACCTCCATTGCCTCAGGCTTGACACCCTCAAGATCCCATGGCTCTTTTCTAACAAGATCACCCCCATTTTATCACTCAGGAATTTACCATTAATTTCTTTTTATTTCAAATTCTTGAGGCTGCATCGATCTACCCAAACAATGCTGATAGATTATCCATATTTAAATTATGATTAACATACTAGCACGAGTGTCTCAAATTCCCCATCTTTATAAGCCCTACTCCTTACCACATGTGCCTCACATATATTTTTAATAAAATCCTTATAATATGGTGGGTAATTCCAAATCCTGTAATGATTATCATTTGGTGATGTGTCCATCCTGTTCCTTTTTAGTGTTAATGCACCTTAGGGTCAACTTCCTCCACATTGGTGACCAAAATCATACCTTGACTAGATACACCTTTATTTGCAAAGTAATCAACAACTCCATTGGCCTCCCTATATATATGTTTGAACTTTATTTCTTTGAAGTTACCAACCATCTCCTTGATACTAGTAATATAATTTTGAATAGAAATAGATATGGTACCTTTGTTAAGTATGTTGTTAATAATATTGAGGAATCACCCTCCACTTCCAATCTGCTGAAATTTCTTTGGTGAGCTATTGAAACACCCCAAAAAGTAGTTGCAACTTTAACTACGTGGTTAGATTGGATTCCCAGATTGTAATGGTAGACTAGGATAAAGTTGCCAAGATGATCACAAAAAGACCCCCACAACTAGATCTACCCAGGTTCCCTTTAGATGCCCCATAAAAATTGAGTTTGATCCAGTCCATGTTGGGTTTCTTCCATCCTTGCAGCCTTGGATTTAAAAAAGAATATTCCTTTTGATTGGGCATTAAGCTCCAATTTTTAGATATTTTACTCTCATCCTTGTAGGATAGTCTTCTTATTTGAAGGAATGATAACAAATTTAGCATTAATAGCATTACAACAACGTACCACCACCCATTTTTCCATCTCTTTTTTACCTTTGAAGATTTATCTATTCCTTTCCTTCCATATTTCCCAACAAAGGTGCATAAGTGTTAGAATCCAAAGATGTTTGAGTCCTTGACTCTTAAAAGGGCTGATCCACTAAGTCCAAAGATGCTTTTAGGGATGATGGGAACATCCATTTTATTTCAAAAAGGTTTAAAAGAGTGTTTCTAATAGTTTCCAAAAAGAGCATTAGAGGAATAAGTGTGATGAGTCTTCATTTTTTCACAAAGAACACACCTATTTACCATATAAAAATTCTTTTGTTGAGGTTGGAAACTGTTAAAATTTTATCATGAAGAACCAACCACCAAAACATGTTAACCTTAGGGATTACCTCTTTGATCTAAACACTATCCCACTTAAAACTTTTAGGTACTTCTTCCCCAATAAAAAGGCATTATAAGCACTTTTAACCATGAACATCCCACTCTCTTCCCTAGACCAATATAAGTTGTCAGGCTCAATTCTTCTACTCACAATAAATCCACTTAGTTTTTGTTGATAGAGGTGATCTCACTACTATTTTGGCCTTCCAATTTAATAGTTTTCCAAAGGCTTAGGGGTCCTCCAAATTAAAGTAATTACTCACCTTAGTACCATACTTTTCAACAACAACTCTTTGAAGGTTTGGGTAGCTATCTTTTAGAGGCTTATCACCTAACCATTTTTCCTCCCAAAAATTCACCATACACCCATCCCCAATATTCCATTTTCTTCCTTCAGAAACAATGTGCTTAGCCCAATTTATTGACTTCCAGAATGTAGATCCATCAAAGTCTGCATTGCTGAAACACCATTCATTTGCCCTAATTTTTTCCAATATTTGTGCCTAATGATTGAGGTCCACACACTCTCTTCCTTAACCAACCTCCATATCATTTTAGATAGTAGTTATTTATTCATATTTTCCCAATCCCTAATGCCAAGACCTCCAAGTCTTTTGGGTTTGCATATTTTTTCCCATGATATGAGGGGAATTCTATCTTTGTGTTCAAACCACTCCATAAAAATATTTTTTGTATGCTTTCCAACTTGTTGGCAATAGAAGTGGGTATTCTATAGATTGACATGGTATACACCGGAAAATTTTGAATGGATCATTTGAGAAGAATGGCCTTACCATCTTGAGATAGCAGTGATCCTTTCCATCCTTCCAGTTTTTTGAGGAATCTATCAATAAGAAAGTTCCATCAATTCCTTTGGTCTCTCTGTTCCTATGATCATTCCAAGATACCTTGTGGGGAATGTTTTAATCTCACACCTAAATATACCTGATATCTTAGAAAATATCTTTTCCAGAGTGTTGTACAAAGAAAACAGAGATTTTACCATAATTGATAAGTTGATTAGAGACTTCTTCATAATCTAACACCAATTGTTTGAATTCTCTTGCTTCTGGGACCATAGCCTCTCCCACCAATATGGTGTCATCAATGAAATGTTGATGAAATACATTGTCACTATTAACAACAAGAGAAATACCTTTGATTATTCCTTCCATATTAGCCTTGTTTAGGGCCCTGCTTAGTGTTTAAACCATTATAATAAACAAGAAAGGAGAAATAGGATCTCCTTGTCTTAAGCCTCTAGTATTCTTGAAAAAACCACATGGGGTGCCATTGACCAACACAGAGAATTTTGCAGTGGAGATGCATGTTTGTATCAAACTTCTAAAATCATCATTGAAACCAAACCTGGTTAAGAATTTTTGGAGAAAGGTCCAAGAAACACGGTCATAGGCTTTTTCCATGTCAAGCTTAATGATCATCATTTCTTTCTTATTTTTCTTAACAGAGTAAATGTATTTTGATAGTGACTATGCTATCTTGAATATGTCTTCCCATAACAAACCCTCCCTATTGATCCAAAATAATAGAAGGAAGAAGAAGTTGAATTCTTAAAGCCAAAATTTTAGAACACATTTTGTATATGCAATTACAAATACTTATTGGCACCAAGTTTCGAAACTATTCGATTGTGATTCTTGGGAATCAAAGATAGAAAGGTGTAATTCAGATATTGAAGCATATTTTTGTTTCTAAATAACTCTTGTATGGTAAGGAAAATATCATCCTTAACAATATCCCAATTTTTTTGAAAAAAGAATGTTGGGAAGCCATCCGGCCTGGATTTATCTAGGCTCATAGTTTTCAGCATGAACTCAATTTCATCATTTGACAAGACCTTGATGAGTATGTAGTTTTCATCCTTGGTAACCAACTATGGGATACAATCTAGAAAAAAACCTTCCTTGTTGGTTTTAGAAATATTTGTTGCTAAAATAAGTTTTTGTAAAAAGAGGTTGCAGCCCTCTGGATATCAATGGATTTAGTTAACATTTCCCCATCATACCCAACACCACTCATAATTCTATTAGTACATCTTCTTTTCAAGGTCGTGATGTGGGAAAAATTTGTGTTTTCCCCTCTTTTAGCCATTGCACCCTTGATTTCTATCTCTAGAAGGTCTCTTATTTTAAGAGTATATTATGGTAATCTAATAGAACTCTGTGTGTGTCTGTGTGTGTGTGTGTGTGTGTGTGTGTGTGTGTGTGTGTGTGTGTGTGTTGGCCTTCTTAATATAGTCACCACTAAGATCCTCCAATGATGTTTGTAATGTAGTTAATTCATACTTCCAAAGATTTCATTTTCTCAAAAATATTTCCAAAGCTTTTTTTGTTCCACCCTTCAGATTGTTCTTGACATGGGTGAGTTTTTTAGAGACTCTAAACATAGCCATTCCTTGGATTTTCACATTCCACCATTCTTTCATAAGATTTGAGATCTCCTCATTTTGTAACCACATCTTTTCAAATATGAAGGGCATTCTTCTCCTCTCCTTGTCTTTGATCTGAAAAAGGAGTGGGTTATGGTCTAGAACCTATCCTGGAAGGGAGAAGAGACAAGCTTCTTTATTCAGCCAACCCCAAGATGTAAGAGCCCTGTCTAATTTAACTTGTATCAATTGATCCCCTTTTCTTCATTAGACCAAGTATATTTACTACCCTTCAACTCAATGTCCATGAGTTTTTTTGAAAAATAAAATCCTGAAAGTCTTCCATACTATTAGTTAAGTCAATGTTCCCTCCTTTTTTCCCCTGACATCAAACGGAGTGTTGAAATCTCCCATAACCAGCCACTCAGTGCCTTTTATAATCTCATGAAATATTTGTGTAAAATAAAACACATGCCCATATCATTTTGAACCTCTATATTAAATACTAAAATGAAATAAATCTATAAAATATGTATGTACAAGTGGCTTTTGACCGCTAAATCATTCATGTTATCATCTCTTCTCATTCTATCCATGTCATACCCAAAGACTTAACAAACAACCAAATGATAAACTATATAAAAATTTATTCACATGTATGCGCCCTTTAAAAATTTTACACTATTATACACTTAAATTAAAAGCCCCAAAAATATGCATGTTTAGAATAAGAAATCGATTAAATGACAATATTCTCTTACTTTATTTCATCTCTCGACTCCAAAACCAAAGGATTATCACTATCAACTATATCACATATTTCTAAATGATTGCATGTATTTGATATCTTCTTTAGAGACCACATAGAACTTCAAAAAAACATTAATCCATTCAAAAATGATTTCACATAAGATTTTGAGCCATCCTCATCAAACATTTTTTTATAAGTGGATCATTTAAACATTGCTACACCGAAATGACAAAAATTCTCTTCACCCATAACCTAAAAATAAAGATATATTATCCATTTGAACCTTATTTGAAATATCCACATGAATGGTTCTAAATAAGTCACTATGACTTGTACAAAAATGTTTTTCTTATTTATATGACTCGGTAAAATATTATTCAAAAAATGCTTTGCGAATACAAACAATGACTGTAACCATATTTATTTTCTAGCTACAGTGATACCCACATATTTTTAAGAATACATTTCTCAAAAAATGCAACTTAGAATAAAAATCCAAACTGAATGAGCTCAAGAATCTATAAGCAAGAACAATAACTTCCTATGCAACCCACCCAAAAATTTCCATCTTTATCTCATGATATCAATGATAATATCAACAGAAAAAAAATGTAGAGGGTATATCATTTGCATGCAACTCTTAAAAAGAAAATGGGTATGCGAAATTTTTGATCAAGTCAAATAGCTCAAAATTTATTTGTAGGTATAATCAACTAACTCCCCATTTATTCAAAAAATAAATTCTAAAACCAGAGCTTAATCATAACTAGGCAAAAATTTAAAAATAAAAATCTCATACATGTTTCTGTTGACACATTGAGAGATTAAAACCATGAAAACCTTACACAAAACCAAAACACATTCGAGTTCCAAATTATTGTAAAAAAAAAATCAGAATGACCCCAAAACTGACAATCCTCACCTTGATTGATTCCCTTACCTCTTCATTGAATGCAAATAAATCCATCACCATTACTTCCCCATGACTGTTTTCACCCCATGCCTAGGGACTGAAGCTCACAAGTGGCGGTTTGGCCAATTTTACTTTGATTTTTAAAAACCGGACCTTATACCTTATCCCATATTTTGTTTAAATTATAAACTATATAATTAATCAAATATGTGCAAGACAATAATTAAACCATATTTCAAACATAACATAAACATTGATCATCCATTGTATTCATGAAATAATCACCTATTGCATTATTAAAAATATCATTCTATGTGGACAAGGTATTTGCCATAAAATATGCACTGATGACAAACCGATCAACATAGAACATCTATTTCTATCATCATCATATTTTGTTAATCATTTTCATAATGGGAAGACCAAAATATCAAAATATGGGCTTGGAATTTGAATAATGAAATCACAAAATGGAATTTTATCTCCATATCAGCTATTCACTATCGATATCAATAATCAAAGTGATAATGCATATTTATATCAAAATAAGATGATAGCCAACAATTTTAAATAATTCTTAAACCACTTAGTGGAAACAATTAAATAATGCAATTAATACCTAGTGCCCCCGCTAAATTTATATGAATGTAATGGAAAGAAAGCAATGATATGAATATCAGGTTTATTTTTTGAAAATGGGGGTGTTAAAATTTTAGCAATACAATGTGGAGGTATTTCAATCATTGAGAGTGGATATGGAGAAACTATCCCTTTTTGGAAGAATATGCATGAGAAACCCATTGCAAAAGAGGTTACATCATATTCATCATTCTCATGTTCATGTAAAATGTGAGTTGACATGTTTACTAGTTTTGTAGCATGTTGTGTGCACATATTAAGATGGATACTATGAATTTTCAAATCAGGTTTGGGTATGAAAATTGGTAAATACGTATTGGGAATATTATACCATAGTCATAAGCTAAAGTGTTATTCCATGGAAAGAGGAAAAGTATAAATATATCAAAAGGTGAGAGACATTTCCATATTTAGAAACACTCCTCAAGGTGATTTTGGTTTCATGGATGTGTAATTTGACATCCATATTTTTCATTGAAACATGTTTCTTTCAATGTATTTTGCATTTTTTTATGCACAATTTTTCAAGAGCCAAGAAGGGAAATTTTTAAAATGGAGTTGTGTATTTTTAAAAATGAATGTTGAATTTGTTGAACTATAAGACTTAGTATAAGGGAAATTTGTAGAATTGGTGACCTATTACAACACCACTTACATTAGGTAATGCACTTTATTCACTTGCTTATAAATGTTGACAACAAGAAGGGTGTTCAATGACATCTCATAAAGTGAGAGATTCACTATATCCTACAAGCATGTTGTAGGGCCAACTCTTTTCAAGCACTATTTAGACTATATTATCCTATAGATATTATTTTATTTCACTCATTTGTTGTTTTTATACTATAATAGAGTGCTTAGACTCATTTATTCAACTCAATATGTTACATTGGCACTAATTTACTATTTTGGTGGCGTGGGGTATCGACATTGATATATGGATTATTATTTTGATATTAATATGGTATTATGCTAGTAGTTGGATAATTTTGAAATGATGATTTAGGTAGATGAAGTGTTAAATGTTTTAGAAACTAATGCTATTGATTTCATAACATAGAATAAATGTTATGAATATGTATACAATTGAATTTAAATTTAAAAAGTTGTACATGGATGTGCAAGATATTATTTCTTTATATAGTTAGATTTGATTTTAGATTTTTTTGAGAGTGTAAAAGGATTTAAAAATGACATGAATGAATTTTTCACAATTTCACAAACCTATTATATATGCATGATATAGATAAAATAAAGTATAGAAGATAGATTCTCTCTTAGGATAGAAAAAAAAAGGAAAGGAAAAAGAATGGAATTGTAACTCAAAAATTGCTTAATTTTGTGCTTAAATATTTGTAAGAGAATTATGCTTAAGGTTGATATTAGATCATAATATAAGTTCATCTTGATTCCTTAAATAATAATAATAATATCTTATATCTATTATCAACATACCATTTCTTTAACTTACTAACTATATCTCTCCTACTATAATAATATTATACATAGCTATTTATGTAATAACATCATATGCATACAATATTACAAATGAATTTTTGTATAAATTGGGAAAGGATGAAGTATTGTGCAAAGTCATTAGAACATGGGAGGGAATCAATATTATGTGAGGTATATGAAAACATAACAAGAGGACATTTTTTTACATGAGTTGACTATGAAGAAGATCATGAATATTATAAATTAATAGCTGACCTTGTTTCAATATGTTTACCACATTGTGAAGCATTGTGATATTTTTCAGAGAGGGGAAAACCCAATCAAAAGAATGAAATGATACTTAATCTAATATTAGCCACACATCCCTTTGAGTAATGGGGATATATTTCGTTGGGACAATCCATATTCCTTTTATAAGGTCTATATATATGTATATCATCACAAAAAGTATTATTTCACAAAATGGGTCAAATCCATAACCACACCAAATTAAGTAGCACATATATACAAATAAGTTTCTATATGAAAACATTATAGCCATGTATAGATGCTCGTAGAATTTAGTTAGTGACAAGGAACCACACTTTTTAAAAAATACAATAAAAAATCTTAAAGAAAATTTATGATTGTACATCATCAAATCACAACATATCACCCACAAGAAAATGCATAAGAAGATACCACTAAAAACATCTTGGAAAGAGTTTTAAGAAAATATCATTGGGAAGATATAATACCAACAGTACTTTGGGCATACGAAACAAACTACAATAAGATTACATGATAGAAACCATTTCAATCTGTCTAAGGGATATAAGAAATAATGCCAATGGAATACATTGTACCAAGCCTATGCATTGTGATCATTACACAATTTAGAGATAAAGAGTCCATAGATGACACACTTCTAGATTAGAAAATATGGAGGAAAATAAGGCAACTGTGCAATGGAATCAAAAGGAACACAAATGGAGTCAGAATGGATAGCATGACCAAAATCTTCACAATAAACAATTTCAAATGGAACACATGGTATTGGTTTATGAAAGTAGATTTAAAATGTACTAAAAAAATTGTGCATCAAGTAGAAAGGTCTGTGTATAATTCATCCCTTTAAAAAACATGACACAATTATAATACACGATCTACAAGGAACATGCTACCTAGTAGAATCAATGGATGTAGTATAAAAACGTATAATGGATAATTACACAATGAAAAGAAGAGACACTAAGTTACTTTACACATGAGGTAGAGTAGGAGTTTTCAAAATTAATGGAAGTTGGTAAATATAAGTTTGTACATTTGATCAATTTGTATTCTACTGTGTGTAGATTAGTTAAGGTTCAAAATATCACCTGTTAAATGGAAAAAACATGAGAACAAAAGTAAATTGAAAGTACATTAAAAAAATAAGTTTAGGAAAGCCACACAATAAAAAAGAAAGTAGATGAGACAAAAATCAACTTAAAAAATTGAAATGACATAAAGTTACTAGCTTACCGGTTTGTATGGCCAACACATAAAACTACTTAGAGTTTATGGTAAGTAAACTAAAAGGTAATTTGGCATCAAATCAAGGCAAATATCCAAGAGATAAAATTAATTAAGGTGGTAGATCAAAGGATAAATGGATTAAAATGAACACATTAAATTAAGAAGGGATATAAACATGAGATAGAGTGAAAAAAGGTTTAAAACATTTTCTAATTTTAAAATAAGATAATAAAACTATGAAGTGAGAATTTTTTTGAAATTTGTAAGAATTTGAAAGCTAGAGAGAAATTTTATGAAGGAAAGAAATATAATAGTAATGACATATCAATTCACTTAACCCATCTAACCTAAGGTCTAAGGCATGATGGAGGAGAAACGAATCACATTCCTTCCTATGAGTGATTAAAAGAATGAGTTCATGGATATTTTCACAATGTTAAGAAAAAAACATGGAGTGACCCACCGCATCATGACCTAATAGTAAGAGAAAAAATAATGGGGTAGAAAGGCCCATAATCTAGAATGAAGTTGTAAGAAGGAAAAATAGTAGAAAAGGATCCAATGTGAGGAATGGTTGCTAATAGGATTTCCATACTACTATGTTGGATTTATTTTCATTGATGTTAGAAGATTTTTATATTTGGATTGGAGCTTTCCCAATATGTCTATCATTCAAAGCTCATAATGTAGCTTATTTGGAGCTCACCTAGAATGTTTATCAAAGGATTTTACTAAATGTAAGGATCTTAGAGGAGTAACACTTTTTATCACCCAAATCTAGAAGTATAAATGGTCTGGAGCTCGTAGGAACTCATAATAGTGTTGATTATCTAGAGCTAGAAGTATAAATGGTCTGGATCTCGGAGGAACTTGTAACAATGTTTCTTGTCCATAGCTATAAGTATAAATGGTCCAGATATAAAGGAACTTGTAATAGTGTTTCTCGTATGTACCTAGAATTATAAATTGTCCAGAGATTAGAGGAACTTATAACGGTGTTTCTCATCCATAGATATAATTATAAATGATCTAGATCTCGAGGAACACACAACAATGTTGCTTTTCCAGAGCTAGGAGTAAAAATGGTCCTGAGCCGATGAGATATGTATGGATCAAGATCCAAGCTCATAATAAATCTCACATGAGCTCATTTGTAATGTAGCTCATCCAGAGCTAATGGTATTTGTCTTGAGTTTGTAAAGAGTTGTTTTGGATGTTGTGGTTTTTTTATATGGAGCTAGCTATATTAAGCCTACTCATGTGCATTCATGGCACTAGCATTTGAATCCTATGTTTTCATTTTTCAATTCAAACTATTGTTGACTTTCCCTACTTTGGTTACCTTTCCTTGTTTTGGGATTGACATTCAAATTATTTTCTGACCTACATATATCATTACACCCAAAGTTGAAGGTATAATTAGGTATAAAAGAGACTCAAGATAGAAATAAAAATTGTGTTATGGTGAGGAAAAATAACAATTTTTTTGTGTGGAGAAGGAAGAGAGAACTCTTAAGAGGATAATAAAGGAGTGAGTAATGAGAAAATCATTTTAAGTCTCAAGTAGATTTTATGAGTATGGAATAATAGAAAATTGTTGAAGAGGAAGGAAGAGAAAACTCAAGCAGAATAAAATGGTGAATTGATGAAGATGTAGGAAGAGCAATTAGAGCATGAAATAAGTGAAGTGTGGAGAGATTGAATCATGTAGAGGTGAAAAATAAAAGTGAGTGAGGTGTGAATGGTTCGAGTGGAGTGAGTAGATGAGAGTGAGATACTAAAAATATATCAAGCAAATTTGAATAAGATAATAGAAGAATAGGAAAAAAATTATGGAATAGATTTGAAGTATAAGAAGGAGAGCATAAATATAAAGTAACTTATGTTGATTAATTATCTAAGTATGTACTTGGTATTAAGGATTGATGTCTCTAGTGATTTGGTGCTCATGAATTAGTTGAGTTGGTGTTTGACATTGGGTATTGGTTTCTCTAGTGAGTTGGTGCTCATGAATTGGTTAAGTTAGTTCTCGATATTGGGGCATGGTGTCTCCAATAGGTAGGTGCCTAAAAAAATTGTGAAGTAATTAATTTTGTGAATGGATTTGGACAATAGATCCAAACAGTCATTTTCTCCATGGTTTTCTCCCAAAAGGGTTTCCACATAAATCTTTGTTTCATAATTGTTGGATCTTTTATGAATGATGTTGTTGTAGATGTTAAAGTTTTAAATAAGTGAAAAGATATTATAATAATGATGCATCCCCTCTCGGTATTAGTATGTTCTCTTTAATTGGTATCTAGCGGGTTTCTTCACGAGTAGTTTAACAACTAGAAGGTAGATCTCATAAGCACACATGGCAAGTCAAGAAGGATTCTCCTCAAATAGAGCTCTATTGTTTGATGGAACTAACTATGATTTTTTAGAGTATAAGGATTTACAACTATATAATGTCTCTTGGTTTTGATATTTGGTAATCAGTTGTGAATGGTTATGTAACTCCAACAAATCAAGTTGGAAAGAAGACAAGTGAGAGAAATGTAAAGGCTATGAATGCAATATTGTGTGGTTTGTATGAATCAGATTTTTTTAAGGTGATGCATTGTATTTCATCTAAGGAAATTTGGGATAAAATCAAGAAAATTTATGAAGGATATGATAAAGTAAATAAAGTAAAACTCCAAATGCATAGAATTCAATTTGAGGGTTTGAAAATGAAGGATGATGAAAAAAATGTAGCATACCTTCTTCATGTAGATGAAATTGTCAACATCATTAGAGGGATTGGAGAAGAAATTAAAGATGAGATTATTGTGCAAAAAGTGCTAAGATCTCTTCCTTTGAGGTTTGATGCCAAAGTGTCTTCCGTTGAAGAAATGAAGGAATTAAGCACCCTAACAATGGATGAGCTGGATGGAATTCTCATGACGTATGAGATGAGAACTGAAAAAGATAAATCATCTAAGTGTGAGGAAACCTTAAAATCATAAAAGAAGTTAAACAACTAAAATCCTAAACAAAATGGATGCTCTAACAATGAGTCAGACAAGGAAGAAACTCATTTTTCATAAAGCTAAAGAAAGGATCTATAAATTACAAAGGTAAATTACCCTTCAATTTTTTTAATTGTGGTAAAGTAGGGAATTATGTTGCTAAATGTCCATATACAGAAAATGAGAATAGTGATAATGAAGAAGATCACAACATGAAGAAAGATAACAAATTTAGTCAAAATAAGAAGAGCTATAAGTAGGGAAAATATGAGAAAGGGAAGAACTTTTACAAGCACGATTAAAACATCTATACCAACGAGGAAAGTAGTGAAATTGAAGAAAGCAATGAAAGAAAATCTTCCAATGATAATGAAGAATACTTTTTCATGGTAATAAAGATAAATTAAAGAAAAGAAGAGATGGTTTCAAAAGATGAAGAAGATGCTGAAGTTGAAGGTGAAGTGAATCTTTAAGAAGATCTAATTTGTTATAGTAGGTGAGATCAACATACTTAGGAAGAAGAATCTTAAAAAAAATAATAGTTTCAGAAATTTGAAGAAGAGTATGGTGCCTCAAAGTATAAAATGTAATAAGATCTTAAATAATATGAAATGATCACCATTAGCCTAAATATTCAACTTGAATAGATGAAAAAGATAAATGGGGATGTGAAAATGTAATCGAAAGAAAAAGAAGAAGATTGTGAGAAGCTTGAATCAAAGATTGTGGGATTTCACCAACACTCTAGGACTAGGTCCCTCTACTTGAATGAGGAAGCTCCATTTATTGAAAATAGGGAAATTATGTACACTATTCTATCAATTGGGGTGGTCTTTCAACCGAGGATCACAAAAGGGTATTTCCCTACACTGTGGAAAAGTGCTTGTAGAAAATACAAGGAAAAAGCATGAAGGAGAGGTGTGAAGAGAATAGAAAAGAGGGGGTTTTGCAAAATAAATAGTACAACATATTTTATTGTTTCAAAACCATAACATTATCCGTGAATTTAATGAGAAGACACCATGATAATCAACAAGGAACAAAAACACAAAGCACAAAGCACAAAGTATCAATGCATAAGATTCAACAAATACATGCTCATGGAGTATAGTTGAGATGGAGAGGAAACATAGGAAAAAGGAATAGAGTAAATTTGATCACTTGTTCCTAGAGAGAGTATGGGAGATAGTAAATAATAATAACCATCTTTTTACAATGAGGAGGTCATCTCCTTTTATAGCTTTACAATTCATCTCTTCATCTACCCCCACATGAATTTTCATGTTCCTATTCAACTTGTGACTTTTCATTATCCTAGGAAGGGAAAATTAAGTACCCCTCTTATAATTTGAGGGAGTAATTTTACATCTTAAAAATATTTCATTGTCACTTAAATGAATAGGACAAAACATCATGATCACGTACAATGAGGAATTAGAAGGAGGAAAGAAGAGGAGAAAGAATGAGAGAGGAGAGGAAGGATGCTCCCAAGCATGAATGGAGATGATTCCACCCTTGAGGAAGATGAGGATCAGCTCTGATGGTGATGAAGACCAAAACTTGACCCACGATGACCCTCTACAACACTATGATGCACCGGTGGAGAGCTCTACCCCAACTCTACAACATTGCACATTGTGAGCTCATGCCTTGATTGATTGGCCACTAGAAGGGGAGGTGAATACCATTAAATATGATGAGGGAATATTTCCCTCACTTTAACAAGCCTTCAACCTTTGAAACACTGCAATGCCTCTAAACTATCAGGTTCTTGATGCAAACTGAGACCATTTCCTACATAGTTCAACATCGTGATACCAGCCCTTTGGGGAAATAGAGAACCAATGAGATGTAGTGAAGAATACCTCAACCATGTGATGAATGAAGGTGATAAAATGGATGGAACATGCTTGCAACTTATGATCAACCCATTGGACAAAGTGAGAAGCACACTAAGATCCAAACATATTGTTGCAACCAAAATTGAGGACCAAGAGGGATTCTCTTCTGTTTGAGACACAATGCCACTTTCCACCATTTTGAAAGCATGAGTTTTTCCTCCAAGAAGTTTTAAATTAGTGAGGAATGGAGGATGAAAACCATGACCATTTTGATCCTTTTAAGACACTTACTATTTTTAGTAAGTTCTTCTGGATGACTAGTTTTGGAAATTTCAATTAATTATCACTTTTCCTCCTAGGGAATGAACTGAGTGTCTTAAATACATTCAATAATTTGTATCTACTTCCCTTAGTAAATGTATTTAATAAAAATATACATTGGCCACAAGGTGTCGGATTGGGCCAAAAAATGTCTCAAAATTCTGTACTTCTCACCGAGATGCTTTGCTCCAATTTTTAGGGGTTTCTCTCATCCATATCTTCACGAAACAAAAATTAAACTTATAGTTTTGTATTTTTTTTTCTGATAGGGAAGAATGCAGAAAAATAAAATTCCTTCATAACTCCAATCCTACCCATTTTCATGGGGTAAGAAAGTGTTCACTGAAAGCTAATTTTTAAGGATCTCATGCTTTATGATTTATAGCTCATTTGGCTTGCGGAAAATCCGTAGACTGATGGGGGAAGTTTTAATGGATGCAAGTATCAAATGATTGTAAAACATGGATTAGGTAATTAAAGAGGTCATGTAAAAACTCATTTTAAAGGAATTCATGTAGGGAATATTTAGTTCAAATCTCATGGAGATCGAAGCAGGGGTTTGTGAGGTATGAGAAAAGATTGATTTGAGCATGAGGATGTTTCTGGTTCTTCATGGAAGCATCACCTTCAGAATTGGAGGGAAATAAAAATTTAAAATAATCCCAAAATATGGCTAAGTATGGTTTAATACAAAAATCTTAACTCAGGTTAGGAAAACCCACCCCTTGACCCACCTTTGGCACTTATTTATTAACTCAAGTTGAGGGTGAGTTAGGGGTTAATAAATGGGTCCAAAAATATCTCATGTTCCTTACCAGATTTGGTAAGGGGACATGAGGTGCAAAGGTGCAGCAACATGGTGAAAATTCACCAAGGGGGAAACCATCATGAGGAGGGGGACAAGGGTGAAGAGTGAGGTGAGTGAAAACATGCCCTAGGGAGCAAGTGTGAGGCTATGAGTGACAGAAGAGGGAGAGTTCCCTTTGTGGCACAAGTTTTTACACCAGTGAAAATTTGCATCAAGGGTTGAGAAGTGTGTCAAGGGGTGAGGCTTAACATGGAGAGGGGGTAGTTTGAAGGTGTGAATGGAGAACTTGGCCTAACAATTAAAGTTGGTCACTTAAGTGATGAATGCACTTCCCTCCTTAGTGGCACAATTTTTTACACCTCATGCACTTTTTCACTAACTAAAAAGTTGCAACATAACCTCTCAAGTTTCCCATGGGTCATACTCAACATGGAGAGGGGGCCAAATTAGCTTATGAGTGCATAACACTCACCTAACCAACCAAGAAAGCTTGTAAGTGAGTGAGATCCAAAACACATATTCTCTCCTTAGTGGTGCAATATTTTTCACCTTTAATGAAAATTAAAACCAAATTTTGCATCACAGGATTCAAAATGTTCCATGTACACTTTTGGAAACCTTGCCTTCACCAACTACTATAAATAGACATCAGAGAGTGATTTTTTAATCTCAATGGCAGCTTCTCTAAGAGTTACCTATAAAAAAATTATATTATTTTTGACTCCAAAATTTTTCTGAGATCATTCCCATAAATTTTAGGATCCAATTATACATGAAATTTGAAATTTAACCCCTTTTTATTCTTCTCAAGCTTGTGCGTTGATGAAAAAGGGACTGCCACCAAAAGTATGATGATGAAAATGAAAACCAACACATTTTGAGTGAAGAGGTAATTATATATGTCACCTTAGGATTTTAATCAGGCCTCAAATCTCCATAGAACTCTTGGAATGCTCATTTGAATCCCACCAGGATCAAGGATCTTCATCTACATTGTTGGGCCAATATCTCAAAATCTAAACAGTAGAATCTCCCGAAACCTTTTGAAATGTGAAATATTCCTTCTTATATTTTTATTGGTATAGATAACTTCAAAAATATCTCAAGGCTCTTAACACATCCAAAATGAGCTGACTAGCTTTTTACTATTTCCATTTCCCAACACTATGCTACAAGTAGCCCGATGTTACATCATTTGTTCCTAAACCATATTTTTCTTGTAGATATTCCCTAAAATTCCTTGGATGATTACATAGCTTGATACACCATTCCCAAATAATTTTTCTCTTCCTCGTACATTCTTGGGGGAGTTTCCAAGTGTAAGAATCCTGAAAATATGCCTTTTTGGGCCTCCTAGGGAGCAGTTCCTTCAAAGTGGATCAAAATGAATCCATGAATTGATTCCCACCAACTTACTTGCACATGAAACACACTTTAAAAATCCATTTAGCACATCCCTCTCAGCCATGATGGGGTTTACATAGTCAACAATTGTTTGGAGGGCATGTTTACTTTACCTGTTTAAGGATTGTTGAGTATGGGCTTAGTTATCATGGAAAAAAATTAATTTTTTATGCTAGACATTTAACATGAAAACATCTGGCTCTAACTTGGGGAATTTTTTTATTTCAAAAAAGTGAGAATGAAGCAAGTAGGAACCTCATAATATCAAGACACTAAGAGGACTAATGCCTTATCCATTGGGCATAGAGTCAAATAGATTTATCAGGTTCAACATAGAGTCATCATTACAACACACTACCACAAGAAAATAACAATACACGAAACAAACACACGACATAAAGGGAGACACACAACAAATAAGGGGCACACATAACCTACAATCACCTATGGTACATGTGGCAGACAACCCTCTTTCATTGAAGCACTTTTCTCTTTAGAAGTTACCCCTGAATGGGTAGCATTGAGTGATGATGGTCTGAAGAAGCCATTGATTCATTTGAGGAATTAGTATCCTTTCCTCAACTTTTTATGAAAGCTAAGTGATTTCATGATTGTTTGTATTCTTGGGAGGAGTGATCCTATATGATCCCTTTGATGCTCATAGCTTCACTCACAAATTCCATCAATTTCATATTGTAAATTTTCTTCTATGTTCACCCACATTGTTGATTTCTCACTTTGCATTTCACCATTTCCCCAAGGCTGATTTTTTATTGGATTTTTTGAATTCTCTAAGTTCTCCTCTTTCCCATATTCATGCTTATTGAAAAATTTTCATGAGAAGCATCGAGTCCATCCTTTTTTCCTATTTCATCATGAGACATTTGGGCATCAAATGAAGAATCAAACTTAGCTTCATACTTATCTTGCATAACCATGACATGAGCTAAGATATTGAGAGTAAGTTTTGAGCTTTCCATTTCTTCTACAACTTTGACTATTTCTTGCATTGAATCCTTCTTTGAATCTAATAAAATATCACCTTCATATTCATTTAGAGAATCTTTATTTTGAATTTTTAGGAAAAAATTTGGGGAAATTGATTCCTCATCCCAAGACTCATTGATCTTTACTTCTTCATTATAGGAGGCCTCATCTTCAAAGGACTCAAAGACTTTGATTTCAAATTTTTCATCATAGAGAGAATATTCCTCTTCAAATGGAAAAGATAAAACTTCACTTTCATCATTACATCCATCAATCATTGTTTCACAAGAGATATCTGATTCCTCATCTTGATTTGTTTCATCATGAAAATATTTGGAATCAACTAAGAAGTTAGAATTAGATTCATACATGTCTTGTAATTTCATGGCTTGCATCAAAAGTTCAATGTTGAGTTGAGTATATTTTGTTCCTTCTGCAACTCTCAACATTTCTTGCATAAATTCTTCTTTCAAATATTTCAAAGGCTCATCACAAGTTGGATTTTATTCTCCATGGATGACATGATCAAGAGAATCTTCATCTTCAAATGGGAATGAGAACACCTCTTCTTCATGAACAAATGCATTGTAGATTGTTTAGTTTGGAATGTTACTAAGTAATTGTTAGTGTTTTGTTAGTGTTTTACCGTGTGGTAAAACAATATTTACTTGTTAGTAATTAGTAAATGTTAGTAGGTTAATAGAATATATTGTTATAATAACAATATATTCCATAGTTATATGGTTGTACCCATAATATTAAAATGGGTTTGTAGTTCCTATTTTGTAGGAGGTAGTTTTCCTACCTCCATGGCTATTTAATAGCCTTTGTATTGCTTGTATTATCATGCTAGAATATATTATTATACTTTTTTTTTACTTTCTCTGTGTTAATTCAGTTCTCCTAGTGCATAGACTCAGACCGAATTTAAGATTTGGTATCAGAGCGTTCTAATCCTCTCTCTGTGATGGTTTTTGAGTGTAACCAAGGGAGCAATGTTGTACTTGCTCCTGTGTATGCAATTTCTATTAAATGATTTTGGAATAGTTTTGTTTCCTACATTTTGTCTCCTATAACTTGGCCACATATTTAGTGTTGTGAGTTCATATCTCCAGTAGTCAAGAGAAGAATTTGGCCACGTATAAATTCTTGCATCTATCAGAAGAAAATAAAACATGATTTTTAGCTAGTGTGGGCATCAAACTCAGTCAAGAACATATTTTAGGTAACACAATCAAATAAAAAAACTTAGTACCATTGCGAAGATCTAGAAATAAGCTTTCTGATGCATTAAACAGTTTACAAATCGGAGATCTAGTTCTCAAGTTATGAACAAATCATTGTGGGTCTCTTCAACTCAAAATCAGCGTGAGTTACTTGCCTTCTCACAGCGATTTCTGATTGGCTGATTATTTTATATTTTTGCAAAACTATAGTTTGAAAAAAAAATCTATAGTTTTTGCTTAAATAATTGCAAATTGAGGGAAATTAATACATTTTTTCCAAATTAATATATTTTCGGTGCCAGTTCTCTAAAATTTTGGTATTTTTGGAATCCTCATTTCCTCCCGATTCCAACAAGTAGTCACATGATTAATTTTCTCGCCATTTTGAGAAAAAATTTAATCATTGTGTCAATTTTATTTAAATTAGGCCATTTTACGGGAAATTGTATCCTCAATAAATTTTGCACGGTATCTCAAAATTGAGCGCCATTTTTGTAAAAGTGCTTAGTTTTTCATTCCCATCGCATTAGTTCTAATTTTATTGAAAAATTCCAAGTTTGGAAAATATCCTCTTTTTTTAATCCTTTTGAGCCTTATTGAGTCATAAATGCCAAAAATAAAAAATTGTAAAGGACGCATTATCACTGGAACGCAACGTCTAATTTTTGGGGGTGATTATTGAGCTCCATGATCAAATCTAGCTGAGCTAGCAACATGACATTGGAGGTCGAAGGAAATGGAGGAA
Source organism: Taxus wallichiana var. yunnanensis (assembly GCA_018340775.1). NCBI lineage: Eukaryota > Viridiplantae > Streptophyta > Pinopsida > Cupressales > Taxaceae > Taxus > Taxus wallichiana. The sequence goes on from CM031237.1 coordinate 434,813,408, forward strand.
GGAGGGTGATCAACGCCTCTCGTCAGTCACCAATGATGGGGCCACATTTTGGTATGGTGGCATCTCTTTTTTCAGTTTGATTTGATTTTCTTTTCTATGTTCCTAGTTGTGTGAATAAATGGAAATTTCACATTATGGGGGAGGAATAACACCAATGTTCCATTTCCATTATATGCCTAAAATGGCTAAAGTCAAGGGCAACTTCTAGTGGTAGTGGCAATTTCCTATGTTGTTTGAGATTGAGTGGCAATGATCGACAACAATGGCTATAATTAAGAACATTGTGATTCTTATAGAATGAGATGTGAAATTTTTTCTAGATTTCAATTTTTTTCTTCGAGTGGTGTGTGGTTTCATTCCCTTGCTATGATTGAAATACAAAGGATGTGCATTTTAGAATCTATGAATAGTTGTATAGGGGAAGCTGACTGTAGTGATCCTCTAACTATCGTACGGTCCTCTTGACTATCATACTTCATTAGAATATGATCATCCTAGTGAATAGATTCATGGAGATATGAGATCATGATCAACTGGTGAGCTAGAGAGGTGATCATGTGCAACAAGATCTAGACAGCAAGATCCAAGCTAGCAATATGCAAACCTAAAAGTATGCAGAGGCATACGATTTTGTTTCTAGTTTTCAGATGTGCTTCTTCCCATGTAAACACTAAGGGGGGAATGTTAGGAAATCATTGTTAGTGTTTTACCATGTGGTAAAATAGTATTTACTTGTTAGTAATTAGTAAATGTTAGTAGGTTAATAGAATATATTGTTATAATAACAATATATTCCATAGTTATATGGTTGTACCTGTAATATTAAAATGGGTTTGTAGTTCCTATTTTGTAGGAGGTAGTTTTCCTACCTCCATGGCTATTTAATAGCCTTTTTATTTCTTGTATTATCATGCTGAATATATTATTATACTTTGTTTTTACTTTCTTTGTGTTAATTCGGTTCTCTTGGTGCACATAAACCGAATTTAAGATGGAACTCATCAAGAATCACTTTTTCTTCTTCGTGGCCTACATCATCTAGAAATTTGGGGTTGTCCTCTTGTAACTCAATATTTATCCATGCTTCTTCATGATCAATACCCCATCAAAAAGGAATTATTGGTCCTATCAAGATAGTAATTTCATCCTCCTCTTCGAGATGTTATGAAATAATTCCTATTCTCGTTGTCTTGGTGCAATATTTTGCATTGTATATCTCATCTTTTTTGCCAAAATAAAATTTTCCATATCTCCCTTAACTAGAATGGTTGTGGAAGACCAATTCATCTAGATTTTTCCTCCCAAGTCTCAACAAAGCTTCTACTTAGTAACATTCCAAATGATGTTGGAATGTCTACTACCAAGATAGTCAATAACACCTTCTTTCTCAAAAATTCAGAGAGATCCACCTATGTATCCTTGATATTCCCCACAAGTGGGACTTCCTTTGACTCCATGGAGTAACAAGAGCCATTGTCTTGTGTTAAGGTAAGTCCAAGAGAATTGGAAACTTTTATGGGCATTACATTGTTAGAAGCACCTAAATCTATTATACAATTATTCAATCGGTATCCTCTAATGAGAAGGGAGAGATAAAAAGGATCAATATTATCAATCTTTGATGCACTCATAGCAAACATGTTCTGTGATGGAGGAGTAGGTGGAATGGGTAGTAGTCCTTTAGAACTAGGAGTCACATTATTGGGTTTTGAACCACTACCCTTGATATGATGAACAAATTTTCAATTTTTTTGGGTGAGTCCACAAATACTCAGATTCAAAAATTTTCACTTTGGACTTGTTCATATGTTCTATGATATCAAAAGGGGTGTATGAAGGTGAGGAAATATGAGAATATTCATGACAAGAAAAGGATTATTTTATAGGTGCATCGAAGATCTTGAAGGACTAGCTCTCATAGAAACATAATTAGAATTAGGATGGGCATTAAAAGACTTACTTGAAATGGAAGATGACCTCTTACTTGCCACTGGATCTGGTTTCTCCATTGTAGACTCCATGGAGGGTGGAAGTGGGGATCCTTTAATGATTATTTTATTATGGAGAGTCATTATAGGAGGATTTCCATCCATCTTATTTTTCATAGTAATGGAGGAAGAATATATTTTTGAGACTAGGAATGGGTGAATACTGCACATGAGAAACTGGGTGCATCTTCATCATCATCTTCTTCACCTCCTAAATATTCACATAATCTGATTTGTACATCATTATCTACTTATTCAATCTCTAGGACATCATTGTCCTCACTTTCTTGTTCAAGTCCTTCTTCATCTTCTTGAGTTCTACAAATTTTATTAACATGTGGAGCCTCCAAGGAAAGCCTTTGGGTTACTCCTGTAATATGATTTATGTTATGATTTTGATGGATATTTTGTTGGGAAACCTCCATCTTCAACATCATCAATTCATTCACCAATTTATGCAACACTAAATCAAATCTCTCTTCTTTGGGGTTTTGAGCTCTATCCCTTATTGAAGGATTCTTGATCTTTCCTAAAAAGATGAGGTCATCTTCCACTTTAATGGAAATTTCTTAAGCATGGTACAAATATCTTAGTTGAAATCTTCATGTGAAAGAAACTCACTACATAAATCTAGGCATTCAAAAAAACCTTTTCAAATTATCAACACTAAGAAGAGAAATAATAGGAATCTTGTTGAACTTTTCCACAAAGTCTCTCATGGATTCTTGAGGTTCTTTATTTATTTTTTCAATTGGGAAAGGAGGGCATGAGCATCTTCCAATGGTTTGAACCTAGCTTAGAATTTAGTTTTCATTTGAGTGGAACTTGTAATGTAACCTCTTTGTAAATGATAAAACCAATCAACAAAATATTGAAGTGGTTTAATGAAAAAATGAATAGATACATCTTCATGAAAAACTCCCAACACACCATATGCTTTTATAAATGTAGCAATGTGCTCATCTAGATGTTGTTTATAGGTGCCTCTAAATTTTGGGAAATTATTTCTTGAACCTGTAGGAATTTCATGGATTTGATTTAAGGCTAGAGGGCCTGTGTTTTTCCATAAGGAAGAGGTCCTTGTGTTTCATGTCAAGTTATCCTTCTTCTTCTTTTGCAAATTATTCTCTAAATTCTTCCTCTGGTTCTTCTTGTTCTTCTTCACTTGGGAATTCAATGTTTAATAGTGGTTGAAAGATGGGAGAATCAAGAGGGTTTGTAGGAGGAGTATCAGTAGGAGTTTGGATAGGATTTTCAAGAGTACCACTTGATGAATTAGATGGAGATGAAGCTTGAGAGAAGAAGTATGTATTATATTTTATTTGTTCTTGCTGATTTTGAAAATCTTCAAAGAAGAGTCAACAATTCCTCTCACTCTATCCAATCCGGTATATATTCTTTCAACTAGTTTTTGCAAGTTTACATTCAATTCAAGACATATTTTAAATTACTTTTTTTGTTGGAATTTGGACTTTCAAATTTATGATTTTTTTGTTTTTTTAGAATATTTTTTTTTTTGGATTTTGTGGAATCAATATTGGGTGTAGATATGCTAAATCTTCCCCACATTGGGCACTAAAATTTGTTAACAAAATAATTTTTATAAGGTAAAATTGTGGGATTTCACCAACGCTCTAGGACTAGGTCCTTTTGCTTGAATTGGATAGATCCATTTATCAAAAATAGGGAAATTATGTACACTATTATATCAATTGGGGGTGGTCTTTCAACCAGGAATCACACAAGGGTACTTCCCTACACCTGTGGAAAAGTGCTTGTAGAAAATACAAGGGAGGAAAAATCTTGAAGGAGAGGTGTGAAGAGAATAGAAAAGAGGGATTTTACACAATAAATAGTATAAAAGAGTTTATTATTTCAAAACTAGAACATTATCCATGAATTCAATGAGAAGACACCATGAGAATCAACAAGGAACAAAACACAAAAAAAACAAAGTCTCAATGCATAATATTCAACAAGTACATGCTCATGGAGTATAGTTGAGATGGAGAGGAAACATAAGCAAAAGGAATAGAGGAAATTTTATCACTTGTTCCTAGAGAGAGTATGGGAGATAGTAAACAAGAATAACCATCCTTTTAGAATATGGAGGTCATATCTTTTATAGATTTACAATTCATCTCTTCATCTACCCCACATGAATTTTCATGTTCCTATTCAACTTGTGACTTTTCATTATCCTAGGAAGGGACAAATTAAGTACCCCTCTTATAATTTGAGGGATTAATTTTACATTACAAATATTTAATTGTCACTTAAATGAATAGGAAAAAACATCATGATCACGTACAATGATGAATTAGAAGGAAAGAAGAGGAGAAATAATGAGAGAGGAGAGAAATGATGCTCTTGAGCATGAATGGAGATGCTTCTCTCATAAAGGAAGATTAAAATTGGCTCGATGGTGATTATTGATGGTTTTCCTTTGTAGATGAACCATCGAGCGATCAAATACCTTAGGTTAGTGAGAAGTGCACCCTAAGGTAACATCCAGATTTCAAATAATTTGGTTCTTCTTTGTGGTGTGAAATGAGGGTTAGAAGAAAACTAAAAGAACGTAAAAAAAACTAACCAAGGTGATGCATCATAATACATTTAAAAGGGACAGAGAGATATCTAAAGGGATTCTTTAAAATATCTTGAAGAGCATTATAGCATGATCTACCTATTTTTAGAAACACTTTAGTTTTAATCGAGTTGTGAAGATGAAACACATGATAAACGTAAATAATAGATAAGTTAAATCTAGGGCGTATAACATGATAGATTTTATAAATTATCTAGAACTACTTAGTAGAAAAGAAAGACTCGGAATATGAAATCTAATGGTGCACAGAACAAGAACTCAATTTATAGAGAAAATAATATATGAGGTCGGAGTGGCACAAATTACAATTTCCTTATATAAATGAGTCTTACTAAGGCTTGGCCAATACAAAATGAACCTTGAAACTCTTTTACCACCTCTTTCTACTTTTCTCTTCCAAAAATCCTCCCCTTTTTCCTAGATCGGACCTCCTTTTATACATGTTTGTGGCTCTTGTTTTGACATCCGAAATCAAGTTTCTATTGGTATCATTTAGTGATCCCCCTTTTTGGGTTAATATCTCAACCACTTATTGAGATATTTGTTATTTTTTTAATTCACCCAATTGTCACTTCTAGAGTTGGTGATAATCCTTTCCTACCACGTGGAGAGTGGACGCTTGCTTGAGAGTATTTTCTGGAACTGGATTCTCCAATCTATGCCTGTGAGACACGTGGTGGGTGTGCGCTAGTTTGGGGGATGATTCCTCTTTCTCATTATTGGGAAGAGTGCTCGGGTGACACGTGGAGGGCACATTGTATTTTACTATGCTTTTGAATTTTCAACCCGTTGAGGGAATTGTTATTGGGCCCGAGACATGTGGACGACATGTTGCAAGATTGAGGGCCTTTTCCTCTTCCTCAATGCCCCGATTGCACCAACATGAAACATAGACACCTTCTGCATTCAACTTCATACTTAGCCAATTTTTGAGTTGAGCAAACAAAAGAAACAAGGGCCGAGGCATCAAAAAAAATGGTGATCAAAAGAGTTTATGCAAAAATAACTCTATAGTTATGATGACTCACCTAGGGACTTCATGTCAGTCATGGAAGAACCTGACGATCCTTCTATTCTCAAAAATAAAAATGTGGACCATAAAACACCACTCAAATTTGATGTAGGGTAGATTGATATTCAAGCCATTCTACCTCTGTTGGATAGGTCCTCCTCTGCAAGGCCTGAAAGGCTCGATCAAGCTCAATTATCTCCTTATGTGAGAAATTTTGGAGGTTTCACACTACTACATGTAAGTGGAACTCTAACTACATGATGGGGTTTAAAATGGCCTCCACCTCGGCCACACTAGAGCTCTCTTTTAAAGACTAAAAGACAATCTTATCTTGGTGTTTGGAAACTAGGAGCTGTTGAATTTGGTCCTTTGTGAGGACTGTAGAATCATCAGGAAAGGGAGAAGGGAATCCCAACTAAACTAGTTCATCGATGCTCTGCTTCCTCTCTTTGATTCCTGGTGGAGATATGTCAAGAGATTTTGGCATTTGATGGAAGCCTTATTGTAGCTCAGAATCTCATTGATTTTGCAGCGATCAACCACCTATTAGTAATCCCTACCCCTTGAAGGGAAGAGTCTAAAGCATTATAAAGTTTCTAAATCAAGAGTTTTGATTTAGGGTCCTATAAGGACACCATGTCGGTGATAGTGGAGGTTGTTGGTTCCCACATTCAAAAAAATCCTTTTGCATTGTATATAAATCCGAGTGTGGGGACTAAATCCATTGCCTTAGTGGCAATCTGGTCACAACAGGAAGCATATAGCTCCTACACTAATGTTACAATTCCCCCTTCTGGGATTGTTGTCCCAATTTGAGGGTCAAGTCCGACCATTCCTTGGAATATTTAAGCTTCATTTGGAGGTTATCTCTTTCTACCTCGACAACACACAACTTGGCATGGATTTTTGCCACCTCTTCCTGAGAATCCGCAAGGGCCTCCAGTGATGTGTGTCTCCCTCAACTCCTTACGGATCTAGTCTATTTCCCTACCTTTGGCCTTGATTTCAACCATATGTCCAGGCCATAATGGCCTCTACCCTCCTAAGGTTGGTTTGTGCACCTTTTTGACTGATTGTTGAGCTTCGGTAGTTCAGTAGTGACTAATGTCACCGTTACATTCATCGGTTTGACCATATCCCGAGGCCAAAACTTCGAGAAAAGTTGACCGCAACAACATTAATAGAATAATCATTAGGATGCATCTTGTTTAGTAGATTTGGTTTCTTGGGGAATGAGTCAAGTGATTGATAAATAGCTCTTCTAATGGTCATATAATGCCTACATCTACTTCATTGATGGCATTGTTTTCTTTCTTCTTCTATTTTTCCCTTCTTTGATCATGGGAAGCCTTAGCGGACTCATCTTGTCTCAAAAATTAGAGGAAGAAGGGACCATTCCTCCCATGAATGGGAACTTGGGTGACAGACCATAGGGAATAGTAACTTGGGATTGAGGCATTGAAGTTACCATGGCTAAGGAAGGGGGCATTACCATGCGTGAGGAGAAGGTTGGGATGGTGTAAAAATATTACAGAAAAAAGGGAGCTCTTGACGGAGGGAGATTTTTGATGGGGCGATGGTCAAGGGATACTTAAAAAAAAGTAGGTGGAAGGGAAATCCTCGTAGGAGCGGTGGAAGGGAAGTGGTGTTGAGGATCCTCGAAGGGATAATTAGCTAGGAGCGGTGGCGGGGGAAAGCAGGGAGCCATGACCGAACTTATTACTAATCTAAAACACAACAAAAACAATATATACGAGTATTCACACTAATCTAACCATTGGGGTTGGGATAAAATCCCGAAATCCACATCCACATGATTCAAAGGTATTGCTTTCGTAAATGAACTAGGTCGGAAACTATTACAATGAAAGAAGAACAATGGAAAGGAAATGAGAGAAACGTATTTTCTTTCGAGTAAACACAGAGCACAAAATAATCATACGGGCTTTAGATCATAAATATAATGTCTGAAATGATTAGAAACACTAAGATGCTAAACAAAGAATAGCTTAAGATTATGAACGTAAGAACAATGTCTTAAGAAAGATATATCCCACAACACAAAGTTTGCAAAATAATATCAACTCTATTCTTCAAATGATTAAAAGAAAACACAAAGTTTTCTTCTTTCAATAGCTCCCAATATTTCAAAAATCTCGACCCTTTGGAATGCATAAGCATCCCTTATTTATAATAAAAGGAATCGAGAGAAAATAGGATAAATCCTAGAAAATAGTGTTCTTTAAAAAGAGTTCTATTTTGCTTGACTCTCACGCAGGAGACCAAGTCAAAATTTGCTTCCTATGTGATGAAACAGAAATGAAAAAGACATGTCAATTTCAAGATTGAAATGACATGAAACATTGGGACTTAATCTGAATCATCATCTTTCGCTCCTTCATCTTTCTCTTCCTCCAGCTGAGCTGTTTGTTCCGAAATTCTTGGAACTTTCGAATTATGCCTTGCATTTCATTTTCATCAGGCGCAGTGGAATGATCATTCAAAACTTCACAGGTTTCATGGGTATCACTAGCACTGCCGGGAAGCTTTTTCAATCTTTTGCTGAGCTTTCTCAAGGCCTCCAAAGAATGTTCAATTCTTACAAACCGATCAATGATCTCAATACCAAATCCGTGCGTTGGTTCATGCTGAACAGACTCTTGGACTTGTTTGAAAAGATCATCTGCTGATAGGATACCTGAGTTTCCAACTGACACCTTTGGACAAATCTTCAGCAACTCTTCTTCCAGATCACTTTTTCCATCAATCAATTTATCCCTTGATTCTCTCAACTTACCGCAGGCTTCGTTGAGAATCTTTACTCTGAACCTGATGGCTTTGGTCAGCTGGAAATGCTTATCCGTATGTGGGATGATGCCTTCTTCTACCAAGAGATGTGATGGTATTTGCTTTAATACCTGGAGAGCTTCAAAAGTCAAATCAAGATGTCCAATTTCTTGAGAGAAATCATCGTCCATCTTCTCTCCATCCTTTTGAATGTCCCCCAAAGATTGATGAACTTTCACAACGTCTTGAATCACTTCCTTCCCCTGTTGGAGCAGCCTTTGGATCCATTCATCGACCACCCTTCCTTTTTTATCAATCTTCTCAATTGTAGGCACCGATGAGAATCGAATCCGAGCGAGGAGAAGAAGAAGATGGTATGGATTCAGGGTTTTGAGAGTTTAAGCAAAACCTCAGTCAACTGCTCCACTTTTCCTTTAAGCTCATCTCTGCTGTCTTTTGTTTCTTTCAACTTCTGACACAACACGTTTGTGGCATCCCATGCATCTTGTTGTGCCCCTTCTGCTGTCACTTTTCCTAGAGCCACCCTGGTTATCTGATAATCAGAGGCTGTTATGTCCTCTTTAGTTTTGTCAGTCGCGGGAGTGGCGATCTCTGCGAACTTATCCCCTGAAGCGTCCACCAAAACCCTTGAAACTGTTTTAGGTTTCTTGGCTGATTTAGCAGTAGAAGCCTTGAGTGAGCTGAAATCAAAGGCTGGTATGGGTACAATCACCTTCCTCTTCCTCGGAGTTTTCTCGAGTAGCCATTGCGGCGTATCAGAGGAAGTTGCCACTATTGTAGAAGCTGGTATCATACTCTCAAGGGGAGAAGATTCTACTAGTGGAGGGGGAATAGTTACCAATGTGGTAGTAGATCCGATAAAAAGAGGCACAGGGGGCGTGTTGGTGATCACTTGGGTCCCAGCAGAGAGGGGTGAGAGTCCAGAGAAAATACTGGCCATGATTGAAGAAGTTGATGGAGAATGAGGAGGTAGGAGTGGTTGTGAGGGGGAGGCGCAGATTCAGACTCCAAAGCCTGGGATGCAAGAGATAAGGTCTCTTCAGTTGGGCAATCAACAAATGATGAAACCAGAGGCTGGCTTCCTTCTTCTTCCAAAGTAATTTCTCCTATTTCTGGTGGTGTTGGTGATTCTGGCACATCCACCATTTCAACTGGAGAAATAATTGAAGAGATTTCTCTTTCTTTCCTCTTTTTGACAAACTTGACCTTTATAGGCCCCTTAGAAGATTTTTTGTCCTTTTCCTTTTTGGAGGGCCCCGCCTCTGAAGCAGCCAACTTTGAAAACTTATCATCTTTAAAACTCATTCCCCAAGAGGAGAGCCATGCTTTGGTGCGTGCAAGAATCAGAGCCGACCTATCTGTAATGGAGGCTTTTTCACTGATTGACCAATCAATAGGTGGGAAAACATATTGATCTTCATTTAGTCCATCATAGGAAAGATCCAGAACACTTTCATTGTCACTAGTACCTTCTGGTAAGTCAGCAAGCTCAAGTGTTTGAATCTCAGCAAGTGTCAATCTGCTATGATCCTTTCTACGAACAACAACCTCATCACGTAGATCAATCCAGATGTCTTCTATGCTTGGTCTGTGCAGGTGCAGAGTTCCATACGCCCTGAGGACTCCTCGAATGTCAAACCCATCTCGGGGCTTCATATGCTTCTTCAACTTGTCCTGAAGCTCATGGACAACATTTTTAGCTTTCACCACTGTCGAACAAGTGTATCTTCCAATAGAAATTGGGAAAGATACAACAGCCTTATGTTTACTTTGTTGGAACTTGTGGAAATCCAACAATTGCCTAACCAATTCCATCAAGATCAGTTTATCCCCTGGATATCGGGGCAGACGGAAAGGATCCCCTGAGTACATGACTACCCGAAGATATGTGAACTTCTTGAATTGCAAGAAGACACAACCCCATTTGGAAACTTCAGCCCAGGCCTCATCTGAGACTCTTGTTTTCCTCAATTCAGGGTTTAACCTGCAGATGTTTTCATAAAAGAAGGCGTCATTTACCCTTCTGAATTGGTCTTGAGACCCTTTTCTTGTCGAGTTGAGGAAATCTTGATAAACATGGTGGTTCACCATCCTGTTTCCCTTGGTATCGACCGGGATAGTTCCTCATCCCGGCCCATTGCATAGGTGACATATGAGGACATATAAAACTTCCTGTGGACAAGGCTTTTGTCATTTGGGAATCTATCTCATTACTAATGAGAGTGCCCCAATCAATCCCTTGTTGATTCTTCTTGATGGTGATCATGAATTGATACATCCACCCTTGGAAAACATTTGATTCGGGTAAACCAAAACCCGACTCAACAGTGATGATGTCATTGATTTCTGAATGAAATCACTCCACGGGGATAAGTCTTGGGAATCTGGAGACAGCCGGTTTGGCTTTGATCGGGAACTTCTTATTTACATGCTTGATCTGATCTTCTGATCGTTATCCCAAGCTTTACTGAGGTGACTTGATATCTAACTCTCCATATTCTTCAAAATTGGGCGGTTTGAGGAGGTCATCAAAGTAACCTCCGTCTAACTTGATCACAACTTCTCACTTTGATTTCTCACGACGAAGCGAGTCATAACTGGAAGCGCAGGCTAAGATGAATTCAGGGCACTGAGCGGACATGGGAAAACCCGCTGCAAGAGGTAAACCACTATCGGCTATCGATTTCATCCATGGAGTTTGGGAGGAACTCCTTACCCTACTCCAGAAATCCTCAATATCTATATTTCTGAGCTCTGTATCTCGGATGTCATAATTGCAATCGATATATGATGGAGACTCCACCTTTCTGAACTTGTATTTCATCCTTCCTGACTTCTCAGTCTTTTCTTGCGATGGACCAGGGTCCGACATGAGGGATTTCGAAGGAAGAGAGTTTCAGAGATCAGGAGATGTTGCACACTGTGAAAACCCCGACCTACTGGAGATGCTGGAAGGATGGAAAAACCCGACACACTGAGGAGGATGTCGAGGAGTCCAGAAAACCCGATGCGCTGAGGATGTCGGAGATTTGAGAAAACCCGACACTTTGAGGATGTCGGAAACTTGAGAAAACCCGACACTTTGAAGATGTCGAAACTTGAGAAAACCTGACACTTTGAAGATGTCGGAAACTTGAGAAAGCCCGACACTTTGAATGATGGAAAACCCGACACTTTGAGATGTCGAATTGAGAAAACCCGCACTTCAAAATCTTTGATATTTTTGATATACGGGTTTTGATCTTGCACACACCCTTCAAAACCCGAGAAGAGGGAACAGGGTTTTTGTTGAATTTAAAACATGCAAGTTCTTTCTTTACCATTCATATACCAAACATATTTTAATTACAACAACATTCTTGAGGAAATAACACAAAGTGATAATTCCAAAGAGATAAACCCTAAAACATAAACCCGGTTTAAGAAAACAACCCCAAAAGGAAAAAGATAAAAACCCCACAAACCTGGTAAGAAAATGGGAAGAATTCCATACATAATCAATCCATAAAAACCATGAACAAAGAATGAAGAGAGAAATACCTTCAACCAGGCAAGGAAAGATCAAAAATGGGCAATTCAATCGGGCACAGGTGAGTTTCGGGTTTCGAGGTTGGAGAAGCATGCGCGAAAAATCCACGAGGTAAAAATATGTCTGGTAAAAATGACGTGGAAATCCATATATATAAGAAAATTTGCAATTAATACACTTGGTGGCACACGTGCCAACTCACCCAACAACTCGGCATTAACGCCATGTCAGCATGCTCGGGAGATCCGAAAACCCGACACAAAGGTGTTTAGAGCAATTCGGGTTTCGGGTTGCGGAAACAATCGACATGAAGCATGATGCTTAGATGCTTCAAAGTTCCGAAAACCCGACATGAAGGACTAAATCGGGTTTGGGTATCGGAAGACAATGACACGAACATGTTTCGGATAAGGCATGTTCCGATGTTCGGAAGGTCCGCAAACCCGACTCGCCTTACTTGAAGCGGGTTTCGGGTTTCGGGGAACACAAGACATAAAACATTCAAAACACATGTTGTCCTGTCGGTGAAACCCGAAAACCTGATTATCTCTCATAAAGGCAATTTTGCAAAACCAGCTTAAAAATTTCGTAGGGTTATCTGATAGTTTTGGCGTAAACTCAAAACTGAGATAACAACTGGCTCCAGTTGGGGACTTTCTTTGTGATATCAAAGGAAGAGAACTCAAAATCTCTGGTTTTATCCATTGGGCTACGGAGTCAGAAAAAAAGAAAACCAAAACAAAACAAAACAAAGAAAGAAAGAAGACCAAGCAAACACACACACAAAAAGTAAAGTATATGTATAATGCGAGAGAACATCTTGCATTAGTGATGGAACAACTTTAGATGTTGTCCGCTGAAAGGAAAAGGGAGTAACCCTCCATCCAGATATGATAGAAGGAAACTATTTTCACCACTCAGCTCATGGATCTTGAAAGGTCCTTTCCACAAAGAATCAAACTTCCCGTGCATTCCTTTCTGCTCCCTCCTCTTATCCCAAAGCAACACCAGGTCTCCAATCTGGAAATTACGCTGCTTTGATTTCTTGTCAAAAATTTCTTCACTCTGCTCTGATGATCTGCGATGCGATCAACCACCTTGCTTCGTTCCTCTTCTAGCCTAGCTAGGTACATAACCCTTTTCTCAACAGAATTTTGAAAAGCCGCATCTTCGACTGCTTTTGCCAACTGTAAGGCTGGCAATTCTACTGAGATAGGAATCTCAGCATCGATCCCGTACAGTACTTGGAAAGGGGACATTCCTATAGCTCACTTTGGGGTAATCCGATCAGCCCACAACGTCATACAATGCTTTGTGCCATGTCCTCTGGTTTTCATCTACTAGTTTTCTAATTATGGTAACCAGGTTCTTGTTGTTGGACTCAGCTTGCCCATTGCCTTGGGGATAATAATCAGATGAGTGAGCCAAAGTGATGCCGAATCCATAGCAAAATTCTGTCATCTCATGCGATGAGAAATTAGAGGCATTATCAGCTACAATCTTGTGAGGCACACCGAATCTGACAATTATATTTTCTTTAAGGAACTTGCAAACAACTTCAGAGGTTGCTTGCTTGATTGGTGCGGCTTCCACCCACTTGGTAAAATAGTCATAGTAGTCAGCACGTAATTATGTCCGGCACTGGAAGCAGGATTCAATGTTCCAATGAAATCAATTCCCCACTGGCGAAAAGGTTCTTCGATCACTACGGGCTTCAGGGGAAGAGCTGCTAACTTGGGACGACCAACGAAATGTTGACAAGCTTCACACTTGGACACCCACTCTGCTGAATCCCGAAAGAGAGTAGGCCAATAGTACCTAGCCCGTAGGATCTTATAAGCTATTACAGAGATGAAAAATGTCCTCCGCATGCTAGGCTATGGAAGGACTCTAACAACTTTAACTGTTGTGATTTATCAACACAACACAGGAAAACACCATCAATACCTTTCTTGTATATTCCGTTATCCCACAAGAGGTATCTTGCAGATCTTAACTTGATAGTCCTCTTCTCTTTTTGGCTTAAATGCGGAGGGCATTCACCATAAGTTAGAAAGAAAGCAATATCCATGTACCATTCATCAGTTGTACTCACGAAAAGCACCATGGGCAACTCTGAAGAAGTATCTTGAGTCTTTTCACATTCTGCTTCAGCATGATTTTCTGCAATCAATTGGCATAGGCCCCTTCCTCGTACCAACTTGGTAGGTCTGATGTCCAAGTCGTACTCCTGAACTTTAGCTATCCAAGTACCTCGTTGACTCCCCAGCTCTTGTTGAGTCAAAATGGATTTAACGGCAGTGTCGGGAACGAGAACGAGGGTATGGGAATTCAGCACATAGTACATGAAATGTTTCACCACTCGTACCACTGCATAAGCATGCTTTTCAATTTGTGACATCTTTAATTCATGTTCCTTCAATGGGCAGCTCATAAACGTGATGGGAGCTTCAATGCCTTCCCCATTCTCCTGCATCAGGATGGCTGACACTGTGTGAGCAGAGGCGTAGCTGTACATGATGAAATCTTTTTTGAAGTCCGGACATACTAGGATAGGAGCGCAAGCAACTGCCCTTTTGATTTCTTCGAATGCAAGCTTCCCTTCTGTACTCCATCGAAATGGAACTTTTCCTTTCATCATCCCAAGGATATCCTTGGTTTTGTCAGCAAAATCAGGTACAAACCTTCTTAGGAAATTAACCTTTCCGAAGAAAGAATGAACTCCAGTTTTACTTGTGGGTAGGGTAAGGCTCTGAATGGCCTTTACCCTTTCTGGGTCAATTTTGGTTCCTTCTCTAGTCACGATATGACCCAGCAATTTTCCTTCGGTCACCCCGAACATGGACTTCTTAGGATTTAATGAAATCCCATGATGCCTGCATCTCAAAAGTACTTGCTCTAAATGATCATAATGATCACTCCATTTTTTTAGAGAAAATGGTCAAGTCATCTAAATACACAACTATGACCTTGCCCATCAGGTCTCTGAATGCCAAGTCCATAGCTCTCTGAAAAGTGGCTCCGGCGTTGATCAAGCCGAAAGGCATCCTCCTGTAAGCAAAGGTACCCCATGGGGTTGTGAAGGCCATCTTGTGTTGATCCTCCATAGTTACCTCAACTTGATTATATCCTGAAAATCCATCGAGCATGGATAGCATTTCTGATCCAGTAACAGTTTGTAATACCTGATCCATGATAGGCAAGGGATAGTTGTCCTTCAGTGAGGACTGATTCAGTTCGGAAGTCAACACAGATTCAGATTTCACCATTCTTCTTCCTGACAGGGACGATGTTAGCAATCCAAGTGGAGTGATGGATTGGAAAAATAATCCTAGCATCTAACATCTTCTGGATTTCCGCAAGGATAGTTCCTGAGATCTTGGGATTGTAATGTCTTTGCTTTTGTCTGTACGGCTTCACATCAGGCTTCAAAGGGATACTGTGTTGTACGTCTTTGGGCTTGAAGGATTTTAAATCTGCATAAGACCAGGCTAACACATCCATGTATCTCTTCAGAAGTGAAGTGAATCTTGCTTTCTCTTCAGGGGAACAACATTTCCCAATATTCACCATCCGAGGTTGATCAGACGAACCTAGATTGATTTGATCTACCTCCGAAGAAGAAGCTCCTTCAACTTGCCTTTTGTTTTGAATAAAATGATCATGCTTGTCAAACAAACCCTCCAGAGAAACCAAACCTTTTGGTATCTTGTTGCCTTTAAGCTGGATAAACTCACCATCAACCTCTTGATATGGATCTGAGATAGTTTCACGGAAAGCTGATTCCGAACCTTCAAAATATAACTCACTGAAATTGTCAGCCTTTTCTAGAAAAGCCAACACCTGTTGATCATCATTGAACACTTGCCAGTGAGTCGCATTATCTGGGATACTAGGGATGGTACACAATCTCGATAGAGTACGTATCTTGTTTGAACTGAGGATGAGGAAGAAGGAGGGATGCAGACACGGCCAAAGAATCAGCCTTGTCATTATAATCTCTCAAAACTACCTTAATAGAGAATGCATCAAAGCATTCTATACTATCCCAAACTTTGTTCCTGTAATGTCTCAAGCGATCATTTTTCAC
Source organism: Taxus wallichiana var. yunnanensis (assembly GCA_018340775.1). Lineage (NCBI taxonomy): Eukaryota > Viridiplantae > Streptophyta > Pinopsida > Cupressales > Taxaceae > Taxus > Taxus wallichiana. The sequence continues at coordinate 434,829,443 of CM031237.1, forward strand.
CTGATAGATTCCCTTGACCTGGTTGACAATCAGCTCCATCCCCCTGAACCTTGAGATTTCAATTCCCTTACATGCGGCCATTTCTAATCCTAATAACGAGGCTTCATATTCAGCCGTGTTATTAGTATTATCAAATTACAACTTGTAAGTGATGGGAAAATTTCGAATTAGGAGATATAAGAACTACACCATGCTTTGATCCGGTGGTTGAGCAACTACCATCAATTCGAATTGAGGTCCAAATAGCATTGGGATCTTCTTCCTTGACATCTACAGTGGGTATCTCTGAAGTCATGAAATAATTTCCGAAGCTAGCATCTTCGAAAAGAATTTGAGCTTTAGGATCATCTGATTTAGTTACCAAATACCTCGCCTGCGGTTCAGGATGGAGAACCTGATGAACCCCATTGACTGGGATCTTGGCTTTGGTCCAATCCATATTAATCTCTCCTCCGACGTCTTTACAAAAACCTCTACCCAAGAGGATACCGTAAGCTGCAGGGATATCAGCAACTAGAATGGTCATTTTCACTCTCTTTTCTGGGAAAGCAACGAATGCGAACTGTGCATCTTTGATTTGACCAATCAAAGGAACTTGTTTGGTTTCCATAGAGTAACACCATCCATATGACTTAGTCAAAGTAAGCCCAAGGGCATGGGCTACTTTTGCGGGCATAACATTGTCGGAGGCCCCTGAGTCGATGATGCAATTGCTGAGTTTAAACCCATTTATAAGTAAAGACAAATAAAATGGTTCAATCTTTCCCGAAGAAGAAGCAGAGGTCAGATTGTTCTGAGATGGGGATTGAGTAGGATTTGGAAGGAGACCTTTTGAAGGTGATGGAACAACCGCTTTACTTCTGATGAATTTGGCAAGTTTTTTGAACTGTTCAGGATTTGACTGAAGGTATTATGCTTCCGACATTTGGATTTTGGTTCTCTTTGCATGATCAACAATGTCAAAAGCAGTATAAGAAGGGGTGATGGTAGGCTCAGTTCTAATCACATGAGCTTGTGCTGAGGCACTGATCTTAGGAGAAAGAGAATAAGGAGAAGTTGCCTTTTTGGTGACTTCTCTTTCAGTTTGTGCTGAAATAGGAGTACCTCTCTTAACTATGGCTATGGGAGGTTCCTTATTCTTCTCCTTAGTGTTTTCAAGAGGTTTTCTTGGATTCTGAGATTGGGATCGAGTGAAGACAGCAAATGACTGACCATCTGGCACACATTCATCTTCATCGTATTCCAAATACCCAATGCTGGAGTCACCAGCCGAATCGTCATAAGACTCATCGGCATATCCTGAAGCTTCAAAAGCCTCGGAGAATCTTGTTCTTCTGGTTCTTCCTCTTCTTCAACTATTTCTACTGCTGCATTAATAGGAGGAGCTTCATTGCTAGCCTCGGTTGAGCAGGAGTTAATCGCGGCCTATCCCTTGCAAGCGCACCATTGTTGTTATTGAAATTCCATCTAGGGATATCCCGATACGGAACATTGTTCACCTGCTGAGACATTTGCTTTTTTAAAGCGATCAAATCATTAGCCATTTTTTGAAACATAGGATCAGTATTACCTTGAGAAGAACCTTGATTTTTGAGTTTGGGTATGTCTTTCTTGATTCTTCCGGCCAAAATAAGATCATCTTCTATTTCAATAGTTGTTGACTGAGCAACAGCCAAATCTGGGATAACCGACCTTCTTAATAAAAAGCTCACATCAGGAGGCTGAGCATTAATGAAGAAGCATTTCTATTTTCGAGTCGGTACAGCTATTTCCGAATCTTTCGGATCAGCTTATTAAACTTTGCCACGAAGTCCCGCATGGGTTCATGAGATTCCTTCTTCATATGAGTAAGTTGAGCTAACAAGGCATGAGAATCTTTGGCTGGTTTGAAACGTGCTTCGAACTTGGTCCTCATGGTAGCCCAGTTTGTGATGCATGCATTCGGAAGGTGATAAAACCATTCAGCTGCTGCACCATGCAACGTTTCAACAAAGAGTCGAATAGAGACATCTTCGTGAGCTACTCCAAGGACACCGCACTACAAAGAAAGATGCAACGTGTTCATCAGGATGCTGCTTCCCATCCCCATTGAACTTGGGAATGTTTTTACGTGATCCATGTGGTAACTCATGCAATGGTGGAGTTAAAGAAAGAGGACCAATAACTGCGCCCCAAGGCACAGGTTGTACTGCCATCCTTCTGAAAAGAGTGCGTATAGGGATCCGAGTATCAGACAAGAGTAGTGCATGACAAGTTGCAGATGCTTCCCATTCCACGGGGATCCGGTTTCTCTAAACAGTGAAGAACTTCTGGTTCGGTTAGAAACAATGTTGTTGGGGGACAGGCTGAAATTGTGCTGTTGTAGCAACTCAAAGAGTGGGTCAATTTCACCTTGGGCTCGGTGGGACCGAGTGAAGATCTTCTGGCCAGCTTGAACTGGGAAAGAGACCTTGTTAAAAATAAGGCAAATATGGAGTCGCCAGACACCAAGAGGATAAGCTTTATACTATAAATCCGTATTCCCCAGTGGAGTCACCAAAAACTGTTGGTTGGATATTTTGTCAATCCAAAATATGAGGTTCAACCACAGTATATGGGATTAAATCCCTCCTCAAAGACAGGTGAGGCTTCCTGCTTATTACTAATCTAAAACACAACAAAAACAATATATACAGTATTCACACTAATCTAACCATTGGGGTTGGGATAAAATCCCGAAATCCACATCCACACGATTCAAAGGTATTGCTTTCGTAAATGAACTGGGTCGGAAACTATTACAATGAAAGAAGAACAATGGAAAGGAAATGAGAGAAACGTATTTTCTTTCGAGTAAACACAGAGCACGAAATAATCATACGGGCTTTAGATCATAAATATAATGTCTGAAATGATTAGAAACACTAAGATGCTAAACAAAGAATAGCTTAAGATTATGAACGTAAGAACAATGTCTTAAGAAAGATATATCCCACAACACAAAGTTTGCAAAATAATATCAACTCCTATTCTTCAAAATGATTAAAAGAAAACACAAAGTTTTTCTTCTTTCCAATAGCTCCCAATATTCCAAAAATCTCGACCCTTTGGAATGCATAAGCATCCCTTATTTATAATAAAAGGAATCGAGAGAAAATAGGATAAATCCTAGAAAATAGTGTTCTTTAAAAAGAGTTCTATTTTGCTTGACTCTCACGCAGGAGACCAAGTCAAAATTTGCTTCCTATGTGACGAAACAGAAATGAAAAAGACATGTCAATTTCAAGATTGAAATGACATGAAACATCAAGACTTAATCTGAATCATCATCTTTCGCTCCTTCATCTTTCTCTTCCTCCAGCTGAGCTGTTTGTTCCGAAATTCTTGGAACTTTCGAATTATGCCTTGCATTTCATTTTCATCAGGCGCAGTGGAATGATCATTCAAAACTTCGCAGGTTTCATGGGTATCACTAGCACCTGGGAAGCTTTTTCAATCTTTTTCTGAGCTTTCTCAAGGCCTCCAAAGAATGTTCAATTCTTACAAACCGATCAATGATCTCAATACCAAATCCGTGCGTTGGTTCATGCTGAACAGACTCTTGGACTTGTTTGAAAAGATCATCTGATAGGATACCTGAGTTTCCAACTGACACCTTTGGACAAATCTTCAGCAACTCTTCTTCCAGATCACTTTTTCCATCAATCAATTTATCCCTTGATTCTCTCAACTTACCGCAGGCTTCGTTGAGAATCTTTACTCCTGAACCTGATGGCTTTGGTCAGCTGGAAATGCTTATCCGTATGTGGGATGATGCCTTCTTCTACCAAGAGATGTGATGGTATTTGCTTTAATACCTGGAGAGCTTCAAAAGTCAAATCAAGATGTCCAATTTCTTGAGAGAAATCATCGTCCATCTTCTCTCCATCCTTCTGAATGTCCCCCAAAGATTGATGAACTTTCACAACGTCTTGAATCACTTCCTTCCCCTGTTGGAGCAGCCTTTGGATCCATTCATCGACCACCCTTCCTTTTTTATTAATCTTCTCAATTGTAGGCACTGATGAGAAATCGAATCCGACAGGGACAGAAGAAGATGGTATGGATTCAAGGGGTTTTGAGAGTTTAAGCAAAACCTCAGTCAACTGCTCCACCTTTCCTTTAAGCTCATCTCTGCTGTCTTTTGTTTCTTTCAACTTCTGACACAACACGTTTGTAGCATCCCATGCATCCTGTTGTGCCCCTTCTGCTGTCACTTTTCCTAGAGCCACCCTGGTTATCTGATAATCAGAGGCTGTTATGTCCTCTTTAGTTTTGTCAGTCGCGGGAGTGGCGATCTCTGCAAACTTATCCCCTGAAGCGTCCACCAAAACCCTTGAAACTGTTTTAGGTTTCTTGGCTGATTTAGCAGTAGAAGCCTTGAGTGAGCTGAAATCAAAGGCTGGTATGGGTACAATCACCTTCCTCTTCCTCGAGTTTGCTCGAGTAGCCATTGCGGCGTATCAGAGGAAGTTTCCACTGTTGTAGAAGCTGGTATCATACTCTCAAGGGGAGAAGATTCTACTAGTGGAGGGGGAATAGTTACCAATGTGGTAGTAGATCCGATAAAAAGAGGCACAGGAGGGGGCGTGTTGGTGATCACTTGGGTCCCAGCAGAGAGGGGTGAGAGTCCAGAGAAAATACTGGCCATGATTGAAGAAGTTGATGGAGAATGAGGAGGTAGGAGTGGTTGTGAGGGGGGAGGCGCAGATTCAGACTCCAAAGCCTGGGATGCAAGAGATAAGGTCTCTTCAGTTGGGCAATCAACAAATGATGAAACCAGAGGCTGGCTTCCTTCTTCTTCCAAAGTAATTTCTCCTATTTCTGGTGGTGTTGGTGATTCTGGCACATCCACCATTTCAACTGGAGAAATAATTGAAGAGATTTCTCTTTCTTTCCTCTTTTTGACAAACTTGACCTTTATAGGCCCCTTAGAAGATTTTTTGTCCTTTTCCTTTTTGGAGGGCCCCGCCTCACGAAGCGACCAACTTTGAAAACTTATCATCTTTAAAACTCATTCCCAAGAGGAGAGCCATGCTTTGGTGTGCGTGCAAGAATCGAGAGCGACCTATACTCAGTAATGGAGGCTTTTCACTTTGATTGACCAATCAATAGGTGGGAAAACATATTGATCTTCATTTAGTCCATCATAGGAAAGATCCAGAACACTTTCATTGTCACTAGTACCTTCTGGTAAGTCAGCAAGCTCAAGTGTTTGAATCTCAGCAAGTGTCAATCTGCTATGATCCTTTCTACGAATAGCAACCTCATCACGTAGATCAATCCAGATGTCTTCTATGCTTGGTCTGTGCAGGTGCAGGGTTCCATACGCCCTGAGGACTCCTCGAATGTCAAACCCATCTCGGGGCTTCATATGCTTCTTCAACTTGTCCTGAAGCTCATGGACAACATTTTTAGCTTTCACCATTGTCGAACAAGTGTATCTTCCAATAGAAATTGGGAAAGATACAGCAGCCTTATGTTTACTTTGTTGGAACTTGTGGAAATCCAACAATTGCCTAACCAATTCCATCAAGATCAGTTTATCCCCTGGATATCGGGGCAGACGGAAAGGATCCCCTGAGTACATGACTACCCGAAGATATGTGAACTTCTTGAATTGCAAGAAGACACAACCCCATTTGGAAACTTCAGCCCAGGCCTCATCTGAGACTCTTGTTTTCCTCAATTCAGGGTTTAACCTGCAGATGTTTTCATAAAAGAAGGCATCATTTACCCTTCTGAATTGGTCTTGAGACCCTTTTCTTGTCAGTTGAGGGAAATACTGATAAACATGGTTCACCATCCTGTTTCCCTTGATATCCAACCCGGGATAGTTCCTCATCCCGGCCGCTGCATAGGTGACATATGAGGACATATAAAACTTCCCTGTGGACAAGACTGTTGTCATTTGGGAATCTATCTCATTACTAATGAGAGTGCCCCAATCAATCCCTTGTTGATTCTTCTTGATGGTGATCATGAATTGATACATCCACCCTTGGAAAACATTTGATTCGGGTAAACCAAAACCCGACTCAACAGAGTGATGATGTCATTGATTTCCTGAATGAAATCACTCCTGGGGATAAGTCTTGGGAATCTGGAGACAGCCGGTTTGGCTTTGATCAGGAACTTCTTATTTACATGCTTGATACAATCTTCCTGATCGTTATCCCAAGCTTTCTGAGCTGACTTGATATCTAACTCTCCATATTCTTCAAAATTGGGCAGTTTGAGGAGGTCATCAAAGTAACCTCCGTCTAACTTGATCACAACTTCTCCCGCCTGATTTCTCACAAAGGGAAGCAGAGTCATAACTGGAAGCGCAGGCTAAGATGAATTCAGGGCACTGAGCGGACATGGGAAAACCCACTGCAAGAGGTAAACCACTATCGGCTATCGATTTCATCCATGGAGTTTGGGAGGAACTCCTTACCCTACTCCAGAAATCCTCAATATCTATATTTCCGAGCTCTGTATCTCGGATGTCATAATTGCAATCGATATATGATGGAGACTCCACCTTTCTGAACTTGTATTTCATCCTTCCTGACTTCTCAGTCTTTTCTTGCGATGGACCAGGGTCCGACATGAAGGATTTCGAAGGAAGAGAGTTTCGAGATCAGGAGATGTTGCACACTGTGAAAACCCCGACCTACTGGAGATGCCGGAGGGTGGAAAAGTCCGACACACTGAGGAGGATGTCGAGGAGTCCAGAAAACCCGATGCACTGAGGATGTCGGAGATTTGAGAAAGCCCGACACACTGAGGATGTCGAAAATTGAGAAAGCCCGACACTTTGAAGATGTCGAAACTTGAGAAAGCCCGACACTTTGAAGATGTCGGAAACTTGAGAAAACCCGACACACTGAGGATGTCGGAGACTTGAGAAAACCCGGCACACTGAGGATGTCGGAGATTTTGGAAAGTCTGGCTCTTCAAACTTTCTGATACACTGCGGGTTTTTGATACTGCACAACACCCTGCGAAACCCGAGAAGGGGGAATAGGGTTTTTGTTGATTTTAAAACATGCAAGTTCTTTCTTCATCATTTATATCCAAAACATATTTTGATTACAACAATATTACGGAAAATAACACAAAGTGATAATTCCAAAGAGATAAACCCTAAAACATAAACCCGGTTTAAGAAAACAACCCCAAAAGGAAAAAGATAAAAACCCCACAAACCTGGTAAGAAAATGGGAAGAATTCCATACATAATCAATCCATAAAAACCATGAACAAAGAATGAAGAGAGAGATACCTTCAACCAGCAAGGAAAGATCGAAAATGGGCAATTCAATCGGGCACAGGTGAGTTTCGGGTTTCGAGGTTGGAGAAGCATGCGCGAAAATCCACGAGGTAAAAATACGTCCGGTAAAAATGACGTGGAAATCCACATATATATAAGAAAATTTGCAATTAATACACTTCAGCTGGCACGTGCCAACCCACCCGACAACTCGGCATTAACGCCATGTCAGCATGCTCGGGAGATCCGAAAACCCGACACAAAGGTGTTTAGAGCAATTCGGGTTTCGGGTTGCGGGAAACAATCGACATAAAGCATGAGATGTTTAGATGCTTCAAAGTTCCGAAAACCCGACATGAAGGACTAAATCGGGCTTCGGGTATCGGAAGACAGGCGACACGGAACATGTTTTGGATAAGGCATGTTCCGATGCGACGAAGGTCCGAAACCCGACTCACCTTACTTGAAGCGGGTTTCGGGTTTCGGGGAACACAAGACATAAAGCATTCAAAACACATGTTGTCCTGTTGGTGAAACCCGAAAACCCGATTATCTCTCATAAAGGCAATTTTGCAAACTCAAAGCGATATATTAATTCCTCCCTTGCTCAAGGGGAGGTCGAAAAGTGCCTTCTTCTTCCAGCTTGAGCTGAATTTGATGTCAAGGAGCACCAACTACCTGGCTATTTTGAGGCCAACCACCCACTCTATGAGGACCCTAGGAAGCATGAAGGATTCTTCCCTAAAACCATGCAGGCGAATCATAGAATGCCCTCTAGCGAAGAAGTAATTATAGGGGTGTAGGGGGTCAGAGAGGATAGATTGCACCGAATCATTCATCTTGTTGTTGATCCCTTCCGATCAATCTCGTACGAGGGCTCCATGAAAGAATTGAAGAATTCATATACGTCCGATGAACGGGACAATATATGAGTCCATGTAGATACTGGAATGACCTTTTGAGGGTCCACTTCCATATCCCATATATTCAAAGCCATAAATTGACTGAAATATTTAGTGTTCTAATAAATAATGAGATGAAACAAATAGGATGAATACAATGTTAAGGTGGGTGATAATTGGGAAATTTACTCACACATAGACCTTATGGTGACTTCAATGAAATCGAAATGATACATCTATTCCATGGTAAAAACTTCATCTAAAACAGGTGGCTATCCGACAATCCTCCATGCCTCTATCAATCCTTCCCAAAAATGAATGCCAGCATGAAATGTACATCTTGAGAATCCACTTGGAGTGACTTCAATAGAATGGGAAACCCCATGGTCTCGAGCCACATGTGTCTACCTATCTTAGCTCCCTATTAAGGACTAAGGATTTTTTTAGCATTGTACCCAAACACTTTAGACCTTGGACATATCATAGAAACTCATCATTGGATCATGAGTCAGGGCCAACATGTCCCTAATGGCTTGTGTTGTGATCACCACTATTAAATTTCTACCCTAGATGCAATGGGCTTTAGAATTGAAACAAACTTGATCTGCACACATCTATATGATTTTAGGGAAGGGGTGTACAAAAGGTACCATGTATTGAGCGAGCATTGTGCTCCAAATTCTAGAGCCAAAATATTCATAATTTCCTAGGTTGAGAAACCTGGCAAAGGTTTCCTCCCTCAAGATTTAGGCTTCTTGTTGAGGGTTGGGTCAAAGACATTGTTAGTGGGGTCAAAGATTATAGTAGGGTAGCTGAACCGAGACCCTCCATCTAAAAAATACAATCTTGGTTACTGAGAGGTGAGGTGAATTGATCATCACGTGTAAGATTTTACTGATGGTGTAGAACTAGAGGCTATCATGGAATCCTTTTGAGTGGTGGGAAAGGCTAGAATTATCTTAACTCTGATGCTTGATAATTGATTCAGAGACTCTTAACATTTGGAATGAACCTCGTTAGATGCTCCCAATATCTTAAATAGTCATTCTTTCTTGAAGAGTAATGGCTCATGTGTAAATAGGGTCACTTCACATAATGACCCTTTCTAATTAATGAACTCAAGCACCGAACTCTGAGTCTTTCGAGGGATTTTGTGTCAATTTGAAATCTTTTCCTCTCGAGTGTCAAGGAAGTCACTGGATCATTAATTTTGGGGATAAAACAGGGAGGTACACTCCCTCCAAAACTTCAAAAAGGGGCAAGGTGTCTCCGTAAATGGCACGTGTCTCGAGACACTTATTAAAAGACAAAACAAACAAAGAAAATAATAGAAAGAAAACTGTACATATAATATAACTTTGATGAAGGGACTTACAGGAATGGTTTTAAATGAATTTCATTTACGAATTGCTAAGGAATCACCTTCCATAGTTTCGAGCTCAAACAATTTGTGTTGCTTGCATGCACTAATCATGAAGGGTCTCGTCGGTAGGGGTCGACTATTCCATGACTCCCGGGATTGGAATCTCTTGTGTCCCATTTCACAATTGTAGTTCCGACACGGAAGTTTGGTTCCAACGTATTTCGATCAAACCAAGTCTTGAATACCTGTTGATGGATAATAATGGCCTCATGAGCAGACTCTCATTTCTCCTAGAGATCTACTAGCTTGACAAGTCTCACTTGCATCACCCCATTCTCATCTATCTTAAATTTTTTAAATTATTGTAACATTAAGGGATCTCTAGGAAATTGGCATTATAATGATTTTTAATAAACTATCTCATATGGTGAAGCTTTCAGGATCTACTTGGGGTGATCTGATCAGCCCATAAGGCTATTTTGATATGCTCATGCCATAATTTCTTATGCTCATGCCCCATTCGCTTTATGATTCTAATTAAGTTTTTATTGGTAGATTCTACCAAACCATTTCCCTGTGGGTAATAATTGGAGGACATTTTTAGGTAGATCCCATGCTTTACCAAAAAATCAGATACTTTGGCTCCATAAAGGCTTTATACTTATCTAATATGAGATTTTATGGGGGAGAATCATGTATTTATATCTTGTAGGATTCCTAGGATTACATTCTCGATACCAAGATGTAACATTCCCATTTTAAGACTTTAGAACAAGGGATTTTTTTTTTACATAAATAATGCTCTTTGTTCTAAATACATAATTTAGAACATGCATTCTTAACAACCATTCATATAATGTGATAACCATATGCAGCTATAATGACTCGGTGTGCTACCGATCTATTCATTTCATGACTCAGTGAACTACCGATCTATTCATGTTTAACATTAAGTATTGAGTACTTTTCCGTATACTACGTATACTTGGTTCTCTTTCCCTGTTCGGGGTATTGAGTGATCTCGTCTAAGGATACTATCCTGAATATTTGTTACCAATATTCATCTGCATCACAAACCTTAGACTAGGTGACATAGGACAACGCAACCAAGTGGCTTGCGATACTTCGGCCGAATATTTCTAACATACTATTTGTATTACTATTCCTTGACAACATGCTCATCAACTCAGAATACGTCCTTCACCCCACTCTATTGTTATCTAGAATGTCCTTTACTGACTTCCGTCAGTCCACTTGCCCAAGGTTTAACCCTAGTTTGAGTTAGCAACATATGTTATGATAGGGAGAGGCTCACGAAAACTTAGGGTAAGTTGGCATACTGGGTCCACCTAAGTCAACCCCGTGTGCCAAGGTACCCCAAGTTTTAGAGGGCTACTCCTTATCTTAACCATGCTACTAACTAGACCTAGAGAGAAACTAAGTTCAAGTCCATTGTTTGTAGATCTAGATGATCAATGCAGAAGGGTGTTACCACATGTCAACTATATTATTGTATCCTCGAGAAGATCCTAATCTTCTCAAAGGTACAGTCCTGTAGTTGGCGTGTGCCAACATCCTACAGAATAGCCTCATCGAGATTTACATACCACAAGGAGCTTATTATAATTTAATTAATTTGGATTATTAAAACAGATTTCAGCAACCTTGCCAAACCCTAATCCAACACTTCTTAAGTTCTTTTCTATAATAGATTCAATTGATCATTAAAGAACTTCCTTAACTTAAGATTTCCTTTAATGTTCGTTTAATGGTATTAATAATCCATTAACCAAAACAGGACAACAACATCATAAGTTCTATTTATTGAGACTTAACCATTCAAGGAAGTGTAGCAACCACCTAGGTTGTAACTAAGTAGACTTTATTAAATGAAGTCTAACGATTAGGAATCATATCTTCCTTTTTGTTGCATTCATATGAGAGAGGAAGAGTCTTCCTTTACATGGTTAAGTGCTAGGGTTTATAATCCCCTTTTATATCATTTACAAGTTCTATATTTCCTTTTTTACATAATGTACCTTCCACATCATATTACTATGTTGAATTGCTTAGATATGACCATCAAATTCTGCAACTTAACAAGTTACATCTTATTTAGGGAGATTATTCTAAATCTCACTATCAAACTTATCCAAGAATACCCTATTAAGCATATCAATAATATGGAGTATATCAACAAGATAGAATTCATCTATAATATAAAATACAAGATAATTTACACATCCAATGCAAGTAAATTCTCAACATTCCATTCATCTTTAAAACTTATACATTTACAAGACTTATGCATTTAGGTATAATGCATATCAACCATCTTCATTATAAAGGACTACTACTTTTATTTTTCCAATACAATCTCAATAATGAATCGAGTTCTTCACAAGATCAGATTTAAATCAGCCAATGCATCATATAAGTTTTTCCTTCCTTTATCACCTACAAAGTCCATCTACAAAAAATGCTAGCACGGTCGATTCAAAAAGCACTTGTTTTTCCGTGCTCTTTCCATTGGAATTATTTATTTTGAGAATTTCACTATAATTATAAAGTGCCATATTGTAACACACACTTGTTATAAAGTGCCAAAATTTGGGGGGGCTTTTGGTGCATTACTTGGGGTCTTGTTGCATTGCTTGGTTCTTGCATTTATTTTGGTGATTTTTTGAGGATGGCATCTACTTATGTATTATATCATGTTAAGCCATTAACAACACATAATTACCACACATGGAAACCAAGAATGGAAACAATAATTAAGTGAAAAGGATTATGGGCTTTAACTTCTTCAGAATAACCAGTGTTCACTAGAGAATATGAGAAATTTTAGTACCAGTGTAAATTTGATGAGTGTATGGGTTTGATAGGAACTTATGTAAGTGACAATATTTTGTTTCATTTGGAAAAATGTGACTCTCCTTTAAAAATATGGGAGAAATTGGAGGATTTATTTGGTAAGGTGGATCATATGAGAGCCATGCAACTTGAAATTGAGATCACCTCTCTTAATCTTGAAGATTTTCCAACAATTATAGACTATCTTACCAAGTTTAAGCATTTGTTGACACAATTGAAGGGGAGTGGAAGAGATAAGAAAGATGAAGAGTGTGTTTACTTAATTCTATCCAAGTTGAGAGGACCATTCCAAATTTTTTCTTCTACCTTTTTCTCTAGCATGGATGCCTTAGGTGACACATTCAAAATGCCTAACTTAGAAACATTTTGTGAAAGACTTACTAGGGAAGAATCCAAATTGTCTCACCTTGAGTCTTCCACATCTCAAAAGGCATTAGTTGCATCTAATCCTAAGGGCAAGGGAAAACCAAATAGTAAAACTAAATCCACCCCTTCTCCATCTCAAAATTCTCCTAAACCCAAAGAAAACAAATTAAAACCCAAGGAGTCTTCTAAATCAAAGAATAAGTCTAGCCATTCATGCTCTTTTTGTGGGGGTAGTAATCATGAAGAACATAGGTGTTATAAGTGAATGCAAGCCTTAGAGGATGCAGTCAAGAAACAAAAAATTTCTATCTCTACTCCACCTCCTTCTAATCAGCATGGCAAAGCACTTAATGTTGTTGGGAGATCTCAGTCACCACTTGCAGACAATTGGGTTATAGATTTTGGTGCTTCTCATCACATGACTTCTTCTAAGGAGTCTTTTGTTTCTCTAGGTTTGAGTTCTACTTCCAAAATTGAGGTTGGAGATTCTTCCTTTCTTTCTGTTAAAGGAAAAGGTGATATACAACTTGATGGTGGCAATATCCAAGATGCACTATATGTTCCTAACATCACTACAAATTTGCTTTCTGTGTATCAAATTTTTCATTTTGGTCAAGGGAAAATAGTGACTTTTACACCACATGGGGTAGAAGTACAAATTTTTTTGGAGCCAAATTCACTTGTTGCTTAGGGTATTGTTGATCATAGTTCTAGACTATATCACTTTGAGGGTTTTGATGACACTTCCTCTATAGGGACAGGATTGGTTTCTCATGTAGATTCAAAGAGTAAGCTTTGGCATGAAAGATTTGGACATCTTAATTACAGATATTTGAAGGAGTTGAGCACTCATGGTATGGTAGATGGTCTTCCTAGAGTTTCTAGTCTTGAGGGAGTTTTCTCTAGTTGTGCATTAGGGAAACAACACCAAGATCCATTTCCTAATAATTTGTCTAAGAGAGTTTCTTCACCACTTGAGCTTATGCATAGTGACTTGATGGTTTTTCCTACCCCCTCTTTCAATGGAGCTAAGTATGCACTTATGTTTATTGATAATTTCTCGAGGTGTACTTGGGTTTATTTTCTTAAGTACAAAAGTGATGTTTTTTCACACTTCAAAGTCTTTAAGGCTTTGGTCGAGAAACAATCTTCTAGTTTCATAAAGAACCTTCATTCTGATAATGGGGGAGTACTTCAGCGATGAGTTTTCTGAATTTTTGGTAACTCAAGGCATTATTCACCAACATTCTGTTCCTCATACTCCACAAAAAATGGCTTAGTAGAAAGGAAGAATAGAACTTTGAAGGAAATGGATAATTGTATGATGCATTCTAGAGATATACCTCCTATCTATTGGGTAGAAGTAGTTAATTGTGCTAACTATATTCGTAATTCACACACCACATAGAGCGCTTGAGCATTTGACTCTAGAGGTAGCTTGGTCCAACAATAAGCCAGATGTCTCATTTTTTCAAGTCTTTGGGAGCCATGCTTGGGCCTTTGTGCAAATAAGAAAAGGAAAGCTTTGGATAAGAAGAGGAAACCCTTGATCTTTATAGGGTATTGTGAGGACATGAGAGCTTATCATCTTTTAGATCTGATACAATGATGTTCTTTTTTGAACACATGTACGTTTGATGGGCGTTTCACTCCTCATGATTCTTCATCTTCTTCCATTCCTTCTTCTTATTCATCTCATCTTGAGGATCCTTTCTTTGAGGAGATTGATAAGGTGGTTATAGATGCCATTGAGGATCCTATTCCCATTGATGTTGTCACTATGCCTAAGTGGGATCGTACTACAGTTTTTAAGGCAACACCTTTCATAGAGGATCTTCCACCCACTAGGCATCATCACACACATTCTACAGGTTTTGGAATTTTGTGTCAAGTAGTTTCTAAGGATCCATAGTATTTTTCAAAGGCTCATGGGATATCGGAGTGGGATGATGCGATGGTAGCTGAGTATTATTATTTGATGAAGAATCATACTTGGGATTTGGTATCTCTTCCTAAAGGAAGAAATATGGTTAGGTGTAAGTGGGTATACCAACCAAATATGCAGCTGATGGGTCCATTGACAAGTATAAGGCTCGTCTTGTTATAAAGGGTTTTTCACAAGTCGAAGGTATTGATTACTCTGAGACTTTTGCACCCATTACCAAGATGGATTTTGTACACCTTGTACTTGCTATTGTTGCATCATAGGGGTGGCCCATATACTAGATGGATGTGAAGAGTGCCTTCTTACATGGAGATCTACAAGAGGAAATATATATGGAGCAGCTAGCTGGATTTGTTCAGGATTCTTCTCTTGTTTTTAGGCTCCAAAGGTCTCTCTACGGTCTCAAACAAGCCCCTCGGGATTGGTATGAGAAGATGGATTCTTTTCTTCTATCTACTTGGTTTTGTTCGTTGCCACTCCGATCATACAATGTATCTCCAACATGTCGGTGAGGATATTGTGATACTTGTCTTGTATGTTGATGATCATTACTTACTAGTAGTTCTTCTTCCCACATTCGAGCATTCGAGAGGGTGCTTTCTACACAGTTTGACATGATAGATCTTGGGCTATTGCATTATTTCCTTGGTTTGCAGATTTCTCATACAGATTTAGGGATTCATTTGAGTCAACAAAAGTACACCCATGATCTTCTTAGGCACTTTGATATGGCTGATTGTAAGCCATGTCCATCTCCTTTTCAGTCTGGAGTTATTCTTACATCTACATGTACCACACCACTTTGTGATCCTACATTGTATAGGTAGTTGGTTGGGAGTCTCATGTACTTGACCCATACTCACCCTGATATTTCATTTGCAATAGGGCTTGTATCTTGGTTTGCACATTCTCCTCATAGTAGTCATTGGCAGGCTACTAAAAGGATTTTGCGCTATTTACAGGGCACTTCCCACTTTGGCCTACACTACACTAGGGGTTCTACTTGGTTAGGTATACAGATTCAGATTGGGAAGGTTCTATTGATGACAGACATTCTACTTCTGGATATCTTTTCTATCTTGGTTCTTCTCCAGTTGCTTGGGCATGTAAAAAGCAACAGGCTATTGCACTTTCATCTTCAGAGGTAGAGTACAAGGTAGTAGTTACAGCGAGTCAATAGATTCTTTGTCTTCACCGATTATTGTGAGTTTTGGATTCCCACAAGATTCACCAACCCAGTACTTTGGTGTGAAAACCAAAGTGCAATTCAAATTTCTATGCACCCAATTGAGCACCAGTGGACCAAGCATATCGAGATACACATCCAGTTCATTTGGCAATACATTCGTGGATTAAGTTATTTTCTTGGAGTACCTTCGACTCGCAACAACAGTTGTAGACATCTTTATGAAGCATTTTTCATCACCTCGCTACCTTTAGTTTCTGGAATGCTTGGGGGTGTTCATGAGAACATCTTCCTTCTTCTTATTCTTCTCTTTCCTTATAGCAGGATTCTTTCCTTCTTTTGGTTCGAGATTTCTTCATGGATATATTGTACATGAGTACCTCATCAGGCCTAGTTTCCAGGACTCATACTGTGGACATGCCACTTCTATTTTGGCCCCTATCTTCACTTGAGGGGGTGTTAGAGTAGGTATTTACCTTAGCTCATGTTCACCTAGGTACATTATTTACCTTTATTGTATTTATCCTCACCCACTTATGTGTGTGGATATTTCTTTTTATTTATTTAGATATTAGGAGATATTATCTAGTTGTTAGGTATAGTTCTTTCCTTGATCTATGGTATTGACTAGATCCTTGATGTCTAGTTCTCTCATAAATCTATGGACTTGACTAGTTATTTGATGACTAGTTCTTTCCATGATTTATGGCTTGATCTACGACCTTGACTGGTTCTTAGATTGTTATTCCTTGCCTATATAAGCAAGGCCCATTCTCATTGTATTTCATTGAGTTCCATAATAATATATGATATTGTTGCTCATTTGTTTGCAAAGGTTTATGTAAAGTTATTATGGTGAATTGTTTTCATCTTATTGATCGTGATGTTTGATTAGCATCTGTGTTCTTGGCTTGCGATCTGGTTATCATTCCTTTTAGAATCATACAAACCAAGATAATTAATATCAATTTGAAAGAAGTACATTAACCAATCTGCCCCAAAAATGAGAGTTTAATTGATCCTATCAATTACCTTTAAACAAACAACGAGATCATGTTAATTCATTGTTCCAAATTCTATCATAATAGATTAAAACTTTTATCTTTTACTCAGTAACTAATAGAAGGGTTATAAGCATGGTTCTCATTAAGATGTATCATCTAACTCCTAAGCAAAAGAAGAAGATGAACCATTACAAACTGTGCCCAACACAATATATTTGAAAGACAAAAATGATTCTTAACATGAATTATTGTTTCATTTTAAAGGATAACTACCCTTAAATTTAATATTTAAGATATTCATCATAACATAATCTCATTTCTATCCAAGAAGGAATAGAGAATCAAACAGTCTATCTACAAGTCTAAATTTACTTCCACACATTAGAAGTTAACATTAAAGATCTAGAATCAACGTTCACTATTCAAAGTAGACTCATACAAAAGTTAATCTCAACTCGAGTTCATCCAAGGAGATTCTATAAAAAGATAGAGTGCAAGAGACAAAACTTACTCATCCCTAATCAAACAAACAAAGCCTTGTTAAACAAACAGTCTGCCAAACAAGCCTACACATTTTTTTTGTTCAACAAAACCGAATCATCCAATTTCTTCCTACATCATTTCAACAAATAATTTGAACAAGGAAGACCAACAAATCATATAGAAATCTCCATTGCATAAGTAAGACAAATTAGTAAAGTTCAACTAATGAACTTATCCCCACAATAGAAAGAAAGGGGTCTTAATTAAAAAAACTTATCAAATCAATAATTCATTTTATTGTACTAACAAATGAATTCCCACTTTTAATTAAAACTTAGAAATTCATAAGTTAGTTCCCAGAAGAGAGAATGAAATCAACTCACATTAAGAAGGAAGCACACTACTATTTTCCTTGCAATTATTTACGAGTTTTAATTCCATACTCAGAATGAAATACGCATAACAGTCCCTAAAGCAACATTATGTTCCAAGGAATCACATTCCTTTCTTTTATAAAGACACAAGGTGTATTTACTATATCCAAAAAGAGAGAGAAAATAACCGATCAGTAAGCCAAATAGGATCAGAAGCATCAAGAAATCTCAAAAACTGAAATCCCATTATCCTTAGAAAATGTTTCTAGTTAATTCCCAAGGATATTTAAACAACTCAATTTAATCTACTCTCCCAGATTCCCTTGAGTAAGTAGTTCGATTAGAAGAGTTATGAGCTTTAAACTCTTTAAGAAGTTAAAACCCAATTCAAATACTAAAACCAAATCAACACATGTTGATAATACTACCACTCAAAGCTTGAAAGTACAAAATCCAAGCATAATAACGAACATAATCTTCTCACAAAGGTACAGGACTACCCAAGTAATTATTCACGGTTTGAGGGAAACAACAAGTTCCCATCCAAGTTTATATCAATAATAAAGAAAACTCAACATACCAGAATACAACCAACACATCGTTCTTGCTACAATTTCCAAACACTAAGTACTAAATTTCATGTACAGTGTCGAATTACAAAAACTCAACATGAGCTCATATATGCATAGTATCTTAGTATGAGGCAATATAAGATACAAATATCCATTAACATTTCATATTCAAAACAAGGAGTCCTATTTCCATCTCAAACGAAACATGAGTTTCCAATGAGAGTTCATAATCAAACAAATAACAAGATAAGAGTGTGGTGAAATCATGAAATTCCATTAACAGTCTAAAATAACACAAGAGTAAAGCACAAGTACAGAGCCACATATGACTTCAACAACAGTCTCAAGTTACCCAAGATTTCAAATAGTTTAAATTAACTAGAGGCTCCAACACAAATTCATATCAAAACGCGAAGCCAAATATTAGCTCCAACGAACTCAAGTTTCTCACCAAAGTTTGAGCCCAAAATGAGTAATAAAATACAAGTACCGTGTACATTATGAACTAACATTAACAGTCTAGATTATCATAAGGAAAATAAAACACAAGCACCGAGCTATATATGGACTTCAACAACAGTCCAGGGTTATCCAAGATTCCAACACCGGTTTAGAACAACAAGAACCTCCATCACTAGTTCTCATTAAACATGAAACCAAACCAAGTTCCAAATCAAATACAAGCTCGAATAAAGGCTCAACTAAAACATGAGCTCTACACAAGCTCAAGATCAAATAAAACAAAAACTCCAACAAGATCAGATGGAACCCAAGGTTCTCAAAAACTCTAAACCATATTTAAATAGCAATGAAGATTATTTAAACAGAACACTTCCATTACCCATTCCAGAATGAAAAATCTGAGTTACAGAAATACGTTTTGCATGATTTTTTTAAATAACTACACATGGTAAGTTTCCAATAAGAACATCATTTACCAAGGATTCATAACCAATATCACAAGATTTAATAAACCCAACAAGAAAATAACTAGATAAGATATGCAATCTAGGAATCTCAAAAGAGCAGATAATTATTTTAATGAAACATTTAAAAGAGAGCAAGAGATCTTGAAGGTTAGAGCCTATCATGCCTGATAGTGCTTCTTCCAAATCGAAGAGAACCTCTAGCCGAGCTCACAACTTCTCCTCTTCTCCATGAAAGATCAAACAACCATATTCTTTTTCCATAATGCCTCTTATATATCCCACGAACCGAAAATAGGTCTAAAACCTCAAAAATAGCCATTAAGTGTAGTTCAATCTGCTAATTCAAAAACCAGAGAGCATGCAGAGTGAAAATTATGAAACATGCAAAGTGAAATAACCCCATACAAACCCGTTTGCATGCCTACCAAAATGGTTTGAGCACAAAAATTGAAAACAATAAATTCCATTAATTCCTATTTTCCCGCCTATCCTTCCTTGCCACCGCCTTCCAAGTTTGGTGAATTCCAAATCAAAATTAACATGCAACTCCATTTTTAGTGAAGTTTCCACATAAGCCTCCACCAAGTCAACTAGCCCCTACCACAACTGGCAGCACATATGCTTTTAAAAACCTTATCAACAACTTAAATGCCTTGGAACCGTCGCCTATGATACATGCGACCACCAATTCTCCCCTTCATGCCCATTAGTTTAGGGTAGACATAATTTCTTAGGTTAGATCTTAGGTTAGCTTAGGATATGTAACCTTCGGATATAACCCAATCAATAAATTACCACCTTAGGTAGTTTCCACATAGGTTAGATTAATTCCAACACAATAGTTTTTAGGCATTAGGTTAGATCATCACATAACCATATAGCATTAGGTTTTAGGGTAATTTAAATAACCTAGTAACCTCTCCATAATCCTTTAGCAAAAATCTTAGGTTAGGATAAAATTTAATTAATTAACATAGCTAGGTAGTAAATATATATATTCTTACCTAGCTTAGGATTCCGTAGGACAGTCCCTTTAGTTTTAGGAACCAAAATATTTCCTAAGCCGTGAACAGGCTATAGTTCGTTTGCGTCAGCATTTTCCTATCATGATCAATCTCCAAAGACCCAAGCACAACATACGACTGAATAGAACACGTTCACACAAAAATCAAAGAACTTGTAACCAACAAAGTTCTGTCATATGTATTTTAATTCGTGGAATGTCGATTTACCATTCGTTCAACAAAGTAGATTTAAAACATTCCTTGGATCACTAAAATTGATCCAAGGATGAGTTAGATTAATAGATAAGTTTACAACCCTTAAACCAGATTGCAACTTACCTACAAGAAGTGAAAAATGAATTCAAGGGAAACCATTCCAATTCAGTCAAAGGATCATAAGAACAGAAATGATTCATCCATACCAAGCATGATCTCCTAAAATCAAAAGAACATATCTTTATAAGGAAAATCACATGTCAACACTTGAAATACAAAGGAGGAAAATAACAACCGTCAAGGGTGTTACACTTTGTGAGGATCCATTTGTGGCTGGCACTCGAAGTTGGATTAACCATTTCGATGAAGTCTAGATCCCATTGAGTGAAGGGTTCCTCAACTAAGATGGGGTTGAGAGGTAATGTTGCATTCCTCTGGAGGCTAGTGTAAACTTGGCATACCTTGCACCTATTTACCTCTACCTGACTGTCAGTGAATAGACTTGGCCAAAAATATCTTGCTTGCAGGATTTTTATGGCTGTGGTCTGGGCCAAAAAGTGGCCCCCATAGCTCTGTGATGTAATTCATGTAAGACTCTTTTAGCTTCCCCATTGTCTAGACATCTTAGCAGGATTCCATTAAAATTTTCTTAAAAAGGAAGTTTTCAACTATGATAAAATTTCTCCCTTGTTGTCTATAATATCTCCTCTTTTTCAAGGGGAGATGACTAGGATACTTCTAGTCTACATAAAGTGGATCCTATCTGAGACCCAACCTTCCAAATTTCCTTCCTGAAGATACATTATCTCCTCACATTCGTCATTAATCGGGGAATAGATTCTTGCATCAAATATTGACACAGGCCCCTGCCTCTCACAAGCTTTGTGGGTTTTACCTCAATATCATACTCAAGGATCTTAGTGATCCAATTCACTCTTTTCTCGGTTATCTTGCCCTCCATTATATATTCCCTGACATTAGAGTGAGCTACCATGACCTGGATCTTATTATGAGTGACGAGGTGATGGAATTTCTTTAGACCCTTGACTATGGCATAAGCCTATCTTTCCACAAAATTGTATCTTGTTTCATAGTCATGGAGGGTCTTTGAAAATAAGGCAATCAGATGTTCCTCCCCTTGTAATTCTCCTTTCTAGGTCAATACTGATGATATGTTATTCTTACCCCGTATACATACATAATAAAATCTTTTAAGAAGTCCAAATTGTGCAACACTGAGGCGGATGCAACAACCTCTTTTATTGCCTTGAAGGTAAAATGAACCTCATCTATCCACTTAAAATTGAGGTCATTTTTCAACATGAGAGTGATCGGAAGATCGTCCCGAGAAAATTCCAAAATGAATTTTTTGATGAAGTTGATCTTTTCTAGGAAAGAGTGGATGAATTTTTATTGAATGACAAGGGGAGATCTAAAATGGCCCTGGTTGTTTTGGGGTCAATGGAGATTCCTTCCTTTGACACAATATGTCCCAGGAGTTTTCCTTGGGGCACTCTAAAGACACATTTCTTTGGATTTAGAGAGATTCCAAATTCTTGGAATTTTTTGAATATAACCTCTAAGGTGTCAAATGCTCCTCTATTGTTTTGGTGAACATCGTGAGATTGTCGAGGTATATAAGGATTACATTTTTATCAATTCTCCAAATGTGGAATCCATGTCCCTTTGAAAGGTATCCCCTACATTAGTGAGTCCAAAAGGCATTTTTGCATAAGAGAAATTTCCCATTTGGTTGTGAAGGTAGTCTTATGTTGATCCTTTTCTATGAGCCATATTTGATTATAGCCCAAAAAACCATCTAGTAGAGAAAACATCTTGGAGCCTACGACTATCTATAATATTTTTTCCATAGAGGGTAGAGGGTAGTGATCCTTTAGGGAGGCCCTATTTAGATCTTTGAAATCCACGCAGAGCCAAATTTTTCCATTCTTCTTTCTTACGAGGACTAGATTGGAGACCCATGTCGTGTGCTTAATAGGAAAGATTATGCGAGCCTCTAGTGGATTTTTAGTTCTTCAACCATGAGGACTATATCGTTGAGTTCACAAGCCTCTTTCTTGTGCACATGTTTAGTTCCTTCTTGAAGGTCGATGGTATGCTAAATGATATGTTTGTTATAACCATGCGGTCATCATACATCTACAACATCACCTTATCATACTTATGACACAAAGCCATGAGTCTCTCTCTTTCCTTTTGAGTCATTGAATTCCCAAATTTTAGTCATCTCTCCTTAGTTATTTCCAATTCGACATAGTCCTCTTTTATTGCTACAAACTTCCTTCGATCCGAATCGCATCGTTTGAGTCGAAAAAGACTCTCAAGGGTAAATAACCCTTTCGGAATTTTATTTGTTTTTTCAACTGGATAATCTAATCTCCATATGCCTCCTTGATCTTGGGTTGGAGTTGATTTACAAATTGATTGGAATGTTGAAGGAAGTTTATGATCTATCATCCACTATCAAACACTTGTTAATGGTGATGTTGTTAGGAATAAAAGGCGGGATGATCAATTTTATGGTGTTTTTATTTGCTATCAAATCCTGAACTAGATCGAATTGAGACCCTATCAGGGCCATCCTATTGGCTTCCGTATTTTGATTCGGGGAATTACCTTAATATTGAAGGCTTCAAAATCATCTATGAGATCCCATACCCGGTGCTGATAGGATCTCATCCTAGGATTCTTTGTGGTGGAAATATTCCTTACTTGTGTCACCACCAATTCTGAGTCACCAAACACTCTCGATGTTTGATGCCTTCCTTTCGGGATGTGGATAAGCCATGCACCAAGGCCTCATATTCTACCTCATTAATGGTACATGAGAACTTGAAATAGAATGACTAGAGTATCTTTCTTCCAGTCGAGGATATCAGGACACTCCAGCTCCTGAGTCATTCTTACTTTTGGCCCCATCAAAATGTAGGGTCCATATTTGTGAACCTCTGGGGAAATTCCCTTTCTTTTCACCATGTCCTTTTACCACCTTAGGGATTGCAAAATATTCATCAAAAATGACATAAGTTCCTAAACTAGTGGAATCAAAGTTCCCAAAAGGGTCACCTAGTGGGAGGTTAGAAAAATGATTGTCACTTTGGGTTCCCCATCCTCCATGTATAATTCTTCTTCCATAGTGATCATAACATGGGAAGCTTTGAAACCGGAAGCCACTTGGTCTGTTATATGCTCCTTAGAGAGGGGTTCTAATAAGACCTTCATTTTGGACCCATATTTGGTCCATAGAATCAAATGAGACCAATTCGAGACATATAGCCTCTAATTTTAGCTATAAAATCATGAGAGAGGAAAAGTCCAAAGACTAGCGGGATGTCTATTACCATGATATCCTATCAGATAGTTATATTTGGGTAGGAATAGAGCTATAATGGGAGTCCCTTGATAGCTCCAATGGTTTGGATTGACTTCCCATCTAGTTGCATGACCCCTTTCTTCAAGGGTTCATATTTAATGCCCAAGGCATCTGCAATCTCCTTGGGCATGATTGTAGTGCTTGCGCCAAAGTCTATCATGGAATTATGTAATAATTTTTTTCCTATGATAAGAGTCATAAAGAAGGGGTTGGGCCTTGGTTTACTAACCTCTCCTTTTTGATTCAACAGTACTACCTCCATTGAGACTCGGATGAATTTTACCTGTTCCTTCTCCTTGTTGGAGGTGGTTGGATCATCATTTGGTTTGAGCACTTCTTGGAGAAACTCCTTCGCTCTAGGATGCTCAGAAGATCCCACAAGGATGCATTAGCTGGCACTTTCTTAAGTTGTTGGACTACATTGATTGGTCCATGAGACAACAATTTAGATGATGAATGGTATTTCATCCCTTCTCTGGTGGGGTGGTGGGTATCTTGATTCTAAACAGTTCCTCTTGGAGCTTCCTTCATGGTGATTGGTGGTGATGTGGTTATGATGGTTGAAGGCTCTCTCTCTGTGTCTTACCTATCATATTCGAGGATCGAGAGCATCTACTTCTATGATTCTTTTCTTAAAGTGAGTGTTGTAGTTAAACTGAATAGGCTTTGAAACAAATGCTTCATTTGTAAACATGGACTCCTCTCCTTCTATCCAAGAGAAAATATCATGTCCTTGGTGTAATCTCTTGCTTGTTGTTCCAGGACACCCTTGAATTTGTGCTTCTGAAAGCGATGTTTTAGACTCCCATGGAATGATGAGGTCCAGAAATACCTGAATCATAGCCTTCTCTTAATCATTTCTCGGCCACCTTTTATTACAAATTCCCTTGGGGAAATCCCTCGGCATGTGAGGATTATTACAAGGAAGCACCATGCATTGGGGTCTTCACCAAATGATTTTGTCCATTTATTATCTCTCTCCCTCTATTGGGTGGAATATTCTAGAATGGCGTTGGTATAGAAACTAACTAGTTAGACAACTACACATTCGGCGGTCTCTAGGTATTCTAATATTGAGAGGAATAGGTGGGTCTACTACCTTGATAATTTTGATAATTTTGTCTTGGATAGGCGACCTAATTCCTTTTAAGATTTACTATCTCATTAGAAAAAAATTAGAATTTTTTCATTTCATCCATTTTGAGAGAAGAAGATGAGGATGCACGAGAGGAGCCATATGATCGGATAGGTAGTTATATAAGGACGCAGGGGCTTGAGCAGGGCTTAGTACTTGTGCTTGTCAAGGGGGCTATATCAGGGGTATGCTTTGAAGAAGGGTCCTAGGAGGGAGTTTCCCAACATCTATTAAATTGTTCTCATCTTGGACAACAATGTTATAGGCTTGTGGTAAGGAATCCCCTCCTAATGATTGAATCATTACTGAAACATCTAAATTTAGAGCTTTCAAATAAAAGATAATAGTCATACCCACAAGTGGCCTTACTAGGGCTGGAATCCTTTGCCAATTTTATGGAACTTGGTATTAAAATATATCATTAACTCTTGTGGGCCCTTCTTGATGTTAATAAGTTGTTGCAGGAGCAATGGCCTATCTCCCTTCTTGCTAAATCTTGCCACCAACACTTTTCCTAACTGATCCCAAGTGTCAATAGTGTTAGGAGTTAAGGATCGGTACCAATCTAGGGCCTTTCCTTCAAAAAAGTGGCTAATAATCATAAAGTGATGTCTTGATTCCTTATACAATGTACTGCACATATTTTGCTACATCTTAGAGGTGTTCCTCAAGATTTTTGAAGTTTTCTCCAATGAATTTGGGAAATAATTTCAACACATTAGCTAGAATAGGATTCCACACCACTGAGGGTGTAGTCGAGAATCAATGAGCTTCCTTGATCCCATGAGACAAATTTCCTCAGAGGATGAGGTTGAAGATGAGCCATAAAGATAGGTCTGAGAGTTCTAGTTGACTGTGTGAAGGGCCTACCTAGCGGAGGTGTTGAAAGAGTTCGGTTTGGAGGAGATGAGGATCTCTAGATCTGTTTACCTCTTCTATTTCAAGGTGGAGATAGCTACAAGTCATCAAACAAACCTTCCTCCCTTGTTCTCATCGTCATTCACATCCTTTTTAAAATTTTAGAGTAGACCAACTAAACACTACTAGATCAACCAATTTTGGATAATGAAATATCAGGATGTGTAGATGTTTGTCCCACTAGGCATGCCAGAAAATGTTGATGGTTTTACTTTGCAGATGAACCGTTAGATCCATCGAATACCTTAGGTTAGTGAGATGTGTTCCCTAAGGTAACCTCTAGATTTTAAATAAGTTGGCTCTTCTCTGTGGTGTGAGATGAGGGTTAGGAGAAAACTTTAAAAGAATGTAAAACTAACCAAGGTGATGTGCCAGAATAGATTTAAAATGGACGAAGAGATATCTAAAGGGATTATTTAAAATAGCTTGAAGAGCATTATAACATGATCTACCTATTTTTAGAAACACTTTAGTTTTAATCGAGTTGTGAAGATGAAACACATGATAAACATAAATAATAGATAAGTTAAATCCAAGGGCGTATAACATGATAGATTTTATAAATTATCTAGAACTACTCGATAGAAAAAGAAAGACTCAGAATATGAAAGCCAATGGTGCACATAACAAGAACTTGATTTATAGAGAAAATAATATATGAGGCTTTGGAGTGGCATAGATTGCAACATCTTATATAAATGAGTCTTATTAAGGCTTGGCCAATACAAAAATGAACCTTGAAACTCTTTTACCACCTCTGTCTACTTTTCTCTTCCAAAAGCTCCTCCCCCTTTTTCCTAGATTGGACCTCCTTTTATAGATGTTCGTGGCTCTTGTTTTTTGTCTAGAACCAAAGTTTCTACTTGGCAGCATTCAATGATCTTCCCCTTCTGGGTTAATATCTCAACCACTTATTGAGATATTTGTGATTTGTGTTTAATCTCCCAACCTGTCACTTCTAGATTTGGTGATAATCCTTTCCTTCCATGTGGAGAGCGGACGCTTGCTTGAGAGTATTTTTTCGAGAACTGGATTCTCCAATATGCACATGTGAGACACATGGTGGGTGTGCACTAGTTTGGGGAGGATTTCTCTTTCTCATTATTGGGAAGAGTGCTTAGTAGACACGTTAAGGGCACATTGTATTTTACTATTATTTTGACTTTTCAACCCACCGAGGCAATCATTATCGGGCCCAAGACACATGGACACCACATTGCAAGATTGAAGGCCTTTTCCTCTTCCTCAATTCCCCAATTACACCAACAGATATGTGGACACCTTCGCATTTGGCTTCATACTTAGAAAAATTTGAGCTAAGAGAACAAAAGAAACAAGGGCCAAAGGAGAAAAAAATTGTGATCAAAATATTTTATGCAAAAATAAATCTACAATGATGAAGACCAAACCTTGACCCAAGATCACCCTCCGAATACTCTAAAGCACTATGGTGAGCTCTACTCTAACTCTACAACATTGCACATTGTGAGCTCATGCCTTGACTGATTGACCAATGGAGATGGAGGTGAAGGCCATTCAATACAATGAGGGAAACTTTACCTAACTTGAAAAATAATCCAACCTTTGAAACACTATAATGCCTTTAATATATCAAGTTCTTGATGCAAACCGAGACCATTACTTACATAGTTCAACATCATGATATCGACCCTTGGGAAATAGAGAAATCAATGAGATACGGTGAAGAATTACTTAACCATGTGATGAATGAAGGTGAGAAAATGCATGGAAAAATATTTCAACTTATGATCAACCCATTCAATGAAGTAAGAAGCACACTGAGATCCAAACATACTACTGCAACCAAAATTGAGGGCCAAGAGGGATTCTCTTCTGTCTGAGACACAATTCCACTTTCCACCCATTTGAAAGAATTAGTTTTTACTCTACAAATTTTGAAATTAGTGAGGAATTTAGGATGAATAACCATGACCATTTTGATCCTTTTCCGGACAATTACTATTTTTAGTAAGTTCTTCATGGGTGACTAGTTTTGGAAATTTCACCAAATTGTCACTTTTGAGCACTTTTCCTCCTGGGGAATGAACTTAGTGTCTTGAATCCATTCATCCTTTATACCTAATACTCTTATTAATTTTATTGAATGGGTACTTATGAAAAATATACATTTTCCATGAGGTTTCGAATCAAGTTGAAAAAGGTCTCCAAAAATTCTACTTCTCACCGGGATGGTTTGCTCCATTTTTATGGGGTTTGTCTCATCCATATCTTCATGAAACAAAAACTGAACTAGAATTTATGTATTTTATTCATATGATAGGAAGAAAATAGAACAATAACAGTCCTTCATACCTTTAATCCTACCCATTTTCATGGGGCAAGAAATTGCTCATTGGAAAGCTAATTTTTTGAGGATCTCATGCTCTATTTTTAGCTCATTTGGCTCGTTGCAACTCCATAGACTTGAGGGGAATTTTTACATGGATGAAAGTTTTAAATGAATATAAAAAATGGATGAGGGAATTTATTAGGTCATGTAAACACTCATTCCAAAGGCGTTCATGTAGGGAAGCTTTAATTCAAATCTCATGGAGATTAGAGCAGGGGTTTGTGAGGTATGAGAAAAAGAGTGATTTGAGCATGAGGGGTGTCTGGTTCTTCATGGAAGCATCACCTTCAGAAATTGAGGGAACTAATTTTTAAAAATAATCCCAAAATATGTCTAAGTATGGTTTAATACTCATCCCTTAACTTAGGTTAGGAAAACCCACCCCTTGACCCACCTTTAGCACTTCTTTCTTAACCCAAGTTGAGGGTGAGTTAGGGGTTACTAAATGGGCCTCAGCTCCCATTTCCATTAAAAATTTTGGTAAGGGGAAATGAGGTGCAAATGTGTAGGAGCATGGTGAAAATTCACCAAGAGGCCAGACATCATGAGGAGGGGGACAAGGGTGAAGAGTGAGGTGAGTGAAAACATGCCCTAGGGAGCAAGTGTGAGGTTATGAGTGATGGGAGAGGGAGAGTTTCCTTGGTGGCACAATTTTTTCACCTGATGAAATTTTCCCTAGGTGAAAATGCATAGTAAGCATTGAAAATTATACCAAGGTTGAGGCTCAACATGGAGACGGGGCAGTTTGAAGGTGTGAATGGAGCACTTTCCTAATACTTGAAGTTATTCACATAAGTGATGAATGCACTTCCCTCCCTTTGTGAAAAAATATTTTTCACCTCATATAATTTCACACCAAGTAAAACGGTGCATCATATCCTCCCAAGTGTGCCATTGATAAGAATCAACATGGAGAGGGGGGAAATTAGCTTATGAGTGCATAACACTCATCAAACAAACCAAGTGAGCTTTTAAGTGACAAAAGCTCTAAAACACATCTTCTCTCCTTGGTGGGATTTTTTTAAACCTAATGTACCTTTTCACCAAGTAAAAGGTGAAAATTTTCATCACATGTGTTAAAATTTGTCATGTACACTTTTGGAAACCTCGCCTTCACCAATAACTACTATAAATATACATCGAAGAGTGATTTTTTTCCCCAGGAGCTTCCTTGAGAGTTACCTAGGAAAATATTATATTATTTTGACTCTAAAATGTGTAATGAGATCATTCCCACAATTTTTATAATCCAATTCTACCTAAAATTTTAAATTTACCCCCTTTTGATTTTTCTTAAGCCTCTTGCCCGGTTGAAAAGGACTACCACCTGAAACTTATGATGATGAAAATGAAACCAACAAATTTTGAGTGAATATAGAATTTCATAGTTCACCTTGGTGTTTGAATAAGGCCTCAAATCTCCATATAACTCCTGGAATGCTCATTTAAATCCCCACCGGGATTGGGGATCTTCATCTGCATTATTGGGCCAATCTCAAAATTTGGACAGTAGAATCTCTCAAAACATTTTTCAATGTGAAATAGGCGTTCTTAGATTTCTGATGAGTATTTGGTCACTTCAAAAATCTTGAGACTCCCATAACATCGAGAACAAACTCACTATCGTTTTTTTACTATTTCCATTTTGTAGCACTATGCTACAAGTAGCCCCTGTTACACCGTTTGTTTCAAACCTTATTTTTCTTGCGAAATTATCTAAAATACCTAAAATGATTACATATCTCTACTAAACCCTTCTTAGATCCTTTTTCTCTTCCCTGTACATTCCCAAGGGAGCTTACCAAGTGCAAAAATCTTGAAATTAAGTCGTTTTGGGCTGTGGGAGTAGTTCCTTCAAAGTAGATCAAAATGAATCCATGAATTATTTCCCACCATCTTACCTACACATGAAAAACAATTTATAAATCAAGTTATCAGATCCCTCTAAGTCATAATGGGTTTTACATAGTCAGCAATTGGCTGGAGTGTAGGTTTATATTTCCGGGGTGCAAGGATTTTTGAGTGTGGGCTTAGTTGTCATGGAAAAAAAAATCATTTTTTATATTATACATTTATCATGACAACAATATGAATCATAATTTTTAAGGTGATGCATTGCATTTCAACTAAGGAAATCAGGGATAAAATCAAGAGCATCTATGAGGGAGATGATAAAATAAATAAAGTAAAATTCCAAATGCATAGAAGTCAATTCAAGGGTTTGAAAATGAAGGATAATGAAAACATTGCAGAGCATACATTCTTCACGTAGATGAAATTGTCAACACCATTAGAGGGCTTGGAGAAGAAATTAAAGATGATATTATTGTGCAAAAAGTGCTAAGATATCTTCCTTTGAGTTTTGACACCAAAGTGTCTTCTATTGAAGAAATGAAGGAATCAAGCACCATAATAATGGATGAGATGTATGGAATTATTATGATGTATGAGATGAGAACTGAAAAAGATAAATCATCTAAGCATGAGGAAACCTTAAAATCATTAAATAATTTAACTAACTAAAATCCCAAACAAAATGAATTCTCTAGTAATGAGTCATACAAGGAAGAAACTCATTTTGTGAGAAATCTAAAGAAGGGGTCTAGAAAATACAAAGGTAAGTTATTCTTCAAATGATGAAAATTAAAAGAAACACATTTTGAGTGAATATATATATGCATAGGTCACCTTGGAATTTGAATCAGGCCTCAAATATCCATATAACTCCTGGAATGCTCATTTGAATCCCCACTAGGATTGGGGATCTTCATCTGTACTATTTGGCCAATATCTCAAAAATTCGGATAATAGAATCTCTCAAAAAAAAGTTCAATGTGAAATAGGCCTTCTTTTAATTATAATAGGTATTTTTTCACTTCAAAAAATATCTTGAGACTCCCATAACATGTAGAACTAATTGGACTAGCTTTTTTACTATTTCCATTTCGTAGCACTATGCTACAAGTAGCCCGGTGTTACACCGTTTGTTTCCAAACCTGATTTTTATTGAAAAATTCCCAAAATACCTTATATGATTACATATCTCTAATACACCCTTCTCATATACTTTTTCTCTTCCCGTACATTCCCAAGGGAGCTTACCAAGTGTAAAAATCTTGAAAATAAGCCTTTTTGGGCCTCTGGGAGTATTTCCTTTAAAGTGAATCAAAATGAATCCATGAATTATTTCCCAACATCTTACCTACACATGAGACAAACTTTATAAATCTATTTATCAGATCCCTTTAAGTCATGATGGGTTTTACATAGTCAATAATTGGCTAGAGTGTAGGTTTATATTACCGGGTTTAAGGATTGTTGAGTGTGGGCTTAATTGTCATGGAAAAAAAATCATTTTTTTATGTTATACATTTATCATGAAAAAATTATGAATCATAATTTTTTAAGGTGATGCATTACATTTCAACTAAGGAAATCAGGATAAAATTAAGAACGTTTATGAGGAGATGATAAAATAAATCAAGTAAAACTCCAAATGCATAGAAGTCAATTTTAGGGTTTGAAAATGAAGGATGATGAAAACATTACGAACACCTTCTTCACGTAGATGAAATTGTCAACACCATTAGAGGTCTTGGAGAAGAAATTAAATATGAGATTATTGTGTAAAAAGTGCTAAGATATCTTCCTTTGAGGTTTGACGCCAAAGTGTCTTCTATTGAAGAAATGAAGGAATTAAGCACCCTAATAATGGATGAGTTGCATGGAATTATTACGACATATGAGATAAGAACTATAAAAGATAAATCATATAAGCATGAGGCAACCTTAAAATCATTAAAGCAAGTTAAACAACTAAAATCCCAAAAAAATGAATGCTCTAGTAATGAGTTAGACAAGGAAGAAACTCATTTTGTCATAAATCTAAGGAAAGGATATGGAAAGTTATCCTTCAAATGTTTAATTGTGGTAAAGTAGGGCATTATGATGCTAAATGTCCATATAAAAAAATGAGAATAGTGATAATGAAGAAGATCAAAACATGAAGAAATATATCAAATTTTATCAAATAATAAGAGTTATAAGTAGGTAAAATATGAGAAAGGGAAGAATTTTACAAGCATAAGACAAACCTCTATAACAAGGAGGAAAGTAGTGCAATTGAAGAAATAAATGAAATTAAAAGAAAGTAAAGAAGAGATGGTTTCAGAAGATGAAGAAGATGTTGAAGTTGAAGGTGAAGTGAATCTTGAAGAAGAGCTCATTTGTGCCCTAGATGAGATCAAGATACTCAAGAAGAAGAATCTGAACAAAAATAATAGTTTCAAAAATTTGAAGAAGAGTATGGTGCCTCAAAATATAAAATGTCACAAGATCTTGAAGAATATGAAAAGATCATCATTAGCCTAAAGATTCAACTTGAAGAGATGAAAAAGATAAATGAGGATATGAAAATCCAACTAAAAGCAAAAGAAGAAGATTGTGAGAAGCTTGAATCGTAGATTGTTTCCCTCGAGAAAATAACTAAAGAAAACATATATGCAGCTGAAATGTAACTTGGATTTTGAAAAGAACACCGAGATGATGATTGATATGCTTATTTGTTAGAGGTCATCATTCAAAAAAATTAGTCTATGTCATGAATAAAATCATAAGTCTACTAAAGATGATTCCAAAGAGACACCAAAGGTGTCAAACCTAGACAAGCCAAGAAGCTATGTAGATGATCTTAGAAATAATGAAAATAGTAAGAAGAAAGAGTTTAATGTTCCTAAAAATACTATCATTCCTCCCAAAGATGGTTCGACAAATGCATAAGCATTATTCCCCCAAGGAAGCATTACATGAATATGTTTCAAAAACTTTTCATGGTTATTATTTTTCATGTAATTGTTGACTACATTTACCCCCATGGGCAAAATGGACAATAGGGTCCCAAAATGATCCTAAGTTATCAAGTGGGCCCCATAAGTTGCAAACATGTCATAACTAGTCTCCAAGGTCTTGGGAAGCATTCTTAGGCATTCATGAAGTATTAAGCTGATTCAAATCATTCATGGCCATCGCGGTTCATGGTCCCATCATAGTGAAAAAATGGCCTTTGCACCCAAAATGGTGAAAAATGGCCTAAGACAAAAATTCAACATATTTTGTGTCACAGGTATCCTTTCCCTCCCCCCGAAAATGAAAAAAATTCCTATGACAAACTTCAGAGAATAGAACAATCATGTTATATATATTTTTCCCCATGGGAAAAATATTGGATCAACCATGATCCCGCATAGGAGGAAATAAAGTCAAAAGGTGGACAGAAAAGGGCTTCAAAATTGGCTAAGTATAAAGGTGTAAGCGAGAATGCCAAGTGTTAGTATGGTGCTGATTCAAGGGGTAAATAGAGAAAAGGTTTATAAACAAGTGGTAGAATATCGTGTGTCCTAGGGAAAGTGGACCATCGAGAGAAAATTTTGGTTCTTTTCCCCTTGTTATCAAAAGGGGTAAAAGTTACAAAATGGCCCGCAACTCCGCCCAAGGAAAAAGTCAGCATTCGGGCCCGAGTCAAAGCCAAGTGGGGAATAGAAGGAAAGGGAAAAGATAAGTTGTGGACCTGTAGGCCCAATTTTTATTCCAATCTGGCTGCCACATTTCCCATATCAAAAGGGGACCCATTTTTTCAAGTTATTTTCCCCCCTCCCCGTATGGAACCGATACAAACTTTCGAAGGCATATCTTTCAACTCGTGGCTCAAAATATTACAAATATGATGTCGTTTGAAAGATCTCAACCTCACCTATGCCATGGAGGTCTGAAACTTTAATTTTTAGGAGGTTAGGTGAAGAAAAATAGAGGAAAAATCTTCATGCTTTCAATGGAGGATCTTCTTCTCATCGACTGCATCGAGATTTGATTTGTTCCACCATTTCCTCTTCCTTCAAGGCACCAAACCAAGGATTGATGTAATAAAGATAAATTTGGAGGAAGATTTTATTTGAAGCACTAACAACAAAGTGGTTGAACTTCAACCTACTTTTCCCACTTCTCTCTCTCTCTTCCTTTGTCTAATCGAATCTATAATTACGGAGGAAGGATTCATTTTAAAGGGTTAGACATTCTTTGTTTTGCAGACTCCCTTCTCCTCTTAGCAAAGGTATTTGTGGGGTTCAGGCCTTCCATCAAAAATTACATTATGTTTCTACCTCTTGGCTACTTTGTAATGGACTGTATCAATCTAGAGAGAATAAAACATGTCTGTGATTGATTTTAGATCTTCTCTTGTCTCTTTTTCTTTCATCTAGTCTCCCATTATATATCTAGCTATATGTGCTTGTTTATTGTATGCATTTTGTTGGTTTGTGTCTATTAGAAAAATAAGTGTTCATCATTCCTTTGGTGCATCACCTCATAGTTTAGCTTTGTTTTAATTTCTATATTCCTTTATCCCTGTCTCCTTGGTAAAGTTTAGATAGGAATTAAGAACATACCTATTGTAAGTTTCTACGTATGCATCTAAACAAAGGAATAAGGAATTAGCCTTCAATCTAGAGAGCTTTCCCATTTCGCAAGGTCCCACACCTTAGGGAAAGTTAAATATTATGTAATCACACCAAATGATTTTCCTTAGAAAAGAAAATCTTTAGAGCTCATTTGGGAAGTGATATGATTTCACACTAAAAATCCCTCATTTAGCCTCCAAATCCAAATGAGCTAAAAAATAGCTCACCGAGCTACTCAACGAGTAAGTAGCTCGGCAAGCAAGGGGGTCTGCATGGGGGAGGATTCAAAGGAGTGAGTAGCTCGGGGAGCTACTTGGTGAGCTGAGTGAAAAGGAGTTCAGTAAAGAGCTATGAGCTTGTCAAGCTCATGGCGGGATAGTGGCTAGTGCAAAGGAGCTCACTCGGGGTGAGTTGAGATGTGAGGGCTCGAAATGCTAAGCATTTCACGAAAAGGTCTATGGGTGAAAGTAGTTGAGGTGAAGCTCCCCAAGCTCGGCCAAAAGCATGCATCACATTGAGGTGATGAAAATTATTAAAGCATGGCGGATCAATGTGGGAAGGCTCTCAAGTGGAGTCGAGAAAATCTATGAAGAGATATGGTGCGAGACATTAAAGTTGAGTTGAGGTTTAAGTAGCGCGACCAAACTTAGACATGAAAAAATGGATGAGATCTTCATGGGAATAGACCAAATCGGTAGAGAGTTAGAGTGAACCAACTTGTGACAATTTAGAGGAACAATCGTAGACCGAACCCTAAAGGTTTCAAGCTTTCGTGGATTTGAAATTCATGGATCTCACCGAGGGAAACCAAAAATTAGTGCCCAAGTTCGAAATAGCGAGGTGCCAAAAGTCCAAAATGCAACGTGTGTTAACGTGGCACGATGGGGGTGTTTTAGATTTTAACCATTTTGGGGTTTTTTGATTCGTGAGCTTAGTGGTGAAGAAGTGCGAAGTGTGAGCTCAACATCCGAAGTGCTTTGAAGTGTTGAAGCCCGAAAGGTCAAAGCGCATCTTCCTGGACTCGCCTGAGAGTTCATGTTCAAGAATTGGTTTTGGAGTTTGGGTTTAGGACTTGGTTTTAGAGTTTGAGTTCAAGATTAAGTTTTGAAGGTCAGATTTTGGGGTCATTTTGAGGATTGGTGCAGGTGAGAAACTTGAAGCGGGTAAGGTGGAGACTCAAAGAGGAGGGCTACGAAATCTCAAATATAAGGTGAGTACATCACACATCATGTTGTGTTTGGTTTTTGACACGATAGGACTTGGGGTTTAATTCAAATGGGAGGGGGTCAAATTGGCATGGAAGAAACCAACTCAACATGCTAAGGTAGCTCGAAAATGTTTGAAATGGCTCGATGAGCTAGAGAAATGGCTTGGTGGAGTCCCATAAACCCTAATTTTTCTCGAATTTCAAATTGAGATAGCTCGTGTATTTTTTATCCAAATTGGAAAACTTGTGCTTTATTGAAAGTGGAATCGAGTGAAGATTACAATGATGAAGACCAATTTTAGTTCCTAGGAGGTTAGAGATAGGAAGAATTTTAGTGAAGCATCAAGGGAAAATGGTGATATCTTTCAATGAACTCATTCGTTTCTTATAAATTTATAGTCATCAGAAAGGTATTTTTGAGATATACAACATCCCAACATGGGATTTTAGATTTTGAGGTTTTAAAACTCTTAAAATGGTAGAGATGAAATGGTAAGTGAGATCCATTAATGAAGGTAGGGTCATCATGAGTCTACAGAGCCAGACTAGACATGGGGTGCAATCATAGTCAATTTCTTCAAGCACAAGGAAAACCATTAATGAAAAAGGATATTTTGAAGATCTGAATGCACTCATTACATGATTAAAAAATGATTTTGGAGCAATTTGGGATTCTATTCTCTCTCTCCTCTCCTTCAAATCTTCTTCTATAAATTGTTATGAGGGGTATTGTTCTAATGTTGGATAATTCTTCTTTTCACCCTCCCTTCTTCTCTTGTCTGTAAGTGATTTTGTGGAGTTCAAACCTCCCATTCAAACTATAATGCAAATCTATGGAGCAATAATATAAGTTTGTGGATGAATTTCAACCCTCTCTTGTGTTCATTTCATTCTCTTGATCTTTCATTACAATCTTGGTTATCTATGCATGTTAGATTGTGTTTAATGGTGAATGGATTTTTGATAAGAAGTAAATATGTGTTGATGTTCATCCTCTTCAGTCTTGTTCATTTTCATTTCTATGTAAGGAAAATTATTCAACATTCCTTTTGGTGTATCACC
This sequence comes from Taxus wallichiana var. yunnanensis, assembly GCA_018340775.1. Classification (NCBI taxonomy): domain Eukaryota; kingdom Viridiplantae; phylum Streptophyta; class Pinopsida; order Cupressales; family Taxaceae; genus Taxus; species Taxus wallichiana. Next base: position 434,866,476 of record CM031237.1, read on the forward strand.
TCCTATAGATTAGGTTTAATTTCTTACAATCTTCTTCACCCTGTCTCCTTGGAAAGTTAGAGTAGGATTTAGAATAGATCCTATACAATTTGGATGTGTGTATCAAAATAGAGGAATAGAGTGCCCTTTCTATGGAGAGCTTTCATGATTGCAAAGTCCCACAATTTTAGAAAAAAATCATGTTATGCAATCACACTGACTATTTCAATCCTTCAAATTGCAAACAATCAGGGGTGTTGTGATTACACATCAACATTTTTGGAATGTACGGTAGGAGAGTGAAATATTTTCTACAAGCTTTGAAGGAATTTTCATCATTTTTAGACTTAGAAATTATAGGTTCTTCAATTTCATACTTTTCACCTCTCAGGATGAACTCTAAAATCAATTTTCAAGGGCTTAACTTGCTCAAAATAAGTCCAAATTTCACCAGCTAATAGATCGGGACCTAAAATTCAAAAGGGTATTTTTTTATTTTTGAAATTTTGACTTTCAAAATTTTGGGTTTTTCAATTTAAAATTTTGGACCTTCTAAGATTTTGTGTTTTACAAGATTTAATTTCGGAGACCTTCTAAGATTTTGGGATTTCATTATTTTGGGGTTTTTAGTTTATGATTTTGGAATTTTGTCCATCAAAATTTTTCAACCTCCATTTTGAATTTCATAGTTTTGTGTGTGAAGTCTCCATCCTTTGGGGCTCATTCCTTGGATGAATTTTAGTGGTGGGGGTTTTATCCAGTTTCAAATATCCCCATTTTTTGAGTAAAATTCTTCCCACAGGTAGATCTGCAAGACAAGCGTCAGAAAACAAAATAATCTTATCAACCTCCATAAAATCAACTTTAAAGCACTTCAAAAGTTTCATTTTTATTGCAATCAAGTTTTTGTGTGACTTAAAGCTACATCCATCCTTTTGGGGCTCATCTCCTAACACATATGAGTGACTCACCTAAAGTGAATAGAACTTAGTGGTGGTGTAAAGGGCACAGGTAAATGAGTAGTTTATCCAAGTATATGAGAAGGATCAAAACCCATTCATGAGAAAGAGAGGAAGGTAATTTGAGTACTTGTAATTATCTCTACGATGGATATCTTTAATTGTTAAGTTCAAGAGGAAGAAGACCCACAAAGATCAAGATCTCCCTCCACCATAGAGATGCATTATCTACACCTCCCCCCTCTCTCATTCTTCCTATAAATTTTAAGGAGGGGCTTATTTCTAAAGGTTGGAAATTCTTGTTTTTCCCTCCCCTTCTCTCTTTGAAAAATAGGGTTCTTAGGCCAATCATAATGGCACATCTACAACAACAACCACTACAATTTTTGTCCATGATCATTGTAATCCTTATGTTCACTTTGTTATTTAGGTTTACGCAACCCATCTCCTTACTTAATTAGCTTTTTGAAAACCTAATATTGGTGGTAGTATTAAAAAAGCCCTGCCTTCATCCCTTACTTCACTAGTGAGAATCACATAACTCCTGTTATGCTCACTAATCATATAAAAGATATTACAAACATATGCACTATTCATGAAATAAATGAAGTAGATGTTGTAGTCAAGTTAATAGCTTCCTCATTTACAAAAACCACCGCAAGGCCTTCCTTATGTTCACTTTATAGCAAAGCAATGGTTCAGTGAGCTTGATAATGGGCACTGGATAAAAAAGCATCCCTTACTTCCTTAGTGAGAATCACAATCCAAAATTGGGATTAGATATGCACACCCTCTACAATCAGTTTGGAGAAAAAGGAGACAATATGTCTTTATTGGAACAATTAACAACCATCAAGAGGGATCCTAATGAGCAGATGATAGATTTCAATTTCTGATTCCAGTGATCATGGGACCGATTCCATTTTCCATGAGGCTAGCAACAGAAGGTGCATTCCTCTACTTTTTAAAGGCTCTAAATTTAGATATAGCAATGATGATCTAGTCCATGGGAGGAACAATGTTGTAAGGTGCTTATGACATAGACAATTTGAGTAGAAAATTACCTCATTCAAGTCGACAATTTAGCACCAAGGCCACCAATGCCTCTATATCTAGAAATGGGAACTCCTACGACAAGTCAAGCACTTGAAATAGCCCTTGTTCTGGCTCTAAGAAATCAAAGCAATAACGAGGCTTCCACTTCTTTGAGCAATCCATTTGAAACCCAAGAACTTAAGAAGGCTTTGCAAGAAATAGCAAAAGGACAACAAGAAATGGTCAAGGTGCAGCAAGCTTTTGGGAATGAGCTAGTTGTTATCAAGAGACAACAAGCTCAAAGTTTTAGGCCTTATCAGCCTCAAGCTCAAGCAAACAGGCCTCCATTCCAATCAAATAGGCCTCAAGTTCAAGTTGCAAACCAAAACTAGAACCAAGGACAACCACAAGCTAACATGTAATTTCGACCATATGATCCAAATGTGGTTTTGACATCAAGAGCCTTGGTTCCAACACAAAATAACATTACTCAAGAATATGAATGGTGTTATCCTTATAGTCAACCACATAACCAATCTACATGTTTCAATGGTGTAATAAATCAAGCCTTAATGGTCCAAACCATTGGTGTGTCCCAAGAGCCAACGAAGAAGAATATCAACAACATGCAAGTCAACAGAACCCCCTCAAATGGAAACTACATTGGTAAATTGGTAGGTGGAAGATTTTTTTGGAATCAATCAACCTCATTTTTAGGGTGTAGCTACCAACACAAGGTCAAAGAAGAGGAACATAGAGGAAGGAAAATTGTCTAACCGTATTGTTTCTCAACCCACTCTCATCACAAAATGCTAATAAGCCAAGTGTGGCTCCAAATGTGCAAAATTAGTTGAAGGCACCCATTACAACACATCATGTGCCTATTCAAGCTTCAAAAAAGGTTGTGCCCACTAAAGGAAAAAAAAAAGCATAATCATCCTCCTTCAACATCATAGATCAGATGAAGAAAACAAATGTGAACATTTCCACGTGGGAATCACTTGCAATTCCAGGGGCAACAAGACTTGTTGCAAGTCGTAATGGAAAACTGGTCCGCATCAAAGGTTACACCTAGGGATCAGGAAAAGGTTCTTACCAATACAGTGCAATAAGATGGAGGTCAACCAAGAAAGAATATGAAACCCCCACCTTTCTATGTCTCATTGATCATTGGAGACAAGTTAGTACACAACTGCATGATTGATTATGGGGAAAGTATCTTGGCAATCTGAAGTAGATAGTTGATTAACTGGGAATCAAGTATGAGCTAGTATTAAGGGGAGTAGTACAACTAGATGGAACAATGGTTGGAACAATTGGAGTCATCAAAGGATTGAGCTTGACACTGCATGCATGTCCCAATGTCACTGTCTTACAAGATGTTTCTATAATTGACTTACCTCCCCTCTTTGCACTATGTTTATCAAGGGACTTCATTGCTAAAATTGGTGGGTACCTATCTAAAAACTAGTCACACATGCTATTCAAGACAAGGTATGGAGCTAAGGCCACAATCAGGTCAGAGCCTATGTCAATTTCCACATTGAGCCACATGTGCCTAGCCCCATCAACATAAATTTTTTAGCTTTTGATCAGGAAGAGTGCTCAAATGATCGTGAAGCAGACACCAAAGTGGGTAATATTCCAGATCTAACACTAGATGAATGGGAAAACAAAAGACATGCATTTTATCCTTATAAAGAAATGGAAGAAGTTGAATTGGGAGTGTATTATGTACATGAAGAAGATTCACCCATTCCTAGCCTCACCAAGCTAGAAAATAAAGATAATAATGAGGTATGGAAATTGTTTTTCAATGGTTTGAGAAGTAGGAAAGGAGTAGGTGGGGGTGCCATGTTGGTGTCTCCATAGGATGTCAAGTACTATTCATCTTTTAGGTTTCAGTTTTCATGTTCAAACAACACAACCAAATATGAAGCTCTGGTTCATGGACTTCATTGGCCAAGAAAATAGGCATTAATAACTTACAGGTGTTTAGGGATAATGAGCTAATTGTGAATAAATTCAAGGGACAAAATGTTGCAAAGAATGACATACTCAAGAGTTATAAGAATAGGATAGGATATGGGACCTCATTAAGGACTTTAAAGCATTCAACATCGATTCCATACCTAGGAAGAAAAATGAAGTGTGGACGGATAGCTCGTAGTAGTTGGAGAAACATTCGATGTGGTGGATAGTATTAAAAGAGATAAATGCAACCACACATCCATGTGATTGTAAATTCAATGGTTCCGATAACAACACAAGTTGGCAGTGTTTGAGAATGACCAAGATCATCAATTTCTTGTAGAAAGAGGTAGAATTATTAGCTAGGAACCAAGGAAGAATAGAGAAGTAGTATGGAGACTCAAGTAGCACAATACAAAAACAAGCTCCTACAAGATTTGGTAATGTTGAGTCCATATTCAATCCTAATGATCAATTTCAAAAATAAAAATCCAAAATATAGGTTAAATGAAAGGATTTAACAAATTTAAATAAGGGAAATTAAAACACTCCAAATCGAAAGGTGGCCACCGAACAAGAAAGATATTAATTCATACAACTTTTCCAAGAGTTTCGGACGTTTTCTCTATAAATTTATGAGGATTTTCAGGTATTCAATCCGAATTTAGCACAACATACAATAGAACTAGATCCAGATGCTAAACCCATCGGATAAAGCAAATACTAGTCAACCATCACATTGAGCCTCTTATGAAAAAAAGAGATGAACAAGTGATAGAGGCAAGCATTCAAGTTGAGTTGCAAACTTGGTGATGGTCAAAAATAAGCACGGATAAATCGGAGTTATGCATGGATTTTTAGGATCTGAATAAGGCATCTCTCAAGGACCATTATCCACTCCCTTCAATGGAGAAAATCTTACAGTGGTAGTTGGCTTGGAAAGATTCTCTCTCTTAGATGGATATTCGGGTATAATTAAATAATGGTGAAATAAGGTGACCAGTTCAAGATGGATTTCACGACCAAATGGGGTACCTATTCCTACAAGAAGATGCCATTTGGATTGTCAAATGAGGGATCCACTTTCCAAAGGGAAATGGATATGGAATTCAAAGGGTTGATCAACAAAATTGTACTTATCTATCTTGATGATATCACTGTGTTCTCCAAAAACATAGTTGATCACCTCTTTCATCTGAGATAGGTATTTCAAAGGTGCCAGAGATTCAGAGTTTCTTTAAACTAGAGAAAATGTGTATTCTTGGCCACATTATGTCAAAGGAGGGATTTACAATCAACTCCGTAGAGAGTTGAATCAATTCAAGCATTTCCCTTAGCTAAGTCATAAAAAGGATCTTTAGAGCTTCTTAGGAAAGATCAATTTTTTCCACAGGTTTGTACCAAATTTTTCTACCCTCAGAAAGCCAATAACACAGATGCTAAATAAGAGCATGACATTTAACCGGATGGTTCAGGGTAAATTTTTTTCAAGCAATCAAAGAAGCCATATCCCAAGCTCCAACTCTCATCAATCCAGATTTTTCTAAAGACTTCATGCTCTATGCCTTTGGTGGTTCAGACACAATTTCCGCAATCTTAGTACAACATGTTGGTGCCATTTTTGAGCTTGCACCATTTTGCCCTAAATTTTCCTTTGGTTTGCATGCTATGGAACATTTTTTCTCTTAAATTGGTGGTTTGCAACTTTTCCCTCTAGATTAATGCCTTGAAATGCTCAAAAACTTGTTGTTTTTGCCCCAATTTGAAAGAAATATACATGTGTGCCTTGTTTTGTGCCCTAATTTTTCCAAAATTTGTGGGCTCTGCCATTTTTCCTTTTTGCCCGATCATGGAAGTTTAAAATTGATCGATTTGCACTTGTATTCCATTGAAAATCCAATTCCATGATAAAAATTCTTTGAAAACATGTTTCAGTTGGTTCAATTTCGAGAAATTTGTCGTCCTTAGTGAAAAATCAAATTTGAGGGCATCCATGGCGTTTACGTGTTTTAATGGTCATACGAGCATCCTTTTCCCATCAAATTTTAGCTCAAAATTCTTCTCCCTACGTGGCCATTTTTATTGGACAATGTTCGGGTCCACTTTCGAGCAACTTAGCATTTTTGTGTTTTTGGCAAAAATTATAAATTGTCCCCGCAAGTCCTTAGGCCCCTGAACGAATCACGGGGTGGACACGTGTCACGTTTGCATCAAAGGCAGGAATGGAGGCTAGTGGAAGACTTATAATTTTTTTATTTTTGGTGAAAGGGAACAAAATTTGTGAAAAGGGTTGTGGTCCGCAAAGTGCCAATCAGAGTGGACACATGGCGGGAAAGGTGGAGGTGTGGGAGTGCGAAGGAAATGGTGAAAATTTTCCTTTGTGGAAAATGTTGTTAAAATATAAATAAGAGTGTTTCCCCGTAGCCAATTAGGTGAGGACACGTGTCTTGCGGGAGGGTGGAGCCACAGAGGAAAAATGGAAAATTTTCCTTTTTCCAAAAAGAGGCAAAATGTTTAAAATTAAGCCATGACTTTGTATCCAGTCATATTGTGTCATTTTTCGTGGGAGAGAATCGGAGGTGTGGGTCTCAGAGGGATAATTTGGAAAAATTCCTTTTTCCAAAAAGGTGGAAATGTGTAGAATTGAGCCACACTTCCTGCTGGGACCCACATTGGGACACGTGTCAAGCTCATTTTCAAAAGGCGGAAGGGCGAAGAAAAATGTCAAATTTTTAAATTTTTCCAAAAGAGTTAAAATCTCAAAAAGTGATCCCAAGCCCATTTCTAATCACATTGTGACACATGGAGGGCTCAGATCAAAGGATAAAGGACGATCAATGGTAACTCGTGCATATTTCATTTAGGCCGCCATTTGAGCTCCAAGAAGTTTGGAGATGCATTTTTACATCAATTTTAACCAAAATTTTGGCAAATTGATGTCATTTGTGCCTGCAAGGACCAATGCAATTGGTTTTGAGGATCAATTTGAAGATCGAGATGTTTTTGAAATGAATTTTTCCCTAGCCCATCCAAAAACGTAAAATATCAAATCTAAAAGTTGCATGAGTCAATTTTTGAGGGATAAGGATGAAATAATGAAAGGAAGGGGGTCTGCATGCTTTGAAGATGAAAAATGTGCCTCCACAATGGGTAATGATGCAAATTTTGCAATGATTCATCTCTTTTTGAGACAATCGGCAACTTTTTTTCGACATGTTCTCATTAATGTCCCTGTCTGAATCATGAGGAATTTTTAGAACAAATTTGATCCTTTGGAATATTATTTTCTTGGAAAAGAAGGATCAAGGAGATTGAAAGATATATTGCATGAATTTCTCATGAAAAGGGTTGGAAGAGTTTTAAAAATCCTAGAAAACTAAAAATTTCACGGGAAAATCTAGGAAGAAGCCCATTCTCTGAGAAACCACCTGAGAACCACTTCTAATTCTTTTTTTGCATCAGATTTGTATCATGTTGAGTTGGTTTCAGTTGTAAAGCCATCAATAAGCTCTAAGATTGTTCTTGAAACATTCCTCTATTGATAAATTTGATCATTTCTAGATTATTTTGTGTTTTCGCTTGGAAAAATTTGCAAACACTTATGTTTCAGAATGTTTTCAATTTGTGATTCTTGCTCCTATTGAAATATTGTGTTTAAAATATCTCTTGATCATACATGGTCTCATTTCTTGTGATTAGTTTAGTGGAATTTACAATCTCACATTCGTAAGAACTTTCATCGATAAAGAGATAAAGAAATTTAAAATCACTTTACTTTCCTTGATTTTAGAGATTGCATGTAAACCTTTGGCTGCACCTTAGGTCATGATTAAATAGTGATTGCTAAATTCTTCATTGGTTCATTCTAACTCAATATTTTGTGATATATGATCAAAGATTGGGTGGAAAAGTATAGATCTGGGCCTCCATTTGATGCACATATCCTAGTTGAAGGCATGATTAACCATTTTGATACTTTCTACGCTATTAAGTTTCTCCATATTTTGCTGAAATCCTCAAAGAGTCAAGCAGACCTTGGTTTGTCTTGTCTAAACTCCCACCCAAAAATGATTCAAAAAAACAATCCTACCCTATTTTACCCCTGTTTTGACTTGTATACCCACGTAAGATCAAAATCCATTTACTAAAGTATGCAGAATGCATCATGATTTCAAAATGTCTTCCGTAACCCTTGCCTTACATTGAAAGTATCTCCATAATCTGAAGCTATAACTTGTGAAATTAAGATTTGGAGTGTTGTTCATATTTTCTCAAGGTCCTTTTCATACTATTTGCACAAATTGAAGGATATCTTCATCTACTTCACCATTTGAGGGTTGGAAAATAGGTTCTTTTACCTTGGTTGAAAGGCACAACCTAAAATAGTTAGGACAAGATCAAGTGCTATTTGAGTGCTATCCATATCTCCACAAACATGAGTGCTAGTTAGATCATATCCTCAGCTAAAAAATATCACACATCATGATCTATCTGTCTTCAAGCTTCATTCCATATCTTTGATGCTTCTCAAACTGAAAAGGAGAGAAAATTTGGGTACCAACACTCATGGGCGCTGCTGGGGACTTGTTGAAAATATTTGAAATATTTGAATGCATATCAAACCCTGTAATGTCTCTCAGCAAGTTCTGTCTACAAATATATTGTTAAAGCATCATTCTATAACCAGATTTGTAAGGTGTATGCAAAGGTTTCAAACTATATCTATAATTTTATCGCTTTTAGCAGGTAGAGTTTCACTTCATTTACATTTGTGGTTGATAGATTCAAGAAAAGGAATGTCTAATATATAAAGTTTGGTAAATTTTTTAGTGTTAATAGGTATTTGACAAAGTATTTTAGTGCATTTGCAAAACTAGGGTGAAAATCCTTAGTGGCGACTCCATGCCGATTTGATCTTGATAAAAACCAAAGTGTCTTAGATTTCATCATTTGTTCTTTTGGTGTTGCTAATCTCAAAACTATAAGGAAGAAGATCTCTCTTGGAGGGACCCAAGTAGAAAGTTATTTCAATAAATTGGAAACATAGTTTTAGAGGAAAGAAAATTTTGGAAGGTTGTTGAGGTCGACATCAATCAAAGGAATATCCATTGGTGAGAGAGATCGGCCTTTAATAGAGGATTATCACTCTTCTTCCAATGATTTTTATTCAAGCAATCTTCTCATAAATTTGTTTACTTCAACTAGTGAAGGTCATTCTCATATACCGGTGAGTTATTTCTTCAATCACATGTGTGTTTCAATTCTAGTAAAAATTTCCAAGAAAATAAGCACCTAGAGAATACCAATCTTGTGAACCACATTCTTGAGCCCCAAATACCTCGCACTCCTCATCATCTTATGTTACCCCCAAGATCACCTCCACTAGACAACATGGCTCAACCTCCACCTAGGCCTCCATTTGTGGTTAAAACCTTTGGCCCTATAAATTTTAGGGAATGGCTGGTTATCCTAATGTTGTGCCTTAGGATGTTAGAAGTATATTTCCAAAGTTCCAAGGAACAATGCCATAACAGGTGATCAACATTTGAAACTCTTTATTAATATGATGGAGGATTTTAAAATTAGATTTGAGGATGTGTACATTAAATTGTTCATTCATACACTAGAAGAGGATGCAGGATTGGTATAAGGCTCTCGCCTTATAATTCTATTGATTCTTGGATTGAGATGAATAATGCATTTAAGTTGCATGGTATGACAAGACTGATCCTAGGTTTCTCTTGTTTGAGTTTGAAAATATCAAGAAGAACCCCAATGAATCAAAGCATGACTTTAACACAAGATTTAACAAAACTTTGAGAAGGTTTTCTGTTAATTTGAGGCTATGTGATCAATATTGTTTAATCAAATATGTAGATGCATTTGATAAGAAGGTAGTCTATTACCTAAGAGACAAGAACCCTACTAATTTGAGGCAGCCTTCACCATGGCACTATAGATTGAGAACAATATCAAAGCAATTGGGAAACCTCTCAAGAGAGAGATTGTGTAAAGTTGATAAACCCTAACAAGCCTCAAGAAAGAAAGAGTGTAGACTTGGAGGAAGTGGTGAAAAATTTGACAGGGGTCACAAAGAGATTTCCTACAAGTTGGCAAGAGCCGAGAAGGGAATTGGGTAGACTTCACAAGGTCAGAAAAAGCACAAAGCCATGACATATTTTCCAATCATCCTAGAGGTGATCAAAGATCTAATGATAGAGGGAAAGGACCCATGGGTTCTACAAATAGACATCCTCAAGTATGTGAAGGAAGAGTGTTACTCCGATCCCCAATTACTAGGGTTGCTTCGTTGAGGAAGTTGCTGATATTTATTGGTGTGATAGGTGTTTTCTCCCCATCCTCCATGTGAATTGGACCATCAAGATGGTGAAGCTAATAATGATGATGGTACTAATGATGATATCTCGCATGGTGGGATTTTCTTCAGCTCACAAGAAGGAGCGACATCAACTAAGGTAATAAGTGCAAGGACAACTACGCAACTTTTGGGATTACATCAAACGTGGTACAAGTCCTTCCCTCTCATACTCTTGAGGTAGATGTATTGCAAGATTTTTAGATTCCTAACAATGGCATTGAATACTTAGAGATTTGATGATTAATAAGTATGATGGTGGTATCCTTCAAAGTAAGATAGATAATTGCTAATGAATGTTGTTGTGGCTCAAGAGAAAGAGTATAACACTAGGAGCAAGGTTATTAAGGGAGTTAGGCCTCAAGCCAAAACTAAAACACCCTTGCTTACAAGTATTCCCAAAGAATCTCCTAGAGAGAAACACCTACCAAAATATTTGTTGTCCCACGCAAAAATTTCAGTCCTCCTCATGCCCAAGCTTCCAAGAATCCCATGCCATCTAATGAATCTGCTTGTCTCCATTTCAATCTTGCCTTGCCAAAGAGTGTTCCATATGACATAGCCTGTATTGTGCCAAATCAAAGTGAGTGTTCCAATAATTGAGTTGCTTAGGATTCATGAGCACAAGAAGAGAGCATTTGAGTAGTTGGGATTGAAAGAGGAGAAGAGTACCCCAAGCGAAATGTAAATGTTGTTAAAAATCCTCCTCAAATCATTGCAGACACTTGAACACCACCAACATTAGAGGATCTTTGAGAAACACATGAGGTATACTTGGGGACATCCTTGGTTGATTCCCAATTGAATGTTGATCCATTCTTTACAACTTTGATCATAAAGGATAGACTACTTCACAATTGTATGTTTGATTCCAATGCATCATGCAATGTCATGCCTCTAGAAGTCATGATTGAGTTTGATATCAAAGTGACAATAGCCTATGGAAAATGTACTACCATGGACTCAAGAGAAGTGTTGGTAGTTGGTTGTGTGAATGGTTTGGTGGTATAACTTGCAGCCTATCCGGGTAAGAATTTGAAACTTGATGTTGTAATTGTTGATTGCCCTACCAAATGGGGTATGTTATTGTCAAGAAAGTGGGATAAAATTGTTGGAGGGAGTGTCCAAATGGATATGTATTTTTACACCATTCCCATCAAGGTAGCCTTGTAAAATTATATGGAGAGAAGAAGATGTTGCATCTAATTAAGGATCCAAACAATGCTTCTTAAGAAATATTATTTTCTGATGTTGATGTTGATAATTTTATTGGGTTTGCTGATGGTAAGGAGCACAAGATGGATCATTAAAAGTGCCTCAACATGTAGGTTCCGCTTGGACCTTGCTATTTGATGGAGCTAGCCCTAAATTTGGAAATGGTGCTGGTATAATTCTGATTTCTCCTAGCTTGAAGAGTTTGTTTTTCCTTCAAGCTTAATTTTAAATGTACTAACAACATTGCTTGAGTATGAAGCCTTTTTTTTTTGGGTATGAGAATTACATGAAGTATGGTGTCAAGGAAATCATCGCAAAAGGAGATTCGTGAGCTAGTTGTCAAACAAATAAGAAAACTATATGCTACAAAAATTAGTGGATGAAACAAGACAAACATGTAATTTGGGATCTAATTGAGATGTTTGATTCCTTCAACATTGTGCATCATGACAAAGAAGTTTCAATGTTATTCTTGTGATGAAAGTTGGCAATGTTGGGGTCAATATTTGGAAATTTCACCATTTCACCTTATTATGAGTACAATATTGAAGTGTTAACTAGGCCAGCTTGTCCCGACAACATCAAGCATTGAAAAGTGTTTAATGATGATGCTCAAGTGAAAAGGTTCTTACAAAATCAAGGTCAATTTGCAAATCGGAATATTGATTGGGAACTGATGGTATGTGTGAATGAAGGAAGAGAGAATTTGTTTAGAAAGGATATTATCCAATTGAAAACTAACACCATTCCTAGAGGTCTTGTTTAACTTGAGTCAAATTTTAACAATGTTGATTACATCATCAATAGAAACATGTCTACCTCAAGGGATGTGGAAGAGAATAAATTGGGAACTAATGATAAACCAAGACAAGTTTGGTTGGGTATTAATCTAAACAAAGAAGAAAAATAGTCCTCCTATGTTCAATTATTGAAGAAATATCAGATGATTTCCTCGCTTGGTCTTATTCGAGCTGAAAACATACAGAGAGGACTTGTTTCAAGATGAGATTCCTCTTGAAATAAATGCCAAGCCCTTCAAACAAAATCAAAGGCTAATTAATCCACTCCTCTCCATGAAAATGCAAGATGAATTGAAGAAACCGAAAGATGGAGGGATCATTAAACCCACAAGGTATTCATCTTGGGTTGCAAACCTAGTGTCGCTTAGAAAGAAAATGGAGATATCGACTTTGTGTAGACTTCATAAATCTGAATAGAGCTTCATTGAATGACAATTATCCTTTTCCAAACATGGAAAAATGTTTTAGTTAGTATGGATCTGAATTGTTGTCCACCTTGGATGGTTTCTTTGGCTATAATCAAGTTGTTGTCAAAGAAGTCGAAAGATTTAAAACTTCCTTTACCACTCCTTGGGAACATATGTCTATGTAAGAATTCCTTTTGGTCTTAGGAATGCTGGAGATACTTTCCAAAGAGCAATTGGTGTTGCTTTTGTTGGTTACATAAATAACTTCATTGCAGTTTATCGTAATGATGTGACCGTGTTTTCAAGGAGCAGTAAGAGATCACTTGTAGCACTTGGAAATAATGTTGATCAAATGTAGATACCTTAGTTTTTGTAGAATTCAGAAACATAAATAGAGCTTCATTGAAAGATAATTATCCTTCGCCAAACATGGAAAACATGCAATGATTAGTGATCGGATCTGAATTTTTTTCCACCTTGGATGGTTTATCCGGCTACAACCAAGTTGTTGTCAAGGATTTAGAAAGATTTAAAACTACCTTTACCACTCCTTGGGGAACATATGTCTATGTAAGAATGCCTTTTGGTCTTATGAATGTTGGAGCTAATTTCCAAAGAGAAATGGATGTTGCTTTTGTTGGTTACATAAATGAATTCATTGTATTTTACTAGGATGATGTGACTCTATTTTCAAGGAGTAAAAATATCACTTGCAAAGACTTGGAAAGAATGTTCATCGGATGTAGAGAATATGGCATTTCTCTCAATCCAAAGAAATTTCATTTTGAATTGCAAAAGGCCAAGTTGCTTGGTCATATTGTTTCAAAGGTTGGTGTCATGATTGACCTTGAAAGGGTAGAAGTAATCAACAAGGTTCCAATTCCAAGAACAAAGAAGGGCATCCAATCCTTCTTTGGGCATATCAATTTCATTAGAAGGTTTGTGTCTAATTTTTCTAAATTGACTCTTCCTATTACATGCATGTTAAAGAAAGACCAAGTTATCAAATGGGAGGAGGTTGTTATTCAGGATTTTGAAGGAATCAAAGAAGCATTGAAACATACACCTATCTTGGCAGCTCTGAATTACAAGAAGCCTTTCCAAATATTCTCATTTGCTTCTGAAAATACCATTGCATCTGTTTTGATACGTAAGGATGAAGATGGGGTTGTGAGACCTATTTCCTTCTTTATCAAGGATTTACAAGTCATCCATGTTGTTGAGTTAAAGTACACAATCATGGAAAAACAAGAATTTGCCTTGGTGAAAGCAATAAAGGTTTTTAGGCCTTATATATTAAGTTCAAAAGTTGTTTCTTATGTTCCCCACACCATGGTAAAAGACATCTTATCAGAGATGGAAATCTCAACCAAAAGATGTAGATGGGTGAACAAACTGTAGGAATATGACATGGATATCCAAACCACAAAGTTGGTGAGAGGTTTGGGTCTTTCTAAGCTCATGGTTGAGAACAACTTGGAGACTGTGGAAGTAAATGAAGTAGAGGAAGAAAGGGCAGATGTTCTTGAGAATTTGGTAAGTTTTGAGTGGTACAAGGATGTAATCTTGTACCTCAGACACCTATGCTGCCCTCATCATTTGAATAAAAATTAGAAAAGAGCCCTCAAGCTGGCTTCTCAAAAATACATCATCATTGACTTTGGGGCTGGCTTGGAATAACCCTCGAAGGTGTCCTCTTGAAATGTATAACTAAAGATGAAGCTCCAAAATAGTGCTGATTTCCATGGGGAGTTTGTGGAGGACACTTTGCTGGAAGAGCTACAACAAAAAAAATTTTGAGAGCTAGTTATTGGTGGCCTACTCTCTTCAAAGATGCAACCTGTTGGTTAGAAAATGTGAAAGTTGCTAGCATTTCTCTCCGGAAGAATGAAAGCTTCAAACTCCTTCTTTGCATCCCGTATCAATTGAAGCTCCTTTCAAATAATGGGGAATAAACTTCATTGGTGAGATTTCAGACCCTTCTAGTGCTGGACATAAGTGGATCCTTATAGCCACAGATTACTTCACCAAGTGGGTAGAAGCAATCCCCACCAAGAAAGTAACACACCAAGTTATTATGGACTTCTTGTTAAATCATATTATATGCAGATTTGGTGTTTCAAAGTAAATATTGGTGTTGATAATGCCATGTGTTTTAGAGCTAAACCCTTGATGGTGATGTGTAAGGAGTATGGAACCAATCTGACTTATGCTTCAAACTATAACCCTTAGAGGAATGGACAAGCTGAGTCTAGTAATAAGAATTTGTTGAAGATCATTAAGAGAACCTTGGAGTTGAACAAGAGAAAATGGGGTGAAAAACTCAAATTTGTAGTTTGGGCTGATAGAATCACTGCCAAAAGAGCTACTGGTAAGAGCCCATTTGAGTTGGTGTAAGGAACTCAAGCTCTTCTACCCTTACATTTGCAATTATCTTCATTTTAGTTTGTTCAACAACTCGAAGATCAAGAGGTCAGTCCATATGAAGCAAGGATTAATCAAATTGTTAAGTTGGATGAAGAAAGAAGAGCATCCCACCAAAGGCATGTCGATTTAGAGAGAAGTTGAAGAGGTTGTTTGACAAGAAGGTCACTCCTAGGGCCTTCAATATTGGAGACCTAGTTTTGTTATGAGATAGCGAAATGAAGATAAGGGCAAACATGGTAAGTTTGATGCATTATAGATGGGCCCTTAATCCATTGATATTAGAATTGGTGAGAATACCTTTTTCTCAAGGAATTAAATGGGGAATTACTTAAAATACCTGTTAATGGGCAGGCATCTAAAGCATTTCTTGGATTAATCCCAAAATTTGAGGTATGCACCACTTGCATGGTGTATAGTCTTTATTTTTGGCTTTGTTTTTGTTGTTTTTGTTGGTTTATGGTTTGCCCTATTCTTGGTAGCCATTTTTGTCGATTAGGGTCTAGTTTTTCTGCCTCTACATTTTGAATTTGTTTCCCAATGGTTGTTTTTGGCACTTGGTTTGCTTCTTTTATTCTTGTGGAACTTGTTGGAGTGCCCATCCTCGAGCAGAGTCGATGTTGGTGCCATTTTTGAGCTTGCACCATTTTACCCTAAATTTTCCTTTGGTTTGCATGCTCGAACCATTTTTTATCTTAAATTGGTGGTCTACAACTTTTCCCTCTCCGTGAATGCCTTGAAATTCTCACAAACTTTTTTTTTTCCCCAATTTGAAATAAATATGCATGTGTGCCTGTTTTGTGCACTAATTTTTCCAAAATATGTAGGCTCATTGTTTTTCCTTTTCACCCGATCGTGGAAGTTTAAAATTGATTGATTTTCACTTGTATGCCATTGAAAATACAATTCCATGATAAAAAATTATTTGAAAACATAATTCGGTTGGTTGAATTTTGAGAAATTTGTCGTCCTTAGCCAAAAAATCAAATTCTAGGGCATCCTGGTGTTTTCTCGTGTTTTGATGGTCATACAAGCATCCTTTGCCCATAAAATTTTAGCTCAAAAATATTCTCCTACGTGGTCATTTGTGATTGGACAAGGTTCAGCCATGATCTGCTCGAGTAACTTAGCATTTTTATGTTTTTAACAAAATTCTAAATTGTCCCCACAAGTCTCGCAGCCCTTAGAGAATCATAGGTGGACACGTGTCACGTTTGCATCAAAGGCGTGAATGGAGACTGTAGAAAACTTATAAAATGTTTTCTTTTTTGGTGAAAGGGAAAAAAAATATGAAAAGGGCCGCGGGTCTCTTGCTAGGTCAATCAGGAGTGGACACATGGTAGGGAAAGGCGAAGGTGCGGGAGTGCGGAGGAAATGGTGAAAATTTTCCTTTGTGGAAAATGTTGTTAAAATATAAATAAGAGCATTGCCCCACAACCAATCAGGTGAGGACACATGTCTTGTGGGAGGGTGGAGCCACGGAGGAAAAATGAAAAATTTTCCTTTTTCCAAAAAGAGGCAAAATGTTTAAAATTGAGCCGCAACTTCGTATCCAGTCATATTACACCACGTGTTAGGGATAGAATCAGAGGTGCGGGTCTCAAGGGGGATAATTTGGAAAAAAATTCATTTTCCAAAAAAGGTGGAAATGTGTAGAATCGATCCGCGATTCTCCTGGGACCCACATTGGGACACGTGTCAAGCTCATTTTCAAAGGGTGGAGGGGCGAGAAAAATGTCAAATTTTTACATTTTTCCAAAAGTGTTAAAATGTCAAAAAGTGATCCCAAGCCCATTTCCAATCACATTGTGACACATGGAGGGCTTAGATTAAAGGATAAAGGAAGATCAATGGTAATCATGTGCATTTTTCAAATACTGTTTCATTTGAGCTCCAGAAGTTTAGAGATACATTTTTGCATCAATTTTCACCAATTTTTTTGCAAATTCGTGTTGTTTGTGCCTACAAGGACAAATGCAATTGGTTTTGAGGATCAGATATGTTTTTGAAATGAATTTTTCCCTAACCCATCCAAAAACGTAAATATCAAATCCAAAAGTCATGCAGAGTCAAATTTTGGAGGGATAAGGATGAAATAATGAAAGGAAGGGGGTCTCGATGCTTTGGAGATGAAAATTGTGCCTCCATAATGGGTAATGATGTGAATTTTGCAATGATTCATCTCTTTTTGAGACAACTGGCAACTTTTTGGACATGTTTTGTTAATAGTCCCTGTTTGTGAATCATGAGGAATTTTTGGAACAAATTTTATCCTTTGGCATATTATTTTCTTGGGAAAGAAGACTCAAGGATATTGAAAGCTATATTGCATGAATTTTTCATGCAAAGGGTTGGAAGAGTTTAAAAATCCTGAAAACTAAAAATTTCACGGGAAAATCTGGGAAGAAGCCCATTCTTTGAGAAACCACCTGAGAACCACTTCTAATTCCTTTTTGCATTAGATTTGTATCATGTTGAGTTGGTTTCAGTTGTAAATCCATCAACAAGCTATGAGATTTTTCTTGAAACATTCCCCTACTAATAAATTTGATCATTTCTAGATTATTTTGTGTTATCTCTTGGCAAAATTTGCATACACTTATGTTTCATAATGTTTTCAATTTGTGTTTCTTGCTCTATTGAACTCTTGTGTTTAAAATATCTCTTGATCATACATGGTCTCATTTCTTATGATTAGTTTAGTGGAATTTACAATCTCACATTCGAAGAACTTTCATCCGATAAAGAGATAAAGAAATTTAAAATCACTTTACTTTCCTTGATTTTAGAGATTGCATGTAAACCTTTGGCACGCACCTTAGGTCATGATTAAATAGTGATTACTAAATGCTTCATTGGTTCATTATAACTCAACCTTTTGTGATAGATGATCAAAGATTGGGTGGAAAAGTATAGATCCGGGCCTCCATTTGATGCACATATCCTAGTTGAAGGCATGATTAACCATTTTGATACTTTCTCATTGCTGTTAATTTTCTCCATATTTTGTTGAAATCCTCAAAGAATCCGGTGGACCTTGGTTTGTCTTGTCTAAACTCCCACCCAAAAAATCATTCAAAAAAACTAATCCTACTGCTTTTACCCCTATTTTGACTTGTATACCCACATAAGACCAAAATCCATTTGCTAAAGTATGCATGATGATCAAGATTTCAAAATGTCTTCAAGACCCTTGCCTTGCATTGAAAGTATCTCCATAATCTAGAAGTTATAACTTGTGAAATTAAGATTTGGAGTGTTGATCATATTTTCTCAAGGTCCTTTTCATACTATTTACACAAATTGAGGGATATCTTCATCTCCTTCACCATTTGAGGGTTATAAATTAGGTTCTCTTACCTTGGTTGAAAGGCACAACCTAAAACAGCTTAGGTCAAGATCAAGTCCTATTTGAGATATATCCATCTCTCCACAATTCTATGTGCCGCTTAGATCATATCCCCAAACTCTATATAAATGACACACATCATGATCTATCTGTCTTCAAGCTTCATGCCATATCTTTGATGTTGCTCAAACTAAAAACGAGAACAAATTTGGGTACCAATGAACAAAACAAAGAGGGATATAAGAATCCAATTTCATTCTTCACTCAAGGATTGAGGACTATGAAATTAGATACTCCATCAAAAACACGTTTCTTGCAGGAATAAGGAGTCTGATGAAATTCAAACACCTAGTTTCAAACAACAAGATCCAACTCTTTGTGTCACATGCGAGAATCAAGGACTTCTTGTTGAACAAATATTTGAATGAAAAAAGAGTAGGATGGATTACCCATGTCATGGAGTATGACATTGAGATAAAATTCACTAAACTAGTTCGTGGAAAAGGGTTGTGTGAACAATTAGCCTCAAGCCAATAGGTCAAAGTAGGTGATGGGAAAGAAACTATCTTGGTGTTACAAGACAATCAGGAACAAGAAAATGATAATGTGCATATTCCTTGTTGGACTCATGGATATGGTGCATTTCCTACAAACAGGTCTATGTCCTCCAAAAATGAGCAAAGCAAAGAGGAGATACTTCGATTACAAGCCATTCCATATGTGCTTGTTGATAATGTTATATTCAAGAAAGATGTAAATGGTGTCCTATTAAGGTGTATTGGAACAAGTCAAACTGAAAGAATATTTCATGAGTTTCACAATGGAGAATCATTAGGTCATTGTACCTCATGGGTAACAACTCTCAAAATAATGAAAGAATGTTATTATTGGCCCACAAAGTGTTTAGTGAATGCCACACTTGGATCAAGAAATGCTAAAATGTGCATTCTTCATAGGTAAAGAGAAGTTATCAACACTACCATTGCATCCAATTTTAGTCAATGATCCATTCATACATTGGGGATTGACTTCACCGAGGTCGTCAATCCTAACTCAAGCCTAGGTCACAAGTGGATTCTAACAACAACGGATTCTTCACCAAGTGAACTCGAGGCAATGAATCTCAAGGAAGTAAATGAATCGGGTATATTAGACTTCTATGAAGGAATAGTGATGAGTATTGAGTACTGCAGACATATAATATCAGACAATGCATTGTAATTCCTAGGCTCTAAGATCATGGAATGGGATGTTAGGAACGAAATCTATCTGAGCACCTCTTATAATTATTACTCGTGGTAATAATGACAAGAAAATTCCATGAACAAGAATTTTTTGAAGATCATTAAGAGGAATCTAGATGAAAATCAAAGAACATGGCATACCAAGCTCAAATCATCCTTATGGGTTGATAGGATAACACCAAAGAGGTCAACAAGTAGCTCTCCCTACAAGTTGGTCTACGACAAAGAAGTAATGTTACCTATATCATTGGAACTACCTACACTAGATCTCATGAAGTAGTTCAAGTAGTCATAATTCTAACCAATGGAGGCTAGGTATGCAGAGCTGATGGAATTGGAAGAAATCAGAGAACATGCAGTACAGACAATGGATAAAGATTAGGCCTTAGTCAAAAGATGGTTTAATAAGAAAGCAAAAGAAAGAACCTTTTAGGAGGGGGACCTAATTCTGAAGTGGGATGCAGATTGAGAAAAACCGAGAAGGCATTCCAAGTTTGATGTTTTTTTAGTGGCCCCTACATGGTCATAGGATGTAAAAGTAGCGATTCCTTCTAATTGTCTACATTGGATGTAGAGGAACTTTTGATTCCAATCAATGGAATCTATCTTAAACATTTCGATGAAAGGAAAATTTTCACCCTCAGTATTTTAGATTATAATTTGAATTTCTTTAAGTGCGTATGCATGTTTTATTTTCATAGTGTAGGTTTCATTTCCCTAAGTTCCTTTGACATAGGTTGTTACTCCTAAGTTGTGTCATTGTGCACTTCAATGTGCCTCCCAAATGAAATGTTATAACCAAAGAAGCTTATACTTGTGACAAAGAGTTACAAATCTCAAAAGAAAACAAATGTTGAGATACTAAAATTAGGTTAAGGACTGAATTTAATAAGTTTTCATTCTTCAATTCCTTCAAGGTGTATACACCAAAATTGGGTCACACTCCCCTTGGTCACTCATCAAATAAAAACCTTGAAGAAATTCACCTAACCATGGCCCATTCCACCCCCACTCTAATATTAATTTAATTAAATTAATTCATTATCCTCACAATATTTATTATTTAAATATCCTAATTGGGATAATGCCCACATATCCACCTCACCTAGACACATCATCTAGCCACCTCACCCTAATACCTATTCTTAGTAAGTTGTCATAACTAACTAAGACCTACCCAAACCCTAAAAATAAAAGCCTACATTCCCTCTAACCACATTCCCGCATGTTAGAAGGAATATTCCATTCTAATCTGTGGGGAAAAAATGAACGAGATCCCAGAAAATCAAGGGGATCTGCCTAGTTTAGTAAACCTAGGAAATCCCACCCTAACCGACCCTACGGTTACCCTAAACCATCATTGGTTAACCCGGAACCACCGCTGCTACCATTTAACACCCAAAACAACCTTATTTCGAGGTCGGCACATTTCTAAGAGATTAACACCTCTTTTGAGAATCAGAGATGAAACCAAAGCTACATGCAAGTAGCATGAGTATTCATTCACACATCGAGCACCCATACTAGACTTTGAAGTAACCACAGAGCCACTTTCCTTCACGAGAGCATCCGGGGAAGCACCTGCATGACACCAAGTTCCTTCCGTTTGATCACCCTCCATTGCCAACTAGACATCTAGCTCATAAACAAGAAATTTTGTTAACCAACACTGGTTCATTATCATTTGAGTATATTATTTTACTTCATCATTAGTTTCTACTCCCATTTCCATTCCCCACCATTTACCTCCATGAAAACTTGACCATCCTTTTACGCACACCCTTGAAATGCCTATACCTGCATTTTAATCATTCTTGTGCAAACCCGAGACCCACATGAATATTTCCATTACCCTTATATTTCCATCTAGCCTCGGATATGTCTCCCCACCAAGTTTTTATTAAGTTTCCTATACCACGACTATCTACCGATGCCGCTTAACCACAACACGCTGGTTAACCTAAATCCAGACATCATTCATACTAGACCAAGTCAGTCTCTCTTTGTTTTTGACCGTAAACTAAGAAAAAGATTTCATTCTCTACCCCATACCCAAAACAACCTGAACTTGACCCTAACCAACACTTGTACCCTAACAGAGACCTTGACCTTCATATTTAGTCATAGCTTATCCTATTGTGAATAAATGTTCTTATTGTAGAATGAATGAGATACCTAAATCATTTTAACTATAGTAGAATTTACTTTATTGTTTGTATTAAGTTATTTTAAATAGTGGATTTGACAACCATCTAGGAAGTATCACTCTTCCTAGATCTAGCATACGCTAGGCATTCCACCGCACATATTGTTTAATTTTTATTTAGTGGTCTTGTTTTCCATTTCGTAGTTACTCCAAGCAAAAAGGAAGCTCTTACGATCAGATGTGGATCCGTAAGTCATATACGTGCAACAACCTACAACCAACATCTTAATAGGTATTCCTCCTAGCCCTTTACCCTTATCTATTTCATCAACATTCGAAGAAATGCTCTAGAATCAGGTGAAACATTTTGGCATGCCCAATGGGACCCATTCGGGGTTCTTTTCATTCTTTCATTTCTAGGTGAAAAGTTGCATGTTTTTTTCCTTTCTAAAAGGTTCTTACATTAAAATTTCTCCCCTGGAACCTTCTCTTCTTCTATTGTCTAAAAGCAATCATATTTTGGTGCTTTAAAAAGAACACTTCTTCCCTTTCATTAGTATCACATTAGTGAAAGATCATCCCTTCTCCAATTCATCTTTCTGTGTCATTGAATTCAAAATTTCAATTTGGGTTTAAAACTCGTTTCATTTCATTCTGCTTCTCTACATTAGCTCACATTAATTGAGGGCAACCTATATGTTGGAAGTCATGCCCAACTGATGGTTGACAAACGAATCGTAGAAAAGAACTTCCTTTCTCTTTCTCTCTCTGAATCTTACCAAACATCACAAAATTAAAAATATATACACATTCTTAAACAACATCTCACCTCGAAGAATATGTAGGTGATCACACAATCACGACATGCTGGGCACCCTGATGGTTATCTTTGTCTAGTGCCCCATAAGAGGATGACCCTCCCCGCCATAAAATACCTAAAACCTCTCCTCAGTAGATCTCCTTCTTTGTAGAAGCCATCCTCACCAAAAATTATATTCTAAAGTTCATGAGTCACCCCTTAAATAATATACGCTAAACAAACATAATAGAAAAATCACTCTTAGGATCATATTTTTCTTAGTGTTTCTACTTGGCTTACATTTTGAGGTGAGAGGTCACGTTCTTCATTTTATTATTTCCCTTAGTACACTCCTCATCACAGTTGGTGTATTCCAGCTTCATTTGAGTGTGCCTGGACCATATTCTCATCATTCTCATAATTTTGGGTTTGATTCCACATCTAATTTTAACTCATAACCACATTTTCTTCATCGCTGTTTCAATTTCACAAGAATCGTGTCACCTAGTGACCATCATCTTACCTTTTGTCCATCATCATTTTTTCCTAACTGGCATCGGTTTACTATTCTTTTGGTCAACCTACCCAAAAGGACACCTGCTTCACCTACTGTGCTATTTAGAGTCTCTATTATTCTTATCATATTCACTAACCTGGTAATTCCATCAGCATCTTGCATACTTTGCAAAGTATTGGCCTTTTACCTTGTTTTCACCAACTGTCCACTTTCCACAAAGACTTACCGCAATTACCTATGATCAAGGCGTCGCTTAACCTAACTTGCATCGGTAACTTGTGTAATTTTCCAGCTGACATTTTAACCCTAATTCACCTACCACCACCTATTTATCCTATCTTTGTTGTATTTCTGTGTCATTTACATAAAGTAGTCCCGCCACGTCGTGCTTGTTCACCTGGTGTCGACTAAAAGCCAAGAAAACACCCTCATATTCCATGCCATTGTCAATCACTCCCACCTAGTCCTTCACCACCTTCTATTTTATCACCCATGGATCCTACCCAGCCTATCACTATCACCATAGGAGATGAGGCATTCACACGACTTCTTGACTAGAACCCTACCGCCTTTTATCTTTCCCACTCATCCACTTGTGATGCCTCTGGTCGCTTAATATATTGCATGCCCGTATCTATTCCCCGAAACTCACTCTTAATTCTACTCCAACCTCCTCTCGGCTCCACTCTACCTGCACTTACCTTACCCCCTCATTTCACAACTAGGCCCCATACCTGCTATGACCGACACATCTCGCCACATCCGCTGCACCCACCACATCCACTATACATTTTCCAACCACCCCGAACATAACCTCATCCGCATCTATTGTTTCATATATACTCGTAGCTACACAAGCACCCCGGTGTTGGTGACCCCTACCTCTTTTCAAAATTTGTTCTTTCTATTCCACAATCCTTAGCCCCCATTGCCTCTACGGTCACCACAACCCTTCTACCTCCATATACGTACTATTAATGCCTCCCTGTTTCATCTATTATTCATTCTGGGTATGTACCCCTATATCACTCCCTCCTTCTCAATCGCCATACGGAAACACCATATACTAGAATGCCACCCCATCATATGCCCAACACCAACCCTCTTATGCTATATAGGAGGTACCCAACAACCACAACCTACAAATGACCTAATCAAGTTATTGATGGATAAGATGTAGATATCGAGGCATAAGTTTCGCACACACAACTCTCTCACCTATAATGAGATTTGTAATAGCCCATCCACGATCCATTCCAATCCATTCATATCCCATACATTGGGAAATGCCTAAATTTAACTACTTTAATAAAGAAAGAGAACCCGTGAGCAACATTTGGTAATCCTTTAAACATATGTGTTATCTGATCACCCATGATGACACTTTGCTTCTGAGGACCTTTCCCATGTCTCTGACTGGGCCTGCATTAGAATGGTATAGTGGGTTACCTAGACATTCTATATTCTCATTCACTTAGGTAGCCCAAGCCTTCTTGGATCACTTCTCCATCAATGTCGTTAAGAAAGTTACCATGACTGATCTCTACTCTACACATTAGTATGATTAAATTAATCTATCACAAATTTTGTTGCTTCGTTGGCATAGCCTGATCAATCAACTCACATTCCAACTACCACAAACCGAACTCATAGATCTCTTCACGCGGGCTTGTGCTAGACATATCTCACCGACCCTATAGGTCCATATTTTTGAACCTTTGATGAAGCATTCACCATGGAACGAAGATAGAGATTCGGGCCATCGAAGAAAAGATAATCCAACTACGCAATAATAACTTCACATTCAAATCAATGATACCTCTTCTTCTTTGAAACCATAGAAAAATTATTCAAAAGTAAAGGGAACTGCTAATACAAAGCTTACTTAAAGCCACCTAGCTCTTCCATCAAATCAGGCTAGCCCCTCATCTAATCTCTCACCCGTTCAAACTTTTCAATTTAGACAGGAACAACAGAAATACACCCGAATTGGGGAACCTTATTATTTTGTCTTAGAAAAGATCATTAAATCTAGGGCCATCACCCTTCCTCCTATAAAACCTCACACCGGTTTTGACCACTGCTCACCCCACACTTGCGTGGGTACAAATAACACGACTTATGCAACTATCATCGAGTAAAAGGTCATAGTGACAATAATTGCATCACTTTCAAAAACATTTTCCAAGAAATGCTCGAGAAAGGAAAGTTAACCTTGGATAATCCTAATGCACCTGCCAATCAAAACCTACACATCTTCAAGAAACCATTTTCTAATCATGCCCCTTCTTTTGATCAAACCAGAAATACCTCAACTCATGATAGCCATACCCGCAAGGTCCATGCTATTTTCAATGACACACCCATTGCTTCCCAATTACCTCATATTCCTTCCATAGAGGAAATCTTAGCCCAAGTCCTCCACCTACACTTGAACCCACTTCACCTACTCCTCCACCCATAGAGGGACACCCTTCATCTCCTCTCTCACCCATGAAGGAGACTCCTATTAACATTGAAACCATTTCACCTTTGACTTCTCCACCTAGAGAGCCATCACCCGTGGTACATCTTAAGCCCAGGGAAGATGTTCATTCATCTCCTCCACCCACAGAGGAGCACCCATCATCTCCTCCACCCACAGAGGAGCACCCATTATCTCCTCCACCCACAGAGGAGCACCCATTTTCTCCTCCACCTATCGAGGATCCAGTAGAAATACCTTTGCCTCTAGGTGACCATTCTCCATCAGCTACCCAAGATCCTACGGACTTACTTTTGGATCTCTTACCCATGGAAGCTGAAGCTAGAAAATTCCCCATCTCTAAGACACATTTTATGGGAATTTCCATTAGATCCTCATCAACCTCACCTACAACAGTGCCTTTTTCATGCCTAGCTGATTGCCTAGATTATGTGGATAGAGCCTTACTTTGGGGGTGTCTTCTACTTCCTGTCTCAACACAAATGTAGATGTCACTTGCTGACACTTCCACTATCTACCCAAAAATATTTCAGCCAATCAAACCAAACACAACCAAAACTATCACAAATTCCACCACGATACCACTCATGGCTCAACTCACACCCCTACCCATAACCCAACATGCATCTACATCCAAGCCCACACCTACATCATCTTCCTTTCCTAAACCTATTACTACCTTAGGGGTCATCCAAACTCGCCAAATTTATTCATCCACCCATCAAATTATATTTAGTTATATCCTCCAAAGCGAACACCAAACCTACTCGGCACCCAAATAGAAGAACCAATCCCATATATCTTATACTCCAACCTCACCGATCACACCTTCATCGCCTTCACCCTTTTTTTCCATCCTAGGACCTCGCCTCCAGCCGCGGTTAAGAAATCTCCACCCGCCGGTAAACTAAAAACGTAGTAACCCATTCCTCCCTCACAAACCTCTACCATACCCAAGTGCCCAACACAACTTATGCCCACACCCGCGATATCTTTACAACCCATATCTCCAATACCATCGAAAGCTTCTACATTACTCCCAAAATTTCAGTCTCTTTCCCTCACACCTCCTTCACAACCCATGCCATCTACCTTCACAAAGAACTCGTTATCCCCATGGGTAACACGTCCCCTTCCACCATCTGCCTTTCCCTCTAGAGCTTGTGTGCCCATATCACCTTTACCTAAGAAGGTGTAACATAAAGACAAAAATCTGCTACCCTCCAATAAGGTAGTCAAAACAACCACACACTCTCCTACCAGTTCATCTACCATACCCCTACCCAAGAAAACACGACCAACACCCAAGATCACACCAACACATAAAACCATAGCTCAACCCACTCCCCTCATGCAAACACCCTTCCTCTACAAATAACCACACCTATTGTTTCACCTAATTCTAGATCATTTCTTCAAGTATTCATGAAATAGATAGGTAACGGTGTAGGAGGAATACCTGCTTTAAATGATGGTTGATGGGTTGTTGCACATGTATGACTTCTAAATCCATAGCTGATTGTGAGAGCTTCCTTTTGGCTAGGAGGAACTAGCTGTAATGAAAAGTAAGACCACCGTAAGGAGTTAAATAATATGTGCAAGTGAACTACCTAACAAGTGTGCTAGATCCGGGAAGTGTGATACTTCCTAGATGGTTGTCACTGCTCATCTAAAAATCTATCGGGAGGGAAGATCTATGGATAGATGAGCCAACAAAGGTGCGGAATAGCCCTCTTTAAGACAACAAAGTGAAACTGGTTTATCGCTATTCTACCAAAGAGGAATCAGGCAAGTCCTACAAAGATTCTACCTTCGTGGGTTTAGGATCTCATCCCAAAGAGGGTTATTTCCAACCGTGAACAGAAAGGAATGAAGAGAGGAATGAAGATAGGATAGATCTGAAGAGAGAAAAGAAATGAATTCCAAAGTAGAAAGGTTAGAGGGTTTATGTTTTGGGCTGGTAGTAAATAGAGCCAAACCTACTTGCATAAATGAACAAAGCAATACTGATGAGAAAATGACAAAAAGTAGAGATAGATCTAACAGAAAAGCAACATAGATCTAACTTAAGAAAGATCTAATGCATATAACACATCCATTGAGCACAAAGTCTTAATTTCTGTATTAATATTTTATGTTACAAAAAGTACAAAGCCTTTTCCTTCTCACTTCTATTTTTCATCTAAAAAATGTCCACACCCTGAATACAACAAGTATCCAAGTATATATAGAAGGAGAAGGAGAAAGAAGGCAAAAAGGAACCAACAACTACTTACAAAATATTTACAAAATATCTAAAAGTCAACTGTTGACTTTGGGGTAATTTGGTGGATGACAACATCCCATGGTGCAACATGGATGATGTCATCATTTGTGCCAACATACTTTTAAATAATTTACAAAAATGGGAACAATCCTAGGAGGAAGGAGCCTATTCGTCGTCATCCCGCGGCTGGAAAGGAGTATCCTATTTCTGCTCAGGAGAGGAAATGTGAAATTGAGCACGATACTCCATGAACTTGCTAATCATCGGTTGAAGTTGATCCTGAGCAGGACCCTTGGTGTGATCTCCGATGACCTCGCAAGTCTCTCGTTCATCTCTGAGTCTCTCTAGGAGTTTGAAGTATTCATTACCTACCTCCATCAGGTATCCAACAAAATCATGCAAGGTGCTAGAAGGTTGTTGATAGATTCTATGTCAAAAGTGGCTTCTGACCCTAAACCTTGTGACGTGATCTCCTTGAAGAGCCAAATAGTGTCATCTACCTTCCTCAAGGTGTATGATGGGGTGAGAAATCCTAGAGACATCCTTAGGATGATCTGCTCCATTTTATGCATTGCATCCAAGGCTTCCTCCTTGATTTTATCTATTTTCTCCAGACAAATTCCATCTCGGTCACCCCGATAGTCTAAAGCAAGCAAGGACTTTATTAGGTGCTCTTGGGTGATCAAGATGTAAATTTTACTAAGTCATGGATCAAGCAGTCGAGCATATTTCTGGAATGTCTCATGTCAGAACCCTCGGCATGGTCCAACTCTTCGGAGATAGGTCCTGCAATCGCCTAGAGTTCCTTATTAGCCTGATCAATATTTTGATATAGCTTCATGAACTTTATAATTACTTCCTCACTATCTTTGAGGATCTGGTCTCTCCAGTGGATACTACCATACCTTTCTCACCAATCTTGGCGTACTCATTTATCTTTTCCTGACTAAGGGCTTCAGGAGTTTTGGTGGCAGCTACAGGAGGTGCACTACCCATTTTCTGTAGGGCTTGGAGAAGATGTTTGTTCTGTTCTTTCAGTATCCTCTTCTCTTCCTTTGCTTCCTGAAGCTTTTTGCAAAGGGCATCCACTGCAGATAAGGCCTCTCCCTACAGGATTTTTGAGGATGTTCCCATTGTGACTTGTGTCACTGTATAATATGTAGGAGACAAATCTTTTTTATCCTTTTTGGGATCAGGGTATGCGATCTCCATAACTCTTTCACCTGAAGCACTTTGAAAGAAACGGGTTATTTTATTTTTCTTCTTAGCTCCTTTAGTTGGAATCACAAAGAAGTCCATAGGTGTAATGGGGACTTTCCTCTTGTGTTGACTCAGGTGTTTGGAGATCCATTCTAGACTTAGGGGAGTGGGACCAGAGGGAGAAGAGGGAATGGAGGTGGAAGAAGGAGTAGATGCAACAGACATGGTAACATGTGTCGAGACACTCGGCGGCGGCATTGAAAAAGAAGCCAACCCTCCAATGCTCACAGGGGTAGGAGTCACTGTAGGAGAGGAAACCATGGGGGTGGAAGGGATCTGAGAGATGAGGGAAGAAATGCTGGGGACAGATCCACGAGGGAAGAGAAGATGGAGGAAGAGGAAGGGGGAACAGTAGAAGACGGGGAGAAGACACAACCAAAGGAGTGGTTTCTTGAGTGATGTGAGGAGGGGAAGGAGGAGGGATATGGGACAATGGGAACCTCAAGAGAGGAATTACAGAGTGGTAACATCTTGAGCGGATGTTCCTATCGAAACAGCTTACCAATTCTTCTTCTTCAGGGAGAGATCAGCTTACTACCTTCTCCTCGCAGCTTTTAAGGAGGACTCACTCCACGAGTTTCCTCTCTGAGAAGTGCCCATTTATCCTTCTTTATCTTTCCCTTTTCCCTTTGGCAAGTGCTTTGGCTTAAAGCAGTGCATCATCCAATGGAGACGTGGTGAAGTCTACCCCAAGGTAGATGAAGCCATTATTCCCGCACCAATGCTCTCGTGCGCTACATAGTGCCTTTAACCCTCTCCTCAATAGTCCGAGGTTCCTTTGTTCTATTAATCTCGAGGAATGGCCAATTGTCCCCATCTTTATCTAGATAGACTTGATCAACTTCTTGATCACCACTTGAAACCTTTCGGGACAATGGCCACACCATATTGATGATCTTTCCAGGGGCCAGTGGGGAGTGATCCTTTCTTCCGAGATCAACCTCATGATATAGATCGATGTAGATATCCTCGATCTGTAGGGATGTGAATCAAATCAAGCTTTTCCCTTGGGAGGTAATTGCAAGGATCAAAGGTTGGCCGTGCCAGAAATTATGTTTCAAGTTGAGTAACTCCAGCTTCTGCAAACATTTCCCGAAGCTTTGCCATGAGAAGTGCAGGTGTACCTACCCACTATGAGGGGGAATGGAGTTCCACCCTTCTTTCTTTTTAGACACTTCTCGTGGTATGTGATAAGCTGTCTGGACAGCTCCAATAGGATCAACTTGGGTCCCGCATACCTCAAGTAACTCGGTGGGCTCCCCAAGAAGTCGATGGCTACTGAGATAAGTGAAAGTGGGGAATTGCGTAAATAACGCCCCCACTTCTCTGTAGTAGTAACCATGCTCTTGGTCATCCGACCGTGAGTCATATTAGGCCTCAAGAGGCGATGATACAAGAGAATAACGCATCATTAATCATACTAAATTATGCAATGTTGTTTTCCAGTCTCAACTCTGGATAATATTCATATATTCTCACTTGGGGCCATACCCCGCATCGGTTTAGTGCTGGGTAGTCTCTTTCAGAGGAAACAACATATACCACATAGGAGTTCATGTATAACTTCCCAGCTTGTTGAGAGTCATTGAAGCTTACTTGAGATGGTGCTACCGATAATCTCACCCATTCAAAACGTTGATCATGAACATTTTTGCTCATTGTTTCTAGATATCTGAGCATCCATTTGTGAAAGTAATGGGCATCAGGAAGCCCAAACACCCTACTTAGGAAGGTGATGGTGTCACTCAGCTCTTCTGAGAAGTCACTGCGATGAATAACTTGCGGCCACCTGCTCACCACCTTCTTGTTTTTCAGATATACTTCATTCATAAGTTGCATGCATTTGTCTTCATTTTCATTCCATGCTTTTATGCAGTCTTCCGGCTTATTGCCATAAAATTTTGTGGTGGGGATACCCAACATAATTTCAAAATGTTGGGCAAAGAGGTTGATTATTACCTCACCCTTCTCATTCTCGACACATCTTGTGTCCTTATTGTAACAACGACCCACCACCATCATGAACTCATTGTTTACTGCACTCATGGGAATTCTTGTAGTGAAATGTAAACCACTGCCGACTAATTTTTCCATCCATGGACTACCTGTGACCTTCTTGGTTCTGGCCCAGAAGTCCTCCATATCAATATGACCAAGTTCTGAATCCCTGATGTCCAAGTCACACTCTGCAAGGGATTCAGGCATCCTGACCCTTTGGTATTTGTACTTCATTTCTTCTTCTGTGAGTTTGGCCTTACCCTTAGACTTGGTTGGCTTCTTACTTGATGAAGACATGTGTGAATCTGAGTTCGATGTTGATCTAGCAAGAAGAATCAGGGAAGTCCATCGCAGAAGAGCCATGTTAGCTGTTAAATTGTCCATCAAAGCTTTACAGAATGAAAAGTTATCAATTTACAAGCCTCTAGGCACAAGGTGCAATTCTATTATAGGTCAGCAGGTTAGAAAATTAAGGCACACTTCTGGAGAGTGTTACATGGAAGAAAACAACGCAAAAAGGGGCGTAGGGTACAGAAATACTACACACAACATTCAGATGTTGGTGTCATAGGATGTGCACTTGCGCCATATGAAGGGTTTTAACTGGGCATAGATTTATTTGGTGTAGAAAGGGTTCAGATGCACCATTGACACAAATATTATATATGTTGCAAAACATTATGATGCACCAAAGGGGCAGTTCAAAGGGTGCATCATTGAGGTAAGGTGCGCCAATGTTTTAGCTTTTGTGCGCATGGCGGAAAGGTCTACATGACATTCAAATGTAGGTGTAGGTGTGGTTGTGCTTGCACCTGTGTTAGGTTTTAGGAATTTTTATAAGGCGGGAAAGGGCGATGTCACATGCGGGGAAAGCACTCTTCGCGCATGACTATGTTTAGTGTAACAACAATGACGTTTGTGCCAAAGAAAAACAGTGGGTTTGATAACTCTTTAGAATTTTCCCTCTTTTAATAGGTTTGTGGTTTTTAACTCTTCCAACACAAATTTTTACAGTGAGGGGAACAAAGGAAAGAGGGTCAGGGATTCATTTTTGAGACAAGGCCTTCCAGGTTTAGTAGATCTGGAAGGAGGGTAAAACCGTTTTAAAAGTGGGTTGATTTGTAAAATGGGCAGGGGTTGTATTACTTCTTAGGTTCATTTTCTTTGTTTTTAATAATAACAACCTCCAAAAACAACACAAAACCCCACAACAAAAACACAAGAAGAGCAAGGGCCACTTACTAGGAATATATAAGATGGAGGAAATGATGCGGGGTCCACGAATGCGATGGAAAGTGACACACGGGGCTGACAGAGCGCTGACAAATGTAGAAGAATAACCTTTTTCCATGTTTTTTAGTCGTGAAAATGATAGGTCGGATGCGCCTATTTATAGCAAAAGGTGCAATAAATGTGCCACCAAATTTTTACAAGGTGCACCTAGGTAGATGCCAACATGAAAATATTTACGCCTAGGCACGGATTTGGCGTTGTCAACATTGCTTTTTTAGCACTTTGCGCACCATTTAGGGGTGAAAAATTTCTAATGTCGACCGGATGGTGCATGTGCCTTGGCATAGGCTTGAAAGGCACATCATGGGAAGGCACAACATTTGGAATGTCGACACTCCAAAGGATGCGCCAAAGGAAAGGAGGGGGCGCAGTTTCATTTGATGTTGCGTGAATAAAAACTACGCCCAACCAAAAAAGGACCAAATGACTAAGTTCGAAAAATATTTTTTCCGGAAAGGGATTTTATGCCATTCTAAACATTAAGGGACCTCAACGGGGAACCAAAACAAAAATTTGGTATGGTTACCTACAAAATTTCCCTTGTCAATTTTACAGATAACACACCCACCGCTTTAAACAATTTAATGTGGTAAATAAGGTAAAACCTATTGTAATTCGAAATGATTTAGGTATCTCACTTAAAACACAATAAGAAATAGATCTAATCTAACATGCTAGGTTAGAATAGGATCTAAAGGTCAAATAACTAGTTCGGTCTCTCGCAGTCCGACAGAGGTCTCAGTGCAGATCACAGTGAATGAGGGTGAGAGGGAATTAGGTGGGTAGGTCACTATTCTAGGTTGTATGGGAAAATACAAAAGACTGATGTCGGTTAAGGGTGACTGATGGTAGTTAGGTGTAACTGGGTGCTGAAGTTCTTGTGGAGTTCTAAGAATGCCACATAATGAGATTTAAGTCTCCTTTGTGATTACACAAAGGACTTTGGTTGGTCAGGATGAGGTGTTGGGTGATTTAGGTAGGATTTGGTGAGGTTTTAATGGGTATATGGAGGGGTGAGTGTTGGAGGAGGTCAATGGGTGGCTAGATAAACAATAGATGATAATATAATGATGGAATGGAATAAACCAAAGAAGTATAATATTTACTTACTTGGATTCTAGTCTTGGATGCCTGTGAGTGAGGGATGGAGGTACTAATGAGAGGTTTTGAAGGCTGCAAGTGATCACCAACTGAAGGAAAGCTTCTGCATGGGCTGCATGTACATTCCTCTTTGCTTGGTTAGATCATATCATTGCTGGGATGGCTATGCAAGAAAAGATGCTTGATATCCTTCCTTGCATGTGTGTTCTCATTGGAATTCCCCTCGAAGATGTGATATCTCTCTAGAATGTGCCGAATTTCACCAATGTTTCCAATATTTGTCCAACCTTCGCTAACCTTGAGAATAAGGCTATTTTGGGGTTAAAAGGGTAATCAAGGTGGTTCCGACTTAATTGGCGATGGTTAGGGGTAACTGGTGTTGGTCAAGATGGGATTTCCTACTTTTAATAAACTAGGAGATCCTCTTGATTTCCTTAGATCTCATGCCATTAACCTACGGATTACACCGGGAGCTTCTTGTAAGGATGTGGGAATGTGGTTAGAGAGAATGTAGGCATTTATTTTTAGGGTTTAGGTAAGTCTTAGTTAGTTATGGCAACTTACTAAGAATAGGTCTTAGGGTGAGTTGAATTGGTGAGGTATCTAGGTGAAGTGTATGTGTGGATATTATTTAAATTAAGATATTTAAATAATAAATATTGTGAGGATAATGAATTAGTTTAATTAAATTAAATAAATTAATATTAGTGGGGTGAAGGGGGTCATGGATAGGTGAATTTGATGAAAGGTACTTATTTGTCGAGGGACCAAAGGGGAGTGTGACCTAATTTTAGTGTTCGCATTTTGCCAATTTTTGTTGCGTAGCTTGTATTGGTAAGTGATGCTAACAAAAATATGATGTGGTTGCCCCATGTGTGGGTGAAGGCGATCCCCTTCAAACCGAGAACTAACGAGGCCGAAGCGTAATCAATGATTGGTTTGATAAAAAGGTGAATGTGAGGAAGAGAAAGGTGGATAACATGGGGAAAAGGGAGCAAGGTCTACTCGTAAGCTAGGTAATGGGTCCAGGTCAAAGGTAGCAAAGTCAATGCACACACATGTATAAATTTTAAAGACGCTACTGGGTTGAAGAGTAGGAAAACTCTACATCGTCCTAAGGTCGAGGGGTTTATCCAAGCAAGGTCAAGTGATTTCGGTATCCAAGGTATAGGATATGCTCAGAAAACACGACGTAGGTTAGGTGCAAGAACATTTAGGTATGTTCTAGTACACCAAAGGTAAGGTTAGGATAAATGGTCATGGTAATATGCTAGGTAAGGTCATTAGGTCAACAACATAGGTAATAAAGTCGCAAGGTATAGCAAACACATGAGGTCGAGGGTCACTAGTGATGGTCCAGGGCCAAATATATAGGTCATGGCATGGGTAAGACCAAGGTAGGGATAAAATAATGAGTCTCCAAAGGAGGACAAAGGGAGGTAGTAAATGATTAGGTCAGAAAGGGGAGGTAAATGGGTAGGGTAAAGGTGGGGTGAGGTAAATGATCGGGGAAGGTTGGGTAAGGTAAAAAGGGAAGTAGGGGTAGGGTAAAAGGGTTAAATTTGAGGGCAATGGGTAGGTGGTGAGGGTGACTGATACCACCATGGATATATGTCATTGGTATATGTAAACTAATGATGGTTAGGTAGGGCATGCGACCGATGTTGGTCAAGGGTAACCGACGTCGGTTAGGTCGTTTGTTATAAAAACAAAAAATCCACATTTTTTGTTATTCATTTGTTATTTTGCGAAAGTGAGAAAATGACAAAAAAGAGAGAAAAGAGAGAAAAGTGTCCAGATGAAATAGAACAATGAGAGCTGGTGGTGTGATTGATGAGTGATTCGTTAGTAAGCGGCGGGTCCACAAGATCATCATGCGAGGTAGTTGATTAGGTAGAGGTTGTGGGTAGCTATTCGGATGATGGCGAGGCCGAAGAGGGATCGGGTGGGCCACCAATATAGTGGCGACATGCCACCGAGATGGTGGCACAATGATGAGGTAAGAAACTCTACTCTACACGTATTTGATTTGTTAGATTAGAGGTTTATTTGATGGTTATTTGTAGGTTTCGTTGGTTTTTAGGTTTAGTGGGTAGTTAAAAACAAAATTTTGGAATGAGGGGGATAGCAGGTAAAAAGAGGAATGGGGAGGGGAATAGATGGGATAAGGGAGGTGGGTGGAGGTCTAAGGGAATTTTAGGTCATTGCGGGGGTAAAAGGGGTAGGAAGGAGGTTTTTTGAGAAGGTGGTTTTGGGTATTCGCAGGATTTTATGCGACAAAGGCGTTACGGCGTCGGTTAGGTGGAACCGGTATTGGTCACCAAACAAGTGACCAATGTCAGTTAAGGGGTAACTGGGGTCAGTAAGGGGAAATTAATATCGGTCACCAAACAGTGGACCGGTGTCGATAAGGGGTGACCAGTGGTCGATTAGGATGAACCGGTACAGTTGCAGTGGATTATTGGGCACAAGGGTTCAAAAGTGATGTGGGCTAGGTAGTTGAGATGGGTAGGGTGAAAATAAGGTATAGGGAAATGATAATGGTTGAATATGGATTGATATATGTAAATTAATGGCATGCTTGTATTTGGATGCGGGGGAGAGTGCAACTACAAATGTGAAATAGGGTTCTACCCCGCTCATGATAGTGCACGGCGCATCGACCCCGGTAGAGCTGCAAAGATGTGGAGGAAGTTGGGTTGAGTGGGGTTCATCACTATAGAAATGTAGTCTAATAGCCTAGTTTGATGGTCATGCTCATCGATAGATGGGAATCCATGACCAACACGTTCCACCTGCCAATGGGTGAGATGACTATCACCCTAGAGGATGTGTTCCGAATTCTTTAGTTACCCATATTGGGTGCATAGATTTATTCTGTCTCTCGAGGCCTTAGAGGAGTTGATTGTGACTATTTTTGGAGAGGGGATGGCTGATATGAGATTCCATAGTGCCAGCTTGAGCTATGGAGAGATGTACCTAGCCCGTCTGGAGGAGACAAGGCTAGTGGTTCTGTTGATGGAGACAGTGTGTTGCTATGCACCGTCGATGCGCAGGGTGGACACTTTCCTTGATCACTAATGGGGTACTCCATGACATGATGGTGCATGAGACCCACTTTGCCTAGGCACCAAATTCCCAGGTGCAACTATACAAAGAGGTGTGGGCATATGGTTGGTTGCGCAGTTCATCTTATGTTGTACATTTTACTACACTGTTGGGCATATGAGCACATAGTTTGTGTGCATCCTATAGGGATGCCCCAAGCAGATGCATTCCCAGTGCAATTTTTGCAAGGGTGGGGTATAGGAGATGGGTGCCGGTGATAGGAGAGTGGAGATATGAGAGGATCACATATGATGTGGCCTATTTCTAGCGATTCATCGGAGGGGTTGTCTAGAGTGGACATTATATAGAGGCCATAGGTGGGATTCCCTCATATAGGCATATGCATGAGGAGCTAGCTAAGCTCCAGCTAGAGAGATGGATACAAGGTCACCATGCCAGGGAGGACGAGATGATCCCGGTAGATAGAGTCTGATGGCAATTCGAGCTAGTACAGGACATACCTCCGCCCTTCCCACAATATCAATGAGAGATGACATGGAGAGGCCCTTACCTCTACCACAACCTACAATTCCCACAAGGTAGGAGGAGTAGCTAGTGGATCAGCAGATAGATGACACCAAATGAATAGACACGTACATGTAGTGGTGGGTGGCTCGATTATAAGCCATACCACCTGCACCGAGGAAGTCGGATCTAGCTACCATTACAATGCAGAGATATGCCCTACAGGGGGTAGGTAGCTACTCTCGCACTACCTAGTTAGGTATTTTGCAGACATTACGATTAAGGTCTCGGAGGCGAGGTAGTAGAGCTACGCATATAAGTGGCCACTCACAGCCCAAATGGCTTATGGAGATGGAGAGGAGGGGATGGTCAAGTGGCAGCCTTATAGGCTCAGTGGCAGTTTACAGAGCTACTGGCCACATCCTAGGCACATATTTTTGTGTTATAGGCCTAGATACAGGCACAAGGGTAGGGGGCACCACCAAGGCACCGGGAGAAGGTCCCAGTTCATAGGTAGGTGCGGGGTAGGGTCCCGTAGGGAAGGTACCAGTGGCTAAGACCTATGGGACCACCACAGATCAGTGCCTATGTCCGTGCTACGGATGCCCTATGTGAGGCTAGGTACTATCAGACAAGTTGTTGATGGCAAGGATAGACTTCATATCCTATGCCGAGTACAGGGCACAACAAGTGTCTAGTGAGAGGATGAGATCCCGCACTCATAGTGTGGAGAGCACATGAGGTCAGCGAGCTCTGAGGCCCGATCAGAAGAGACTACTAGCACACAGAGACCAGCTCCAGTTGAGGCACCAACAGGGACCTAGGAGGCTGAGGGTATAGGTGATATAGAGATGGAGGACATCCACTAAGATGCCTAATATGTAGTCACCTAATTTTTTTTATGTATGATAGTTATTTTGTGATTATATACCGCCTTCGTGCTGAGAGATAGTTGTATTTTTGATCACATACCGGCTTACGTGCCAAAGATATTTTGTATTATTTCATAATTTTATTGTTTATATGAGATAGGCTGCGTGCCATGACATTTTTATTATTGATATATAGCTTGTGTGCCAACGATTTTGAGATGATGGACATGATGAGATAGCCATGTATATTTGAGATACACATTGATTTATTTATATGATGAGATACATGGTATTATTTGATTTTTTGATGTGTTGATGAGATTTTGATTTGTTATGTTGATATGGATGGAAATTAGGTGAGTTAGGCATGATGGAGTCAGGTTGGTTTAGGCATGGATCGAGTCAGTTGGTTTAGGCATGGATCGAGTCATGTCGGTTTAGGCATGGATCGAGTCAGGTTATAGGCATGGATCGATTCAGGTTATATGCATGGATTGAGTCAGGTTTGTTAGGCATGGATTGAGTCAAGTTATAGGCATGGATCGAGTCAGGTTGGTTTAGGCATGGTTGAGTTGAAAGTAGGTGAAGTTGTGATTCATTATTTTATGCAATGAATGATAATATGGGTCATATGTGAGATGTGGTATAATCTATGCATAGTGATGATAGAGAAATGGTAGGCATAATAAATGTATGTTGTGATAATGTTTAAAATATGAAACAACTTGTTATGTATGTGGTTTAATTTCCAATTACGGGTATAAAAAGGAAACAAAGTTAGGTATGATGTAATGTGAGGCACATGGAAGATGAATTGTTTAGGGTAAAGGATGGTCCGAGCTAACCTCCAAGGGACCTCGCCAATGTAGTTCTCCTATAAGCTAGGGAAGAATATGAGGAGGTATGAAAATGAGTTGGCAGGTTTTTGGGCATGTTGTGGGTTTAGGTTTGTTAGGTGTGGGTAGATTATGGGTAAAATGATGTAGGTGAGGGAGATTGTGGCGATAGAAGAATATTACACCAAAAGTAAGCATGGAGGACCAAGTCCTGTATAAGGTAATCAAAACATAAAAAAGATGGTTAAAAGATAAAAGGGGGCAATAAAGCCATCCGATTGGGTAGGATCATACCTAGTAGATCATACCTTGGTAGAGGTGATGAACGTAAGACCCTAAAGACATTGCATGATGGACTGCTCTACGGTGAAAAGTAGTCACATGATCACCAAATGTCATAGTTTTCAAGAGGTCCCTTGAGGCGGTGGGAAATGGGAGGGGCATGTTTTCAAGAGTGAAAAGTGGGTAATTGTGTATATGGTATGAGGTAGCATGCTCTTTAGGCAAGAGATCTAAGGTCACAATGGGCAAGTCCATGACTAAAAAGTTTTCTATTTTGACTTGTATTTGAGATAGACTGATCGATGTGGGAAGTCTATATGGGATGATGAATTTAACTCCTTGAGGTCTTCGTGAAGCTAATCGATGTGGGAAGCTTCTGGTTGCATTCATTTTTTTAAAAAAGAGCTTTACATAGATTTCTTTCGAGGCAGCAGCTATTTATAGTGGCGATTGTTGAGAGGTAGATGTCCTTTTAAGGGAGTCATTGTTTTATTAGAAGTTTGACTCAAGGAGTTATGTCCCATGTGAGGGCTTTGAAGTCATGCACAAGACCAAGGTGGAGAATAGGACTCTTGGTTAAAAGGTAGGGGTGAAACAACCATGGGATCTCATCTAAAAGTAGACAAAAATTATCCATGATAATCATGCTATGTGCAAAGACCATGGTACACATATTCAAGAGAAGATAAAATGAGGGTCCTCACATAATTCTTGTTTAATCATTGAGGAGGCATATGAAGTGGATAACGCTCAAGGGAAGAGCATGGAAAGAGGCAAAAGGTGAGGTAGGTCTAAAATTCAACAATATAATGGTTGAAGATGCAAGGCAT
This sequence comes from Taxus wallichiana var. yunnanensis, assembly GCA_018340775.1. Lineage (NCBI taxonomy): Eukaryota > Viridiplantae > Streptophyta > Pinopsida > Cupressales > Taxaceae > Taxus > Taxus wallichiana. The sequence goes on from CM031237.1 coordinate 434,906,493, forward strand.
TAAGGGGCTGTGTTTGGGTTTACCATCGAGTGAAGATATACAATAAGCACCTCATCCATAAGTATGGGTCACGATGTATGGTCCAAGCCAATTAGGGAAAATTTTCCCATTTATTTTTTTTCGATTTGGTTACATGTTGATTTTCTTTCAGACAAGGTCACCGACTTGGAAGGTTTGTTCATGAACACGTTTTTCGTAGGCATGTTTGATAAACTTTTGGTAAACTTGAAAGTGATCCGAGTGTTAAGATGATGTTCATCTAATAACTTAAACCGTGCTAAACGGTCCCGACAAAAGTCATCATCATTGAGCATGTCATAAAGAGAAATGCAGAGTGAGGGAATATGGACTTTGAGAGGTAGGAATACCTCTGCACTATAGACCAGAGAGAAATGGTGTGGCCACAAAGGGAAGTGTGAATACTAGTACGGTATGCCCACAGGGCAAAAGGAATGTGTGTATGCCAATCCTTCCTAGTATCGTCAACCACTTTCATAAGAACTTTGTTGAGGGTTTTGTTAGTGGATTCGGCTTGGCCGTTGTTTTATGGGTAGTAAGGTGATGAGAAACTAAGCTGAATGTCAAATGCGCCACAAAGTTTTTGTAATGTTTTGCTTATGAATTGTTTTCCATTTTCAAAGTGATGAGGCGATGTGGAACACCAAAGAGATAAATGATGTGGTGGTTAATGAACTCGCCATTTAATCAGCTTTCATGGAGATGAGTGGGATGGATTCCACCCATTTTGTATGGTATTCGATAGCGTTGATGATCCATTAATAGTGCCGGGAGGAATGAGGATTGATTTCTCCGACAAGATCCAAACCCCATTGAGAGAAGGGCCAAAGGTCGCAAGTGACCCGTAAGGCATGACTGGATGTATGATGAATATTGGAATGTTGTTGGAATTTTACACAATGTTTGACATAGTCACAAAAATCATGGTTAAGGGTTGGCCAAGAATAGCCTGTGAAGAATATTCTTAGAATAGCAAGGCCAATCAAGTGACCTCCACATATGCCATCATGAACTTCCTTAATGGTATAAGGAATTTTAGAACTTGTGAGGCATCATAAGAAAATACTCATCAAAGCCGTGCTTATAGAGGAGGCCCCAAAATAACATAATGAGAGACCTTTTTAAGTAAGGCGCATTTTCCATTACGGGTGAGATTAGGAGGTAAGATGGAGAGAGAAAGGTAGTCAAGTATTGTTTATACCAAAGGTCACTCAGTCAAGGGTAGCAGCTTCCGACGAGAGTAAACATCATGAGGCGTATAAGAAGGTGATTGGAGGTGTTGTATGGTGACAAATATTTTATAATCGGAAGGTGAAGCGGTATTTGGGAAGCTAAGCAGTGTCATGGTATCTACAAACTTGTTGGTTGAATGTAGGATGGTTTTAAGGGTGTAATTGTCAAAGGTGGTCAAAAGTATGTCTACATGATATTTATACTTTTGAAGTATCTCATTATGACATTTGTACATACCATTGACTTGGTTTATGACCAATTAAGAATCACCAAAGATGTTGATTGATTTGGCATCTAGGCGTAGGCGGCTTGGAGACCTAGTACGAGCACTTCGTATTCAACAATATTATTGGTACATTCAAAATCTAATTTGAATGAAAAAGGCATGGGTTCACCATCAAGAGGAATGAGGATAATACCATCCCCACCCCCACGCTAACACTTGGAACCGTTGAAGAAGAGTTTCATTTGGTAAGGAGGTTCATCCAGGAGAGGGTAGCAATTGACTCATCCGGAAAGTCAAAATTAGAGGGTTTATCTCGGAAATAGGTGCGTCGATAATTGGTTGGTGATAGCTTGGACCTTGATAGACTTTTGATGAATGAATTCAAGGTAAAGATTAGTTAAAAGCATAAGCCATCGTGGGGCACACTGATTTTGATAAGGTTTGGCATACATGAAGTGTAAGGGTCGATGTTGGTCACAACATAGGTTTTTGGTTAAGTAGGTAATGACAAAGTTTGGTGGCAATGAAAACTAAGGCTAAGAAAAGTTTTTTGGGATGGTTGTATCAGGTTTCGTAGTCTAAAAGAGTATGGCTTATGTAATAAACTGCCTGCTCCCTTTGTTGTTCATCGTGATGAGTGAGCATGGATCCCAAGGAATGATCGGTAGCTTATATGTATAGGTAGAAAGTTTGATCATCTTTAGGCGGATGAGTACGGGTGGTTGGAGAAGGTATTGTTTAAGGCCTCAAAAGCTTTGTGATAGTCATCATCCCATTTAAAGGAGACATCCTTCTTGAGTAGATGATGCAACGGCCGCACCGATCCGATAATTGTGAGATGAAATGACGAATAGACTGCACCTTACCTTGTAGGCTACGAGTTTTTGAAGGTTAGTAGGTGGAGGCATTTCTAGAATGGTCTTGACTTTAGCAGGTCAACTTCTATACCACGTAGGGAGACGATAAATCCCGGGAGCTTTCCTAAGAGAACAATAAAGATGTACTTCTTAGGATGAAGTTAGATGCAATATTTAATGAGATGATCAAAGATGGTTTTGAGGATGGTTAGGTGCTATAGCGGCATTTAGATTTGGCTAGAGATCCTCCACATAATCTTCTAATATATGATGCATGATGTCATAGAAGATGTAAGTCATAGCCCATTGATATGTGGCACCAATGTTTTTAAGGCCAAAAGACATGACTCGATAGCAAATGGTCCCCCAAGGGGTGATGAACGAGGTCTTGTGTTGATCTTCTGGGGCAAGCAAAATTTGGTTATAACCCAAGAAGCCATCCATGAGTGATAGCATCTCGTGACCAGCAGTAAGGTCAACTAGCTAGTCAATACCGTAAGGGAAAGTCATCTTTTGGGCATGCTAGGTTGAGGTCACAGAAGTCCATGCAAATGTGGAGTCCCCCTATCACTTTAGTGACAGGGACAATGTTAGAAATCCAACAAGGATAATCAATGGGTAAGATGAAGGAAACGGAAAGAAGACGTTGAATTTATTCTTTGATGAGAAGAGCAATGTGAAGGTGTATTTTCCATAACTTTTGTTTGATGGGTTTGGCATTGGGAACGGTTACGATATTGTGGACCACTATGGCCGGGTCAATACCGGGCATGTCTATGTAAGACCAAGTGAAAGTTTGGTTATGATCCTTGAGAAAAGAAGTGATGGCTTCCTTTATTCAAGAAATCTAAAGATTTTCCGATCTTTAGGATGTGGGTCATCCCGAGTATGAATGTTTATCTCAATAATCGATTCATTCAACATGGTTTACATCTCGAAGGTAACAAATGATGAATATATGAGTCTTCTACACCAAGGTAGGTGAGTATAGATTCATCATCCTAACATCAACGACGTTAATCAAGGTGTATCGTCATTGATCATTTTGGGATATAGGAAGGGAAGAGTGGAAGGGACTTCGCCCTTGTGTTGATAAGTCGAGGCCCCAAGGAAATGGTTTTTATGAAAAAAGTTAGGAGGGATAGATTTTGGATCCATCGACTCCATCGGTGAGGGTGGTGATGAAGGTGGAGCGGGTGAAGAAGGTGGAGAATAGCTAGTGTCCTTAATGAGGTCAATGCGGGCATGTTTGGTAGGTGGTTTGGGAAAAGCGATACTACTATGGTTGTTATGTTTGCAGGTGGTACATGGAATAATGGTATGGCGGCCTTGCTCATAAAATCCAAAACCAAAACCCTTCCACACACATCGATGCAAGAAGGTGTGGGTAAAACAGTGATTGGTAAGTGATTGGAAGTCAGTGGAAAAGGGGCGAGTTTGTGGCGGTGGTTCGGGTGTGTAAGTGGTAGTATCAAGTCCCCCATAGGTGAGACTAGTACAAAGGTGAGGAGGACCATAGAGGAGGAATTCTCCAATGTGGTGATCGTAGTGAGGGTGTTGGTGAAGACTTCCATACTCTTGTGGAGTAAGGAATGTGTTGACACTATATAGGTGGTACTCCCCAGTGAGGCATTGAAAAACACCTTCCAAGGGATCAGTGGTTGGTATGTAGGTAGCTGGAATGGATAATGTGTCAGAGGTCGATGCGGAGGTGGAGTTAACGGATTGGGAAGCTAATGGGACAGCCATGAGGTTATGAAACTTGTAGGAATGGAGGAGGTATGTGCGGTAGAAGCTGCGGTTGACTGGTAAGTAGAGGTGTAGGTGAAGTGGTGGTGGTCATGGAGGTAGACACTTTAATGGGTATGAGTACATCATTGGGTCGGTAAAGCATGTTGCATGTTTTGAAAGGTGATGGATCAGCTGGAATGGTATAGGTGTGTCCTTCATGTTCAAACTTTACACAACAATGCAAAGTGGAAGGAACATAACCCATGACATGAATCCAGGGTCTGCCAAGCAATGTTATATTGGAATTCCCCTTCCAAAACATAAAACAATTTTGGAATAGTGTAGGGGCCCACGCGAATGTGGAGGATGACGGTGCCTAGTGTAGAGGTGATAGCATCATTGAATGAATGCAACATGACCGGATGTTTATGCATGCAATTTTCAGGTATGCGCATTTGAGCGAATGCATGGGATGAAATGATGTTAATGCTAGCGCCCCCATCAATCATCACATGGTGTACCCGTATGTCATCGATGTGGATAGAGATGAAGAGGGTTGGGTCCGGTCATCATTTTGGTGTGGTGTGATCTCTTCCTCTGAGAAGCTAAGGGATGCTATTTGGTGAGTAGGGTGAGGTGTGGATAATGGTGGCAATTTGGTGAGAGAGGCTACATCATGGGGTGTGATAATGGAGGCTACGGGTGTAGGGTCATTGGGTAAAACCTCAATAGATTGAAGAACCTCCATGAGAGCTTAACGATGTGATTCGAGGTTTAGATGAGGTCATGTAGGGACATTTTGAGAGGATAGTAGTGTAATTTTTGAGCATTGTGTAATGTGTGACACCATTAGAAATGGGGTACGTGGGACCGCGAATAGTGATTTTAGGTATGGGTATATATGGTATGTTGGGTATAGGATTGGTTGGTGGGTCAATTTCCTTTTCTTTACCCCCATCTTTCGAGCACATGTAGTGACATGTATCATGTTGATCTGAGGGGAGTTGGAAAATGGAGAAGGTGTAGGGTGAGTGGTATAACGACACGATGGGCAAAAACCTACCGGAGGAGAAAACCCTGTGAGGTGAGTTGGGCGCAATAACATTTGGGTGGTGGTGTGGTAAGTTCTCTGATGTGAACCATGTTAATTTCAAATCTTGGGGTGGCTCTAGGAGCTGTGAGGGTGGAGGTTTTGGTTGTTGAGTGGGAAGTGTGGGAATGGGTGTTGGTGAAGTAGGATCCTCATCGAGAAGGTCATTGTCGTCAAAGTTGGCTTCCGAGAGGACACAAATGGATCAAGATGGTTTTAAGGCCTTACAGATCTCCACATCGTGACCTAACACATGATGGTATGCATAAATTTTAGTATCGAAAAAACCTTTTGGCTTGGGTTTGAAGGTTTCATAAGGTTTGAGTGGCGGTAATGTGATGACATAAGTCTCAAGGAGGTTGATTAAAATTTTGGCATAGGACCTTGGTAGTGGATCACAATGGGAAGTGAATGTGGGTTTGGATGTAGGTGTGGTTGATTATTGAGGAATGGTATTTGGAAGAGGAGGAGTGGGTCGAGCTATGGGTTTGGATGCTAGCATGGTTTTGGGTGTCGATCGTGCTTGTTTAGGTAAGGGTATAGTAGATGGATAGGTAGGAGGGTATGTGGTTTTTTTGACTACCTTATTGTGGGGTGGAGTTTTTTTTTTGGGTTGAAACCTCTTGGGTAAAGGTGATGTGGGTGTACATGGTCTAGAAGGAAAGGAAGATGGGGAAGAGGATGATTTACCCACGAGGATAATGGAGGTGTTTGTGAAGGTAGATGACACATATTGTGCTTGGGGTGTGGGAGACAAAGTGACTCGAAGTGTAGTGGGTAGTGAAGCAATAATCGAGGGTATTAGAGGTATGGGTGGTAAAGATATCTTTATAGGTGCTAGTGTAACTCATGTTGGGCATATGGGTAGGTAAAATGTTTGTCAAGAAGGAATGGGTTGTGCTTTTGGTTTATTGATGGGTGGAGGTTTCTTGACCATGTTGGGAAGCCGAGATCCTAAGACGAGAGGAGACAGGTGCAGTTTAATTGGTGCAGCCGGGGTATGGGTTCTATGGGTTTGGTGCTTCTATTTGGGTGTCAAAATAGGTGTGGTGTTGTCTTTGGAGGATGTAGCTAAATCTAGTTTGATAGGTGGATGAGTAAGGTGATAGTTGGGGTGACCCCTAAAGTGGTAACGAGTTTAGTCAAGGATGAGGTCATAGGTGTGGGTTTGAGTTTATATATAGATTGAGATATGGGTAAGGATGTGGTTTGAGCTATGATAGGTTTCATGGAAGGAGTTGTGATAGAGGTGGTTTTGTTTGGTTTGATTGGTTGAAATATTTTTAGGTATATATCGGAGGTATCGATGAAGTGACCTCTCGCATCTGCATTGAGACAGCAACAAAAGGCATCCCCATAGTAAGACTCTATCCACATAATCTAAGTGATTGGAAAAACATGAGAACAATATGTCATGTAGGTGGAGTTGATGAGGACTTAATGGTAATTCCTATAAAATGTTTCTTAGAGATGAGAAATTGGCTAGCTTCAGCTTCCATGGGTAAGAGAGTCAAAAGTAGATCTACAAGATTTTGGGTAGTGGATGGAGAATGCTCACCAAGAGGCAAAGGTATCTCAACTGGGTCTATGGTAGGTGTAGAAGGTGATGGAATCTCCTCTGCAAGTGGAGGAATAGATAGGTGCTCCTCTATGGGTGGAGGAGGTAATGGGTGCTCCTGTATGGGTGGAGGAGGCACCGTGGGTAAAGGTTGTCTAAGTGAAGAAGTCATGGGTGAGATGGTCTTGATGTCAGAAAAGACTCCTCCATAGGTGATGAAGGAGATGAAAGATGATCCTCTACAGGTGTAGGAGTAGGTGCGGTGGGTTCTAATGAGGAAGGAGGAGTTCTTGCTATGATTTCCTCTATGGAAGGAATGTGAGGTAATTGGGAGGCAATGGGTGCATAATTAAAGATAGCGTGAACCTCGCAGGTATGGGTATCATGAGTTGAGATCTCACTGGTTTGATCAGACGAAGGGGCATGGATGGGAAATGGTTTCTTAAAGATGTGTAGATTTTGGTTGGCAGGTGCATTAGGATTATCCACGGTTAACTCACCTTTCTCGAGCATTTCTTGGACAATATTTTTGAAAGTGATGCAATTTCCGTCACTATGACCCTTTACTCGATGATAGTTACAGAAGTCATGTTCTTTATACCATGCGGGCATGGGGCGAGTAGGGTCAAAACCAGTGTGTGGTTTTATGGGTGGAAGAGTGATGGCTCTGGCTTTGATAATCTTTTCTAAGACATAAGAGTAAGGTTCCCTAATTGGGGTGTATTTTCGTTGCTCTCGTCTAAATTGAAAAGTTTAGATAGGTGAGAGATTAGATGAGGGGTAGCCTGATTTGATGGATGAGATGGGCCAACCTTGAGTACCACAAAAAGCATTAGTGATGCCCTTAGCTTTTGAATATTTGGTTTTGGTTTGGAAGAAGAAGAGGTATCATTCAACTTGAATGCGGAATTCTTATTGTGTAATTGGATTTTCTTCTCTTCGATGGCTCGAATCTCTACCTTTAGGTGCCATAGTGAATGCTTCATCGAATGTTTAGAAGGTTTGGACCTGTCAACACCAATCTGGCACTATGATAATTCTTCACCAGAAATCCTCGTGCTATGCTCATTAACTAATGCACACTCTTAGTTTGGTGGATGTAATTTGGAAACACAACAACAAACATAACACAAGAATACCATAGACTATGATAAGAAGGAATAATGATAAATATGAAATATCAGTGTAAATTATAATATCAACATGAAATTGTTACAATCTCACCCATGAGGTTCTTCAAGTGTTATTAACTTCACTTGCCTTCAAACAATAACTATGGGAGAAACTTCACAATTACACCTCTTAATGGCTTCTTTAACACACCCTCAAAATGATGGCACACTTACTCATACAATATTTCTCACTACTTCTCTCTATGCTAAATGAGGGGGGTGGCCTCTTTATTTATAGGAATTCAGGTTTATCCACCTTATCTCTAAGATAGGATAGGAAATCTCTTATGGCCAATCATATTTCATGCCTAAACTCTTGCCTTTACATGTAGGCTTATCTTCTAAGATAAGATAAACCTTATCATCTCACATGGGTTCCACCTTTTTAGACTTTTCCACAAATAAAATATACAAAATATTTATGACATCACTCTTTTTCCTTATTACAAATATAATATTTCTAATTCCTAATCATGTAGACCCTACTTCTCTACTTATCCCAACTTTGACATTTTAACATTACCGGACCACCACTTACGACAAATATTTACTTTTACAACATTCCTATTGTACTTTGATCACACTCTTTCTACATTATCATGGCGGCACCATCTTGATGGCTCCGTTATCTTATATTGACACCACTACTAATTATACTTAACAACATCCTATTCCTAATACATACATTAATAAAATAGAAATTACAGAGGAAAATTTTAATGTCGACATTTTCGCCCTTCCTAACTTCTACTCCGTCCTCGTAGTAGACTCTTATGAACATTCTCCAAGTCTGGTGCTTGGAAAATATTTAACTTTTCATGGTTGACCCATTTTGTAATGGGATTACCATCCAATTCCTCCAAATGATATGTACCATTTTCATGCACAACTGCTATTTTGTAGGGCCCCATCCACTTTGGAAGAAATTTTCTCTGTCTTCTTTTTTTGTATCTGGAATCATATACTAGAACCAAGTCATTCACATGAAATGGAGATCAATGGTTATTTTGATCAAAGTATTCTTTCTGCTTCATTTTCTTCTTATAGCTTGTATCCTTCGCTATTTCTCTCATTTTCTCTAGAAAATGAAAATGTACCAACCTTTCTTTTATTGAATCACTTTCATCCATCCTTTCATTTTTCATAACTCTCACAAAGGGGAATATCAAACTCAATAGAAGAAATAGATCAATGCCATAAGCCAATTGAAATGGGGAGTATCATATTGTTGACTTTGATGTTGCCCTATATGCCCACAATGTTGCATGAATCCTTTTATCCCACTTATGTACCTACAAGGCTGCATCTTTTGCTAGAATTTTACACAACACAAAATTTGTTCGTTCCACCTATCCATTTGTGCTTGGCTTTTATGTTGTTGCCTTCCCCGTGCTTAATAGAAAACTTGTTGAATAGGGCTTCTACCACCTCATTAATGAAGTGGCTTCCTTGATCCGTTTACAATTTCTAATGGGCAACCAAATCGTGACAATGCGTTCATATATGAACCTTGCCACTTCATCCATGGAAATTGTTTTCAATGGCCTAGCTTCAACCCACTTGGTTAAATAATCTGTGCAACTATAATATACTTATTTTGGTGTGGGGTAGTTAGAAGTGGACCTACAATGTCTATTCCCCTTTTCAAAGGGACCAAGTGGAAGAATAGGGCATAATGGAGCTGATGAATCTTATGGTTACCATGTGTTTAACAAATATCACATGTCTTACAATAATTATAACAATCTCTAAAAAGAGCGGGTCAATGATAACTTGCATCCAAGATCCTTCTTGTTGTAAGTTGTCCAGAGAAGTTTCCTCCACATGTACCATTGTGGAATTCTTCTATCATCTCCTTCCCTTGATCACGTCCAACTACCCTCTTATACTATCCATCAGGTCCTATTCAAATAACACTCCATGCAGAATAGAATATGGATGACTGGCTTGAGTAATCTTCCTCTTAGTCTTTGCATTAGCACCATTAGGAAACTTGAATTTATTTAGATAATTCCAAATATCTATGTATTCACTAGGGATTGTGTCAAGAGATAACAATGTTGCATCTGGGAAATCATCATCATCACAAGGTGAACCTAAACCATCATAGGCTCAAGAGAGTGCATCTGCATTGACATGCTTCTTTCCTGGCCTATCTATAATATCAAATTCAAATTCTTGTAGCAAAATTATCCATCTTGCTATCCTCCCTGATGGGTTAGGCTTATTGACAATATATTTTAGAGCCTGATGATCTGTTACAACTATAAATTTCTGCCCTAACAAGTAATTTCTAAACTTCTTTACAACAAAAATGATAGCTAGAGCCTCTTTTTCAGTTACAATATAATTTACCTCAACACTGCTCATTTGTCTGCTCCCAAAGTAAATTGGATGATCATTCCCATTTTCATCCTTTTGGCTCAGAGTACTTCCTAGTGCTGCATCTAAGGCATCAAGTATACACAATGAATGGCTTGCTCCAATTGGATTCTTTAAAATAGGTGAAGACACCAAGGCTTCCTTCAGTTGTTCAAAAGCTTCATGTGCCTTATTTCTTGGTTCATAAGTAACATCCTTCTTCAAGAATCAAGGGTTAGTGGTCAGTGCAATCTTTTAGAAATTCTTGATGAACCTTCTATAGTAACCCACATGGCCTAAAAATGATCTCAACTTACTTCTATTCATAGGAAATGGTAACTCTTTGATTTTTGAAACTTTATCAGATCAAGTACCAATACCATCTCTGGATACAACATGCCCTAACAAAACACCTTTAGAACATCCAAAGACACACTTTGTAGGGTTTAGTGAGGCTTGTGCTTCATCTAACCTTTGAAATGTTGTCTCCATCTAGTGCAAGTGGTCCATCTTTCTCCCATATATGCAAAAATCATCCAAAAATACTCTGATGAAGTTCCCAATGTAGGGTTCAAACACCATATTCATCAAGCATTGGAACATTGCTGGAGCATTACACAACCCAAAAGGCATATATTTATAAGAAAACGTTCCCCAAGGAGTGGTGAATATGGTCTTCAGCTGATATTTCTCTGCTATATGAACTTGGTTGTATCCGCTATATCCATCAACAAAACTATAGCACTCTTGGCCAGCTACTTCATCTAAAATCTGATCTGAGAATGGAAGAGGGTAATGATCCTTCTTTGTTGCCTTATTGAGCTTCCTATAATCAACACAAATGTGTAGCTTCCCATTATTTTTTATTGAGATCACAATGGGAGAAACCCATTCTGAATTCTCCACAAAAAATATAAATCCTGCATCAAGAAACTTATCTATTTCTTCTTTTACGCCTTGGAAAAATTAGGATTCATTCTATATGGCATTTACTTTATGGACTAAGACCATCTACCACTCAATAGAATGGTCTACCCAACTTACTTGATGGAGTTCCTTGTAATCAAAAGTGAATATGTGTATGTACCTTCGAAAGAGCTGGAGGTAGGATTCCTTCTCACTCTCCATCACAACATCACCAATCTTTATTTGTTGGAGATGATCATCAATTTCTTCTTCAAATAATTTTATGGGATCATGAGTCGGTGTGACTAGAAGGATATCCATGACCGAAACATCAACCTCACTTTCTTCATCTTCGTGTCCACTTCACTAGTACTCGAGTAATCCAGAGGATGTCCAATCATCAGTTTCATCACTTGAATCCACAAAGTTCGCCTTATGATGCCGAGGGATCACTTTTATCTTCACCCTCTCTACCATATCCAAGTGTCATGAATCCTTCATTCTAGTAGTTTATTGCATGAACTCTCCTTAGTCATGGTCTTCCTAACAACATTGGGTATGCAATAGTACATTTTTCATCACCTGAAAGTCTACCACACATACAACACCCATAACAGATATTGCCACATTTGAGACTACACCTTCTGGTTTAGTTTTTCCTTTATTTAATGACCTTAACATAAGTGTTGAGGGGCGATCAATTTTTAAACCCAACATATTCATTACAGACTCGGTCATTACATTAACTACAGCACCTCCATCAACTAAGACATCATGAATTGAAATACCATTACATAATACCTCAGCTTGTGGAGTGTAGGGATCTACCTCTACCTCCAAAATAGGGACCTCAACCTCCTTCCTTCGTTGAGCATTGAGTCCACTTCGCAGCTCCCGCCTCTTCTCAGAAGACATAGCCAAGAGTTGACCATATGTAATATTTGTAGGCCTTTTGGACAGATCGTCTAAGATGGAGTATGGTCCTTGTCCCTATGAAATCATAAAATCCTGCACACCCAACTTTCTTCTCCTATGTTTCTTACTAGTTTCTCCTTTCATCTTCTTAGGATCATTTCCATCTTGGTTATCTTTTTCTTTCTTTATTTTTGTTACAAACACATTTACTTCATTATTTATGCTCTTATCTACTACATCAAAAGAATTCACAGGTGATTTCCCTTTATCATTATCTCTTATACCAGATGTAGAAGCTCTATCTAGACAATTATACTTATAATGACCCTTTTTATAACAACCATAACATACAACTTCAGAAATATTTCTTTTTGGACCTCTATCTCCTCCCTGAGAACTAAATTATTTTCCTTAAAGAAGATTAATAGTTAACTGACCCATCTTCCTGAGCAGATCTTCATACTTAGTAGATGTACTAGGAGAAAGATTTGTGCTCACCGAGAGTGGTTGTGGATTCTGACCAAAGGTGCTGGTGTAGGCTCTACTTTAGCAACAATTTCTTTGGGCTCCTCTTCCATGCTTTCTTCTTGCCTTCTTACAATCTCCTTTTATTATTCAATAGTAGCCGGGTGGTCATACTTCACTCATTGTCGATCTTTGGCTTCATCCCAAGAATTAAGTGCTTACAGAGGATATTATCCACGCCATTCATTAACCCATCCACTAATCCTTCCTTCCGGATCTGGGCATCGAGCTTCCTCCTTAGCTCTAGAACATGAGCATGATAATCCCTTATCTTCTCCTTCTCTCCTTGGGCTAGCTTTGTGATATCGATCATGAGATCTGCATATTTCTATTGTTCACCAAATTCTTCAAGAAAACTTTCAGTTAATAAATCCCATGAGTTTTTCACATTATCACCTAGTGTTTCAAACCACCTAAGGGCTGAACCATCCAAAAAGGTAGGAAAAAATTCAATCCATTATTCCCTTCTTATAAGGCCATTACAAATACAAGATCGTTTAAACTCTTGAATGAAAGAGGAAGCATCTTCATTAGATTGGGCTGAAAAAACAAGAATCTTCCCCATTTCCAAAAGTAACCACAATGAAATACCAACCCACAAGTACAATCAACAAGACTTATGTGCACAAATAATTGGAATCACTATAATAGAAAATAGAAATGACCACGGTAAACTATGGTAAAACTTGACTTATGCAAGTAAAAAAAATGCGACTTTACTTGGTAAACACTATTCACAAGAAAAAGTGAAGTTATCGTAAATACTATTCATGGTAAAAAGTGACTTTACTATGGTAAATACTATTCACGGCAAAAAGTGACTTTACCATGGTAACTACTATGCACAGTAAAAACAAGGTTACCCTCCAAATGTTTTCTGACTAAGTGGGAATATTTCTCCAAAAAATCCACCAATGAGGAATGGTCCTGGCAATGAACCAAAATGTCAACACCAATCCGACACTATGATAATTCTTCACCGGAACTCCTCGTGCTATGATTATTAACTAATGCACAACTCTTAGTTTGGTGGATGTAATCTGAAACACAACAACAAACATAACACAAGAATACCATAGACTATGATAAGAAGGAATAATGATAAATCTAAAATATCAGTGTAAATTATAATATCAACATGAAATTGTTACAATCTCACCCATGAGGTTCTTCAAGTGTTATTAACTTCACTTGCCTTCAAACAATAACTATGGGAGAAACTTCACAATTACACCTCTTAATGGCTTCTTTAACACACCTTCAAAATGATGGCACACTTACTCATACAATATTTCTCACTACTTCTCTCTATGCTAAATGAGGGGGGGTGGCCTCTTTATTTATAGGAATTCAGGCTTATCCACCTTATCTCTAAGATAGGATAGGAAATATCTTCCGGCCAATCATATTTCATGCCTAAACTCTTGCCTTTACATGTAGGCTTATCTTCTAAGATAAGATAAACCTTATCATCTCACATGGGTTCCACCTTTTTAGAATTTTCCACAAATAAAATATACAAAATATTTATGACATCACTCTTTGTCCTTATTACAAATATAATATTTCTAATTCCTAATCATGTAGACCCTACTTCTCTACTTATCCCAACTTTGACATTTTAACATTACTGGACCACTTACGACAAATATTTACTTTTTACAACATTCCTATTGTACTTTGACTATTACCGTACTCTACATTATTGGTGGCACCGCATCTTGTGAAACGCCATTATCTTCTATTGACGCCACTACTAATTATACTTAACAACATCATATTCCTAATACATACGTTAATAAAATAGAAATTACGGAGGAAAATTTTAATTTCGACAGACCCTGCAAGGTTGGTGAGATATGTCTAGCACAAGCCCGTGTGAAGAGCTTGATGTGTTTTGTTTGTGGCATTGGAAGGTTAGTTGGTTGATGCATCTATGCCGGTGAGCGAAAAAAATATGTGATAGATTCGTCCTCATATTGATGCGTGGGTATAGGTCGGTCATGGTAACCTTCTTGATGATATTGATAGAGAAATGATCTAAGAAGGCTTTGGCTACTGATTGAATGAGAATATGGAGTGTCTAGGTAACCCACTCTACCAATCCAATGTAGGTCTAGTCGAGACATGGGAAATGTTCTCAAGAGCAAGGCATCATCGTGAGCGATAAGATAACACTTGTGTTTGAATGACCACACATGCTGCTAGAGGTCTTCTTTGCTATTCAAACGATTAAATTTAGGCATTTCAAAATGCATGGGATATGGGTAGATAGAAATGAATGGGTGGATGGGCTCATTGAAAATCTCATCGTAGGTGAGAGTGTTGTGAGAGATGCAAACCAATGCCTCTAATGTCTACATCTTGTCCAACATCAATTTGATTAGGTCATTGGTAGGTTGCATATGATTGGGTGGCCCCAGTAGCGTGAGAGGATTAGTTTTGGGAATTTAATGGGGTGGCACTCGGGTGTATGGTGTCATCATGTAGGTTGATCCGGGAAGAAGGCGGTGAAATTGGGGGTACGTACCTCAGTGAATAATGGAGGAAACAGGAGGTCATGCGATAGTATGTATATGGAGGTGGAATGGTCATGGTAACCCTACTAGAAATGGGGGCCAATGATTATGGAATGGAAAGAACCACGTTCGAAAAGGGCTAGGGGTCACCGACACCGGAGGTGGTACTTTGTAGTAGCTATGGGTATGTGTGAGACATTAGGGAGGATGATGTTGCATTTTAGATAGTTTTCGAGGTTATGGTGGATGTGGCAGGTGATACGGAGGTGACAGATATGGCCATCATAAAGCAAGTATAGGACCTAGCTATGAAATGACCAGGGGTAAGGTAGATGTGGGTAAAGCACGAACCGGATGGAGTTGATGCAGGAGTGGGAGCAAGATTCGGGGATAGATATGAGCATGCCATATATCAACCGACCCGAGGCATCTTTAGTGGACGAGTGGGAAAGGTAAAACTACAAGACAACCGGGTTTTGGTCAAGAGTCATGAAAAATCCTCATCTCTGTAGCGATAGTGATAGGTTGGATGGGATCCATGACTAGTGATAAAATGGAAGGTGGTGAAGGACTAGGTGGGAGTGATTGACAACTGGCGTGAAACACAAGTGTGCTTGCTTGTCTTCGGGTCAGCACCATGTGAACCAGTACTAATCAAGTAGGGCTGCTTCTTTGTAAATGACACGAAAAAGTAGCAGGAATAGGTGAATCTGGTGATAAAAAGTGGATTCGACACCAAATGGTGGTTGGAAAGTGAATCGAGCTAATCGATGCCGATCAAGGGTAACCACCGTTGGTCACCGTTGTAGAAAATGGTTAGTGAGTGAAAAACTAGGTAGAAGGTCAAATATGACAGGTATGCCAAATCTGATGGTGTTTTACAATGTCAATGGGAATGATGGCAGTGACAGGGACTATGAAAAGTGGAAGAAAATGAATAAAATTTCCTTTTGGGTAGGTTAACAAAAGGACCTAGAACCGACATTAGTTGGGTATAACCGGCGATGGTCGAGGTAATCGACGATGATGGTTACTTGTGAAATTGAAACATGATGAAAAAAAAAAGTCATGAATTAATATCTCGATGTAGAATCGGACCTAGAATTCGAGAATGATGATGATATGGCCCAGAACACTTAGGTGAATCTAGAATACACTAGCTATGATGAGGAGCATGCAAGGATGAATGAAAAAATGAATAATGTGATCTCTCACCTCAAAACGTAAGCTGCTTAAAACACTAAGAAAAATGCGATCGTAGGAGTGCCCTTTCTATTATTTTTTTAGCTTAAGCTATTTAAGGATTGACACATGAACTGTGAAATATATTTTTTTGGTGAGGATGGTTTCCTAAGAAGAAGGAGATCTAAAAAGTGAGGTTTCGTATGTTATGGTGGGGCGGGCTTTGCTCGAAGTATGACTCGACGAGCAACGAGTGGGAGTACCACAATCCTTAGATTAGTGCAATTGTTGATAGATGTTCCCGGGAAAGATGTTTTTTAAGAATATGTGTTTGTTTTAAATTTGTGAAATTTGGCAACACTCACAGAGAGAGAGAGAGATGTGCTTTCTACCATTCGCTTTTCAACCATTATCTGGTCGTGACTTCCAGGCAGTATAGGTTTCCCTCAATTAATGTGAGCTAATGCGATAAATCGGGAATGCGATGCACTTATTTTTAACCCCAAATCAAAGTGTGAAGTTGGATGACATAATAAGATGAAGATGAAGAGGGATGCTTATACAATGGAAAAGTGAGATGCGAGCATGGGAATCTACAAGTACCTCTTCCTCATACCCGACCTCTCAAGGTCGTGTCGAGATAGCCGGTGAATGTTGAATATGAATAGATACAGACAAGCTAATCGGGTAATCTTATATCCTCAATATGCAATAATGGAATCTGGCATCTAAGGCAAAGAAGGCCCTCCTAACCTAAATTGGTGTAATGGTTTGTTTAGATATAATGGTTTTTCAGAGGCTCCAATCAATTTTGAGCTCTGTTGAGATCCTGTTTCTTGGTTGTTGGATACATGGGAAGTGACCTGTGGGAGCTTCGTATATATCTCTAGAAAAGGTCATGAAAATGGTGATGGGAGGTTTAGTGGATTTGTAATGAACTATGGGTGGTTTTCTGGTCTAGCCTAGAAAATATTAGATTGATTGGCTTCTATATTTAATACGGAGAATTGTGTGATGATATCTGGCAGGAGTGGTGAGGATCTAAATACTAGCGTTAAGTGAAGTTGCTGTCAATACTTAATTGATTTGCAGGCCCGTTGGGTTGTGGGATTTGAGGATCACAACCATGTTTTTGTGGTTATTGTGGACCTAATATGGTCATGTGAAGAATCAATACCTTCTTCCTCGACTATCCAAGAATCGTATGCCTTTTCAACCTCTATGTTTAGAACTAGAAGTCAGTATGATTGTCTCGGAATACCTTACAGTGTTCTCGCAAACTTGAATGCATAAGCTAGTATCTATGTCAATAAGGAGGTCTCCTGCATCGTGTTGTGGAACTAAAGGATCGTAACCAAATGCTTGCTCTCTTTCAAATCCTCAGACGGTCATTCGATATTTTATCAGGGTAGTCTATAGTTAGGATGATTTGACCAAAATGTGTAAGCTTTGTCATCTTCGATATTTAATCCTCTTAGTTGTTCACTAATTTCTTGTAGGTTTTTCATTGCTCAAAAGACCTGTATCCTAAGGTCTTGATCTATATCAGCTAATTTCATGGGTAGATTTGGTTGAGGCACTATTGGTTCAAATATATATTCTCTAGGCTCTCTAGGTCATGTGATTGTCATACAAAATGTTTCAACTTTTAACTGAAATTAATAAACTGATTACGAAAGAAGTATTTACACTATGCAAGCATTCTTCTATTTTTGTATTTTCGATGACATATTTCAATGAAATTAAAGAGCAGCTATTCTAGTATATTTAGAAAATGAACAACTAATCTAGTAACAAAATTTAAAACAAACAAAGTAGCTTGGTGTGGCTATTTTCCTATGTAGTTGTGATCTTATCCTAAATATCTAAGCAACTAATTATTTTGAATTGAAAGGCTCTCGATCCTACCTCAGAATTGAGGAATGAATCACAGTTTCTCAGAAACTATCAATCCCCACAAATTCCCCCAGTAATATCGAGAGCAAACTTTTAACCTAAATAAAATAATTCACTACTCTATTTGATATGTTGTAACTATAACTTTGATAGCTCAAACCTAGCATTTACGTAAACAATGGTAAATCCAAACAGTGTGTGATTTCATCCCCTCAAAGCAGTGTGATCTCCTCATTCCTTTGTGCCTCGTGAATCCGTAAAATCGTGTATATGATATTATCAACGAAGATGGTCTTCGAACAAGGCAGCTTTGGATATAGCAGAATACAATGCGATTAGAGAGGGATAGCGCAAGTGAACAGAGCTTGACTATGCAATTCCTAGCGGAATTTATTGCAGAAATACAACACAAGTGTATTGAGAGTTTTAGAATCTATCCTTGTGACAAAACAAAACCTGTAACTTTAATGGATTCTAATCTAGAAATGAAGCTATTCTATGCTAAGCTAACTTGCATGGCACACCAATGAAGCAAGAATGAAACAAGAAGATCAAATAACCTCTAAAAGACCAACAATGGAGACAAAACATGAAATTAATAGAATTCTAAGAAAAAAATTGAAAGATCGAATAAGATAATTGAGAAGGTGAGGGGTCATTTTTTTAAAACAAGTCGGGTTATTTATAACCAATGCATTTACCGAGGGTAACTCCCAATTGAACTCTTTTACTATAAAAAAGGAAAAACACTATTACCAGGGACCAAAAACATTAATGCAAGCCAAAGTGGCTGAAGAAAGGGTGTAAAATTAAATATTTACGTTTGTACGATCATCGAAGAATCTAAAAATGTGTATAGGACCGCCACCCTATCTTGGCAATGCGGTCCACAAGACCACCGCCCAAGAAGTGACGGTCTCATCATCACCGAAGACCTAAATGCAAAGAAAAATGGGGGCAAAGGGTAAAACAAAGCATACAAAGGTCAAGTGGGGCATGCGGGATACAAATATATACATGGAAAGCTTTTTGTATCCCAAACACCTTCGAGGAGACTGTATCATCATTGGGGTATGTGTAACATCATTAGATGGTGCAATACCCTACAATTTTAGATATGTACATATTGCCCCTTGGAGAAGCATCTTAGCCATGAAGAGGTGTAAACAGTGGATCCGAGTATGGTAGTCCCAAAATGGGGAGTTAGGAATTATACCTGACACGCCCGTGTGTTGGAAAGTCACCATCCAAGATCCCACTACTAAAAATGAAAAAGGGGACTCAAGTGCAGATAGATAAAAAAATTTGAGAAATAAGACTAAATTGATATGCAAAGAGGACTTACCATCTATGTGGGGTTTAGAACTTACCTCCTTGACACTCCGACCCTGTGAAAGACATTCAAAATCAATTTTAGAAAGCTATATATATAAAATGAACTCATTTTACTATTCATTTGTGTGGATTGATTTGATAGTTTTTGAGCTCTGGGACCCACGGTGATGGTTTTCGATGAGAGTATAGTCAAAATGTTTGTGGTGAGATAGTGATCATGCCTCCGAGAGCAGAACATTGACCCATGCCTCGAGTTAGTTATTCTCGATTTATTGTTTTTGAACCTAAAATATGGAAATGATGAAATATTTGTCCTAGGGGTATTTTTGAAAATACTAGTTTTAAATGTGTCTCTAGGGGGGAGCGCCATAGGGTAGGTTTTCATTTTAGTTAAAATGGTGAATTTGCTTGTTTTTAGGTGTTTTTAGGGTTTACGACCTATTTTTGCTTGTGGGATAGGACCGCCGCCTGCGCGCAGGGTGGAGGTTACCGGACCACCACCTTAGAAGGTGATGGTTATGGAACCGCTCTCCGCACAGGCGTAGTAGTTCATGACAAAAAGCAAAAACAATGCTTTCTTTTATTTATTTTTGCATTTTTTACACTTTCACATGTTTTTAATAGTTTTTCCAATTGGATTTTGGTACTAACTTACTCCTTTTTTGTGTTTTTGGGTGTATGTAGAAGAAGGAGGAGTATATTAGATGGAGCCGGGAGAGGGAGTGTGATTGGCTCCCAAAGCGGTAGTAGAGCACTCTCTCAAGAAGAGAAAGATACACTATAGAGGGCTAGCATTTGGAGGTGTAGGTCCCTCACGTTGCGCCTGCTAGTCACATACTATGTGACTTATTTTCATACTGGGATGCAGATCGAATACTTTCCGATTGCCAGGAGTTAGGGGTGAGTGGACCATCACCCTGGAGGATGTTTACCGTATACTAGGGGTTCCGATCCTTGGGCGGTGGCTGTCTCTTAAGACAGCAGTATCAAGATCTCAAGTGGTTTAGTGGGCCACCTACATGGGGGATGCAGTTGTATCGATGGGATCGAAGAAGGGAGTGAGGATCCACTCCATTATTGAGTCATACATTCCCATGCTCCATAAGGCCATCATGGGCATCCTTTCTTCGAGACTGATTGGGGACAAGGGAGGAGACACTCTCTTATATTGTTGGGCCCCCATTATTACACAGATTGAGGGCCATGGATGTGTCTATGCTTGGGGAGCAGACATCCTTGGGACTACCTACCATGATTTATATAGGGTAGTCCAATTATAGGGACAGTCACTGAGCCACCCGACTCTTGTCATGAGTTGGGTGTATGAGCATATCACCCCATATGGGAGAGGTGTAGAGGTAGAGGATCTCGGGGCCATCAGGGCAGCGAGGTGGATAGGGATGACAGTTCTTAGAGCACCCCACTAGCCAGTGGCCTCTTTGACCACCGCAGATATGGAGGCCACTCCTTATCAGGCCATGGCATGGGTATGGGGAGAGGAGACTATTACATTGATTTCTTGTTAGACTACCAACACTGGTAGACAGGGCGGGGAAGTTGGAGATCCACCCCTTTGATAGAGTACCACGTAGTTTGGCCTCCCCTATATTGACATGTTTCCTCCGGTGGGGTAGTGTATAGATCTATTTGTGAGGCTCGGGAGGTCCTAGAGGCCGGGGTTGGACTATTATTACTCCCGATG
Organism: Taxus wallichiana var. yunnanensis; assembly: GCA_018340775.1. Classification (NCBI taxonomy): domain Eukaryota; kingdom Viridiplantae; phylum Streptophyta; class Pinopsida; order Cupressales; family Taxaceae; genus Taxus; species Taxus wallichiana. The sequence continues at coordinate 434,927,719 of CM031237.1, forward strand.
TTCCCATTACGGCCAGGAGGGTAGTACGTGCTCGAGGGAGAGTCGGTGATCCTCAGGCACCTTTACTTCAGATAGCTATTAGTCCTCTCCATAGCAGCGATGAGCCCATCGACATGGACTCTGAGTCTGAGGAGTTCACTTGGGGAGAGACAGAGGAGGAGATAGAGGAGATGGAGATCGGTGAGACAGTGTGGGGGATGATAGTGATCCCGAGTGGCATGATACTCAAGAGATCCTATGGGCCGAGAGAGGCGAGAAAAGCACGAGAGAGGTGACTCTGGTCTCGGAGGAGTTGCTCTCTCGGGACTTAGGTGGAGATGGAATGTCTATTGCGAGCCATCACATTGCCTCGAGACATGGGAGAGGGACACCACCGGTGGCGGCATCAGTGTGCAGTGCTGATCCTAGAGATCCTTCTCGAGGCCCGTGAGATTCGAGTGAGTTGCTATTCTTCTCTTGATATTTGTTTTAGTCAAAATTGTTTTGTCGTTATTTTTTTTTTTTTTCTACTCTTGGCTTTATATTTGATCATTTTCTAACTTGTTTTCTCCTTTACTTGCAGCGACTGCTTTGATGAGTGGCGAGACTTGATTCACCGAGTATGTATAGATACCTCTGTTGCTCCCCTTGGAGAAGACTCGTGTTGAGCTTTATGTGGATGTGGGGAGCCTTCAGCAGTCGGTAGGCATACCGATGTTTTTGACTCTATCTAGCATGCAAGAAGATCATGACTTCTCTTCGTGGCCGACGTAGCTGGATATAGGATGGCTAAGAACTTGATGAGTAATCATTCTCATAGTGAGACAACAGCTATAGGCCATGACCATGCGAGCCCTCATTGCATTCAGATTTTTGACGTAGCTAAAGTCCTAGACGTGGTTGTGCACCTTCTGAGGGATCCCATAGGGATTGAGAGGCCACTCTTGTAGTATTTTGTCAGATATCTATATGAGTGTTTTTGTACTTTTCAGGCTCATTGAGTGTTTTGACCATGCCTAGTGCATGATGGCATTGTATATGAAACTTGATTTATATATATATCTTTTTGGATCTAGACTCTTGGTGCCTAGAATTTCATGACTTGTTTCCATATGTTTACTAGATGTTTTTAGAATATTTTTTTTCATGCTTTTCAGAATGTATGCAATGGATAACAAATGATAGTAAATAGAATGTTTTACTTTGTATGTTTTTTTGTAATGCTGATATGAGATGATACAAACATATGGTAGTACCAAACTTTTGAATTCTTTGGGAAATGTTTGTAATTTATTCTTATGTTGGAAAAACGTGATGAATGTATAGTAATAAAGAGATGAACTTTCCCCAATCCCAATTCCACGCAACTAGTAAGATGTAAGGGCTCAACACCAAGAGTTAGGAAGGGCACAAGTTGTATGAGTTTGACTGAATGGAACGATGAGAGATAGACAAACCAGTAATAGAAACCAAACCTAGACCTACACACCTACCCTACTCAGAACTACCACCAAGCTTAGAAGGCCACTTACTTTCCATTTTATCTAGACTTAGATTCATAAATGGCAACTTGGTTGACAAAATCTGGTTTTGAGGATTTGATCTCTTTGGAATTTGGATATTTGTTTTCTCTTAATAGAATTAAATTGTGCTTCTAAAGATACCAAGATTTGTTAATTTTTTTGAATGGACCCCCACACCCCGCCTCACGCCACTAGTAAGAAGCATGGGTTTGTCACCAAAGGCAAGATATAGGTGAGTAAGGGCACTTCTTTCCTTTCCCAACCTCACATCACCAAGAGAGATGTGGGCTCATCACCAAAGGTTGGTGGGGCAAAGAAGTGTGTAAAATAAAATATTTTGTTTGTTTGGTGCTTTTGATTCCATTCGATTTTAACTTTTCTGATCTATGACTTTGGGATATCCTTTCTTTCAAAGAGATTTTAAGAGGAATATATGTGACACCAATAAGCTTCTAAAAGCAGACCGTAGGTAAGGACAACTTCATTTAGTAGAAATAAAGAGAAAACCAAGTATGCGAGGCCTTGGTATGGTTTTCGTCAATACTTGTCTGTCGAACTTGATGAGAATATTTGAAAATACTTGATGATGTTTGAAGAGATGTGATTTGAATGTCTTGTTGCTTAATATTTTCATAAATTTGTAATAAATTGCTTAAGAGTAAGTTCTTGGACTACTTTTTTATGAAATGAGTGGATAGAATGAAACAACTAAATGACTAATGCAATGTAGGTAGCTATAATGTACAAGTGGTGATTCCGATGTTTTACGTGTAAAACCATTTAAGATGCAAGGAATTGTGACAGCTTTCACTTAATTCCTCACCTTAGCTAGTGTGCATAAGAGATATGCGCCATTTCCGTAGTCCTTCATGACTCGGTATGGGCCCAACCATTTGGGCCGGAACTTCCTTCCTTCGCTGGTTTTCTTATCGATCCAGGTTGTCTAGTCTTAGAACTAGATCTCCCTCATATATTTCTTGCTCATAGAATTTTTGTCATCTACTACCACATTCGGTCAAGCATAGGCTTTGTGCCATTGTTCAACATTTAATCTGGCCTCGTCAAGGCTTTCCAGTTGAGAGAGGCATGCCTCCTTGTAAGCTTCTTTGTCTAGAATCCCTTGTAATGAGATGCGGAGACTGGGTATTTCAACGCTGCGAGAACTGCCGCCCCGAATACCAATGAGAAATGGGTTGCTCTGTTGGTGTTCTTATTGAGGTTCGATGGGCCCACAAGGCTAGATATAGTTTTAAATTCCAATCTCACTTGTTCTCCTTGATTTTTTGAGGAGATTAGCTTTCAACATTTTCTTTGTCGCTTGATCCCGCCCATTGGCTTAAGGGTAGTAAAGAGAGGTCATGTGATGGTTTATTTTGAATTTTCTACATAACTCATAGACCTCGTTGTTTTAAAGGACATGCCATTATCTAAGATAATGACTTGTGGGACACCATACCTGCGTATAATTTGGTTCGAATGAATTTGGAAATTACCAAACCTCAAACTGTGGTGAGAGGCATGGCCTCCACCCATTTGGTAAAATATTCCATGGCTGTATTATAAAATTATGGCCATCGGTTGATGAAGGAGAGAATTTTCCTATAAATTCCAGGACCCCACATGGAGAAGGGCCATGGGGTCGCTATTGGTTACTGAGGATTGTGCTAGCATGTGAATCTCATGTGAGAATTTTTGGCATTGTGGCACTTACGTATAAATTCCACTGGGTCATGCTCGAGAGTGGGCCAAAATAGCCCATTTGATGTATTTTACGAGCGGTGGCGTGACCACCGAAGTGGCCTCCACATATCCCACTTTGTGGGATTCATGAATAATCTTCTTGGATTCTTCTATGTCAACGCATCTTAAAAGCATGCCGTCGAAGGCTTTACAATAGAGTATCTTTTCTAAAACAACATATTTAATGGAAATAATGCGTAACCACCTTCTTTGTTGTGATGTGGCACCTTCTCAGGTATGTGTGGTCTATGATAAAATTGATGATATCGTCGGTATACCGGGACATGTAGAGATGGGGGCCGGTTTCGACGAAGTATACACACTCATCAGAAAGTCCAGATTTACCAGATTGCCTCCATCTAGTGGATTTTCAGCTAACCAATCTCCAATGATTTGTCCCTTAACGGATTTTTGATTTATGAAACTCAACTCAAATTCTCCCATTAAGGTTATGAAACACCCACCTTTTTAGACAAAAGAGCCTTGTGTGAGAAATGTTCATAAATTATTTTTCTTTATAATGAGCCTTGTTTCTTGGTTTAACATGTAATGTCTTAAAAATTTTGTTGCAAAGACTATGGCAAGGCATTCTCTCTCTGCCTATGCATAACGTGTCTCATAATCAAGCAACGTTCGGCTAATGAAATAGATTACATGTTCCCGTTTATCATTGTCTTTTGAGCCAACATGTAGGCAAGCGAGACATGAGTGGCTCATGAGTATAGGATTAAAGGGTAGTCTGGTTTGGGAGGCATTAGTGTGGGTGGAGACAACAAGAAGCGTTTAACTACTTTGAAGGCCTCGTTGCATTCTTGATCCAATCAATGTTATTATCTTTCTTTAATAGATTATTGATTAAATGAATGGTAAAACTTAGATCTGGAATGAACTGCGGATTACCAAGTTTCCTAAGAAATGACCCGATTCTAGACTCTGCGATGGTGGGATCATTTTGAGAATAGCCTGTATTTTGGCTAGATCAACATCAATCCCTCGTGAAGATATAATGTAGCCCAGAAGTTTGCCTCTTGTCACACCAAACACACACTTCTTTGGGTTTAATGTGACGCCATATTCAATTAGTCGTGAGAGGATGATAGAAAGCACTTTTGGATGATTACATTTCTTGGCCTTGGCCAACAAGTCATCCACATAGGATTCCAAAATTTCATGGATAAGATCATGGAATATATATGTCAATACCCTGATACATACATAGCGTCGGTGTTCTTAAGACCAAATGGCATGATAGTGTAGCAATAAGTTCCCCAGGGAGTTATGAATGTAGTTTTGGCTTGATCTTGTTTAGATATTTTAATCTGATTATACCCTGAGAACCCATCCATGAGGGACAACAGTTAAAATCCAATTGTTGCATCAACGATAACATCAATGGATGGTAATGGGAAGTCATCCTTGGGACAAGCTTTGTTAATATCCTGAAAATCTATGCAAATGCGTATCTTCCCATTCTTTTTTAGGACAAGGACGATATTAGATACCCATTGTGAATAGTCAATGGGCTTGATGAATCCCACTTGGAGAAGCTTTATTACTTCCTCTTTTACCATGAGAGCCACTTTTGGCTTCATTGGTCTTGACTTCATTTAATTGGTTTTGCATCTAGTTTAGTGACAAGATTATGCACCGTGACATGTGGTGCAATGCCCGTCATTTATTTATAGCTAAATGCAAAAGCCTTTTGATGTTATTTGAGGATTTGGGTGTGTATTTCTATCTCCTCCGGAGTTAACGAGGATCCCAACTTCAAAATCTTTGGTTCTTCCTCCATTCCAATGTTTATGTCAATGGTTTCTTCTATTAAAGAAGCATTACCTTCTTCAAATTCAGGTGGGGCTGGAGGTAGTTCCAAGATTTCTCCATTTTCTATCTCGTAGATATCAAGATCCTTTTGTGGAGGAGACTCTACCATGGGATTTCCAAAATAGGAAGAGGAATGTGGTATTAGGGAAAGATCAACTATATAGTGAGCAAGGTGTAGCTTCGCATAGGTGTTTAGATATTCGAGAGTGACTCTATCATCGTCAAAGTGATCCATGATAGAAAAATCATCCTCAGCTTCTCCATGAGTTAGGAGTGATTTTTTTGGTATTTTACACACTAATGGTTCAAGATGAAGAGATCTTGTGAAATGTGTATCTTCTAACTTGCTTTTGGAGTGAACCTGGAAGGCGAGTTTGCTATTGAGTTTGCGAGAAGATTCTACTCTCATGGGATTTCTTCAATGATATGAAGTCAAATCCCTTAAGGCTTACTTAGATCTAATACTACTATTTTATAGAGTTGTAAATGCTCACTCTAGTTTCATATACCTCGAGACTTGGTTTGCAACTAGTTGCGAGTCTCCTAGTACCCTAATGTCATCGACACCCATTCTTTTAGCTAGGATGAGGCCAAGGAGGAGAGCTTCGTACTCAGACCCATTGTTTGTACATTCAAATTTTAATTTAAAGGTGAAAGGTAGGATCTTTCCCTCAGGTGAAGTAAAGATCACTCCCGCCCCAACTCCAAAGCGACATCTAGCTCCATCGAAGTGGAGAGTCCAATACTTGCCTGGAAAGATGGATGTCGGGATATCTGTCGTATCTATTTCTTTCACTTCGGTTACTTCTACCATAAAAATTTCATCTAATGGAAGTGAATAAATTCCCGAGGTGTGTCCCATACCCATAGTATCAAATGGTAGGAGAATTGTTAAGTCTTTCTCTAGCAACTTGATAATGTTTACGGTAGTCCCTAGTGACCTTTGTTTTTATAACATTGGTCTCACTTTTGAGTACTTTGAATGCCCTCGGTTGGATTTTTAATTTCCAACTCTGTGGTGGGTATCAACTCTTATTTGTGTTTTGAATTAATTGGTTTGATGAGTTGATTTGTTGGGATTTCAAACTCGGATTGAACGCCCGCTCTTTTCTTCAAATCAGCTAGGTTTTGGGTCACCTTACACCATGAATATTTTCCCTAAGTGTAGAAATATTATTTCTTGGTATAACATGGAAGGTATTTCCTTCATGTGGTGTATCCATGGCTAACCAAGGATCATATTATAGTTGGTTTCTCAATCTATAATATAAAACTCAGTGAGGACCATCTTGGGTCCTAAAGTGACTGGTAAAACTATGGTTCCAATCGAAGTGGCCTTGAGGCTATCATATCCTCTTAGCGTATTTCGTGTTGTGGAACAGTTTGTCTCTCCATATCCTAACTTTTGAAGAAAAGTGAAGGGGACTATGTTAACTACTGCCCCATCATCAACCATTACACATTTAACATAATTATTGTAAACCCATACTTGTAAATGTAAAGTTGGGTCGCCTCTTCGTGCAATTTCAGCATCTGTTGGCATTTTTCTTATATCGAATATAAACTCAGTATCCCTATCTGGCTGACCCAGAGGATAAACATCAAAGTCTACATGGTTTACTTGTGTTTCCAGAGGAGGAGTGATGTTGATTAAATGACCAAGGCCTAATGCTTCTAAGAGGAAGCCCTATGGGCGGAGAGTTCTTTAACAAATCCAAAAAGGAGATGTGAGAGAAGGTTTTAGTTAAATCGTTAATTAAATCATAGGTGCCTATGGGTTTTACCAATGTTTGTTGATTGTTGTCTGGTTCTAATGGATAACTTGGAGTAGGTTGAGAAGAATAATCCCGTGTTCTTGTTATGGTTTCTACGGGTAGCTCGATGTCTAACTCTACCAAACCAACTATCTTAGTTGGGGTGCGACTGGTGGGTTTAATGAAGTTGAAGCTTCATGATCATTGTTTCTTGTTATGACACCCTTGTTTGTTCCATTAGGATCTAGCCTATTATTGTTAGAATGGTTTGGGAGTGGATCATTAAAGATCTTGAGGGGTGCATTTTGAGGGGAAATTGCCCCGTATAAGTGTTTGGCATGGGTACTATAGAATTTGCTAAAAACATATCTATAAAGAGTTGTTTTTGATCTTTTGGAAAATGTTGCATGAATTTATTGTAGTCATGACAAGTCCTAGTATCATGGCCTTGAATCTTGTGGAAGCCACAATACAAATTGGGATTATAATTTCAAGGTTATTGATTAAAAACCTGTTGTGGCCCAAAATTCTGATAAGGTTGTTAGTTGTTAGAGTTAAAATTTTAGGTCATACCTTTGGTTTTGACTTCGATATCCAATTGGGTTTCAATTTGGACCTTGTGTTTGAATTTTTCATTGTTTTTGTTTTTGTCATGGTGGATGATTAAAATCCACCACGTTGATTATTGGAGTAAAATTTTTATTTCAATGTTTATTAACAGGTGGCGAAATGTTTACAAAATTTTCCCTTTTAACTTGGTCAGTTACTCCATCTGTTGTAACTCCGTAGTTCTTGTTAAGGATCTTAGGTCCTTGATTAGTGTTCCCTGTATTAGAATAGGCCATGGTGTTTTGATTGGGAGTGGTTAATTTCCCATTTGTCCCATATGTCTTACGACCACTATCTATCACTGCTTGGTCAATTCGGAGAGCACTCTCGAGTACTTCATCGTAAGTTCTTAGCAGAACTTCTGACTTCTTCCTTTATCTCTCTATTGAGAGAATTAAGGAATAAATCACAAAGTTCCATTTGATCCATGTTTGGAGCACTCACCGATGACTAGAGAATTGTATGCCATCTTTGAATAAAATGAGCAAAGTGGATTCATTACGTTCTTGTTTAATATGCAAAAATTCCCGATTCTGTTCTTAAGAATTTGTTCATGTCAAAAGCTTTGATGAACTCTCGCACGAGTTGTTTAAATGAGTGTATCGAGGCTTCGTATATTCAGTAATACCAATCAAGGGAAATACCTTCTAAGGTTTTAGGAATATTTTAGTGACAACTCCCGTCCCCAGGGAGTAACTCCCGCATGGTCATGGGCATAGGCTTTAATGTGTGTGTTTGGATCACCTTCCCCTTTGTATTTGGGTAAATCAGGAAGAGGTCTTGGAAAAATAACACTTCGTATGGTGAATTCTAGGGGCTCTTTTAAATATTCTGAATAATTCCCTACCGCATAGGCCTCGACCATCGATGGCGCTTGTTGAGGGGGTGGAGGTGGAATGGGTTGTTGATATGGCATAGCATATGCATTTGTAGGGACATAAGGGAATCCCTATGGTTGAAAAAACATCCTGGAGAAGAGAACATGTCTCCTTGTGGTGACTTTGAATAAATGTTTAAGTAAGGAGGAGCATTGTTCTAGTATGGGTTGTTTGGTGCCAAGCCGAGAGGTGTCATGTTTTCTACTGGAGCGGCGTTTGAAAATGCGGTCCTAGTTGGTGTTTGTTGTGGGTAACTATAAGGATTTTGAGGAGGCATGCCTAACGTGCCTATTCCTGTAAGGAGGTCGACCTGATTGGGATGATGCAGAGGGTTGGGTATTCCTACTTGCCCCAAATATGAATTTTGGTTTTCTTGAGAAAGTTCCACCCTCTAACCTTTCAACTAAGGCCGATATGACTTCTATTGGTGAAGACACGCTTTTTTCCTTAATGGCATTTGTTGTATACTTTGAGGTTGTAAAGGGGTATGATACCCTACTATGAATTGATCGTTACCCTGCCAAGCTTCACCGAGGGTATTTCCCATAGATGGAGGAATGGGGGTGTTTTCCTAGAATAGGGTATTATATTGTATTTGTAAACTCCCTATAGGTGGATACATATTTTGGAAGCGTTGTTCACTTTTAGTGAAGTGTGCTAAGTACTCCTCATCCAAAAAGGGGAGTGGGTTTGACTGTCTACTAATCTATGGTTTGAACAAGACCCAAGGAGATGAAGTGGATTCTCCAGGAAATGTCATATTATTAGAGCCCGATGGATTTGGCTCTGTGTTTGTGCAGGTAAGCCGATCAAACTCCTCAATTTGGAAAAAAATAATTTGAGCTAGTTCTTTGAGGGGGAGTTTGAGATGATAAGTAATTACTTGAATGGTTATCAAACCATGCAGAAGTGAGGGCTATGGTTGTCTATTTATTTGACTATAGTTTACTTGAGACCTCGAGAGAGGTCTATCATATGCATCGTATCCCGACATATTCAAGGGGTATATGAATACCCACAAAATAATGGGAAAGAGCGAAGGTGGATGAAAGAAATGAAAATAAAAGAGGAAGAATTGTTTGTTCACGTCAGGTTCATAAATTTTGTACGATGGAAAAGTGACATGTAAGCATGGGAATCTACAAGTACCTCTTCCTCATACCCGACCTCCCAAGGTCATCTTTGAGATAGTCGGTGAATGTTGAATATGAATAGATACAAACAAGCTAATTGGGTAATCTTATATCCTCAATACGCAATAATGTAATTTGTGGATCTAAGGCAAAGAAGGCCCTCCTAACCTAAATTCATGTAATGGTTCATTCTGATATAATGGCTGTTCGGAGGCTCCAATCAATGTCGAGCTCTACCGAGATCCTATTTCTTGGTTGTTGGATACGTGGGAAGTGACTTGTGGGAGCTTTGTATATATCTCTAGACAAGGTCATGAAAATGGTGATGGGAGGTTTAGTGGATTTGTAATGAACTATGGGTGGTTTTCTGGTCTAGCCCATAAAATATTAGATTGATTAGCTTCTATATTTAATATGGAGAATTACGTGATGATATCTGGCAGGAGTGGTGAGGATCTAAATACCAGCATTCATAAGTCGGTGTCAATACTTAATTGATTTGCAGGCTGTTGGGTTGTGGGACTTGGGGATCACAACCATGAGTTTGTGGTTGTTGTGGACTTGTTATGGTCATGTGAAGAATCAATCCCTTCTTCTAACTATCTAGTAATCATATGCCTTTTCAACCTCTATGTTTAGAACTAGAAGTTGTATGATTTTCTCGGAATACCTTACAGGTGTTCTGGCAACTTGAATGCGTAAGCTAGTATCTATGTCAACGAGGAGGTCTCCTACGTCAGGTTATGGAACTAAAGGATCACAACCAAATGCTTGCTCTCTTTCGAATCCTTGTACGATCATTCGGATATTTTATCAGGGCAGTCTATAGTTAGGATGATTTGACCAAAATGTGTAAGCTTTATCGTCTTCGATATTTAATCCTCTCAGTTGTTCACTAATTACTTGTAGGTTTGTCGTTGCTTGAAAGACCTGTATCCTAAGGTCTTGATCTATATCAGCTAATGTCATGGGTAGATTCGGTTGAGGCACTATTGGTTCAAATATATATTCTCTAGGCTCTCTAGGTCCTATGATTGTCATACAAAATGTTTCAAATTTTAACTGAAATTAATAAATTGATTACGAATGAAGTATTTACACTATGCAAGCATTCTTCTATTTTTGTATTTTCGATGACGTATTTCAATGAAATTAAAGAGTAGCTATTCTAGTATATTTAGAAAATAAACAACTAATCTAGTAACAAAATTTAAAACAAACAAAGTAGCCTGGTGTGGCTATTTGCTTCTACAGTTGTGATCTTATCCTAAATATCTAAGTAGCTTAAAATTTTAAATTGAAAGGCTCTCAATACTACCTCGAAGTGAGGAAATGAATCACAGCTCGAAACTATCAATCCCCATAGCTTCCCTGGTGATATTGAGAGAAAAATTTTAATTGAAATAAAATAATTCACTACTCTATTTGATATGTTATAACTAGAACTTTGATAGCTCAAACCTGGCATTTATAGAACAATGGTAAATCTAGTTGTGTGTGATTTCATCCCCTCAGTGTGATCTCCTTGTTCCTTCATGCCCTCATGAATCCATAAAAGTGTGTATATGATAGTATCAATAGAAGATGGTATTCAAACAATGGCAACTTTGGATATAGACCGAATACAATGTGAGTAGGAGAGGCATAACACAAGTGAACAGAGCTTGACTATACAATTCCTAGCAGGATTTATTGCATGGGAATACAACACAAGTGTACCAAGAGTTTTAGAATCTATCCTTGTGACAAAACAAAACCTGCAACTTTAATGGATTCTAATCTAGAAATGAAGCTATTCTATGCTAAGCTGACTTACATGGCACAACAATGAAGCAAGACTGAAAACAAGAAGATTGAATGACCTCTAAAAGACCAACAATGGAGGCAAAACATGAAATTGATAGAATTCTAAGCAAGAAATTCAAAGACTGAATAAGATAATTGAGAAGGTGAGGGGCCATTTGTTTGAAAACAAGCGGACTATTTATAACCAATGCATTTACCAGAGGGTGACTCCTAATTGAACTCTTTTACTATAAACAAAGGAAAAACATTATTAATAGGGAACCAAAAACATTAATGTAAGCCAAAGTGGTTGAAGAAAGTGTGTAAAATTGAATATTTACGTTTGACGCGATCGTTGAAAGAATCTGGAAAATGCATATAGGACCACCGCCCTATCTCTAGGTGATGGTCACAAGACCGCCACCCGGGAAGGGTGGCGGTCTCGCCACTAAATACCTAAATGTAAAGAAAAAGGGGGCAAAGGGTAAAAAAAGCATGTGGAGGTCGAAAGCAGGCATGCAGGGATACAAACGTATACATGGCAAGATTTTCTAGATCCTAAACACCTTGCAAGGAGACATGGATCATCATTGGGGTATGTGTAACATTGTTCCAAAGTGCAAAGAACCTAAAATTTTGGGTATGTACAATGCTCTTTCACTACAATGTAGAAAACATGAAGAAATGGTTCTTTTTAGTTACACCAAAAGAAAAGTTTCCTTTAGAGAAAATAGAAAGAAAATGTTGGTTACCAAGGAAGAAAATTAATGTGTATGCTTCTCGGAAAGGGAAACAAAAACATAATTTTTCCTAGGAATGAATAAAATGCAAGGAACCCCGTGATGGGTTCCACCGGCATGCCAAAATGTTTCACCCGATTCTAGATCATTTCGTTGAAGTATTGATGAAACAGATAGGGTAACAGCGTAGGAGGAATACCTGCTCAAATTTTGGTTAATGGGTTGTTGCGTACGTATGACTTTTGAATCCACAGCTTGATTGTGAGAGCTTCCTTTTGGCTTGGAGGAACTAACTGCAGTAATGAAAAGCAAGACCACTAGAAGGAGTTAAACAATATGTGCAGTGAATTGCCTAGCGTGTGCTAGATCCGAGAAGTGTGATACTTCCTAGATGGATGTCATTCCACCGCTTTTAAAAATTTTAACATGGTAAATAAGGTAAAACCTATCAGTAATTCAAAATGATTTAGGTATCTCACTTAAAACAAAATAAGAATTAGATCTAATCTAACAGATAGGTTAGAATAGGATCCGAAGGTCAAATAACTAGTTCGGGTCTCGCAAGTCCGACAGAGGTCTCAGGTAGATCATAGGTGAATGAGGGTGAGAGGGAATTAGTTGGGTAGGTCATTGTTCTTGGTTGTATGGGAAAATACAGAGACCGATGTTAGTTAAGGGTGACCAATGGTAATTAGGTATAACCGGTGCCGCCATCGTGGAGTTCGGAAATGCCACGAGAATGAGATTTAAGTCTCCTTTTTATTGCACAAAGGAATTTCATTGGGTCGATGAGGTATTGGGTGATTTAAGTAGGATTTGGTGAGGTTTTAATGGGTATATGGAGGGGTGAGTGTTGGATGAGGTCAATGGGTGGATAGGTAAACAATAGATGATAATATAATGATGAAATGGAATAAACCAAATAAGTATAATGTTTACTTACTTGGATTCTCGTATTGATGCCTGTGAGTGAGGGATGGAGGTAATGATGAGAGGTTTTGAAGGTTACAGGTGATCACCAACTAAAGGAAAGCTTCTACATGGGTTGCATGTACATTCTTATTTACTTCGTTAGATCAGTTCATTGTTGGGATGGCTGTGTAGGAAAAGATGCTTGATCTCCTTCCTTGCATGCGTGTTCTCACTGGAATTCACCCTTAGAAGATGTGATATCTCTCTAGAATGTGCTAATGTTCGCCAACTTTTCCAATCTTTGTCCAACCTTCTGCCAACCTTGAGAATAAGGTTGTTTTGGGGTTAAAAGGGTAACCATTATGTGTCAAGGAACGATGTAGAGAAATACAAAGCTTTAAAAACCATTCTTATCTAGTTGTGTCTTCCTAAAGAAAATGTTGATGATGATGACCTTCTCAATGAGGTACCCATTTCACCAACACCCATTCCCACACTCTTCCCTCACTACCTACTCAACGACCTAGACCTTCACCCCCACAACTCCTAGAACCACCTCCAATATTTGAAATTAACATGGTTCACATCAAAGAACTCGTCAAACCTCCACCCAAATGTTATTGTGCTCAACTCATCTCACAAGGTTCCTTCCCGCCACAGGATTTTTCCCTTCATGTCACTATACCTTTCATGGCTCACCTACCTCACCTACCTCCCCACCTCATATCAACATGATCCACGTTGCTACCCATGCCCAGAAAGATAAAGGAAAGGAAAAGGAAACCGACTCACCCATCAATCCTATACCCAACATACCATCTACACCTACACCTAAAATCACTATCCATGGCCCCACATATCCTATTTCTAACGGGGTTACACATCGTGCCATGCTCAAACAATTACACCAATCCCCCTCAAAATGTCTCTGTATGACCTCATCCAAACCTTGAATCCCATCATCAAGCTCTCATGGAGGTCCTACAATCTATTGAGGTTTTACCCAATGACCCTACACCCGTAGCCTCCATTATTACACCCCATCATGTAGCCTCTCTCACCAAATTACCACCTTTATCCACACCTCCACCTACTCACCAAGTAGCCTCCCTTAGCTTCTCAGAGGAAGAGATCGCACCGCACCAAAATGATGACCCGGCACTCAACTCTCTTCATCTTTTTCCACATCAATGATATATGTGTACGATGTGTTATGATCAATGGGGGTGCTAACATTAATATTATTTCCTCCTGTGCATTCTCTCAAATGTGCATACCTGAAAATTGCATGCATAAACATCTCATCATGTTACATTCATTCAATCATGCTATCACCTCTAAACTTGGCACCTTCATCCTCCACATTCGGTGGGCCCCCACGTATTCTAGAGTTGTTTTATGTCTTGGAGGGGGAATTTAAATATAACATGTTTCTTGGTAGACCTTGGATTCGTGTCATGGGTTGTGTTCCTTCCACTTTGCATCGTTGTGTAAAGTTTGAGCATGAAGGACACACCTATACCATTCCGACTGATCCATCACCTTTCAAAACTTGCAACATGCTTTACCGACCCAATGACGTGCTTATACCCATTAAAGCATCTACCTCCATGACCACTGCCTCTTCACCTACACCTCCACCCACTAGTGCAGCCGCTACTTCAATCGCACCTACATCCTCCATTCCCACTACTGCCACAACCTCCACAACCAAACCATCGGCCTCCCAATCTGTTAGCTCCACCTCCGATCTAACCTCCGACACATCATCTATTCTAGCTACCCACATACCAACCATCGATCCCTTGGAAGGAATTTTTCAACACCTCTCTAGGGGGAGTATCACCTATATCGTGTCAACACATTCCTTACTCCATAAGAGTATGGAAGTTTTCACCAACACCCTCGTTATGATCATTGTATAGGAGAGCACCTCCTTTATGGTCCTCCCCACCTTTGTACCGGCCTCACCTATGGGGGACTTGATACTACCACTTACACACCCGAACCACTCACAAACTCGCCCATTTTGTGCCGACCTCCAATCACTCACCAATCGCCATTTCACCCACACTTTTTTGTACTTGATGTCCGTGGAAGGGTTTTGTTTTTTTCTTTTAAAAGTAAGGCCTCCATACTATTATTCCATATACTACCTGTAAACATAATGACCGTAGTGGTATCAAATTTACAGAACCACCTACCAAGAAGGCACACATTGAATTCATTGAGGACATTAGCCCTTGTCTACCTTCTTCACCACCATCACCACCTTCGCCGACAGAGTTGATGGATCCAATCCATTCTTCCTAAAAAAAAAAATCATAAACATCATTTTCTTGGGGCCTCTAACTTATCAACGTGAGGGCGAGGCTCCCTCTTCTCTTCCCTTCCTATACCCTAAAATGATCAATGACAATACACCTTTGATGAACATCATTAAATGTCAGGATGATGAATCTATACTCACCTACTTTGGTGTTGAAGACTCATATATTCATTGGTCATTACCATATGAGATGCAAACCATGTTGAATGAATCAACTATCGAAATCAACATTCATACTTAGGACGACCCACACATTCTAAAGATCGAACAATCTTTAGATGTTGCTGAATAGGAAGTCATCACTTATTTTCTCAAAAATCATAACCACAATTTTGCTTTTTCTTACATAGACATGCCTAGTATTGACCCCACTATTGTGGTCCACAATATCGTAACCATTCCTGATGCCAAACCTATCAAACAAAAGCTGAGGAAAATTTACCCTTGCATTTCTCTTCTCTGGTCAAAGAAGAACTTTAGCACCTCATTTTGGTTTCCTTCATCTTACCCATTGATTGTCCTCATTGGATTTCTAACATTGTCCCCATTACTAAGGTGAGAGGGGACTTCGCATTTGCACATATTTCCATGACCTCAACCTAGCTTTCCCAAAAGATGAATTTCCCTAACCGGTATTGACCAAATAGTTGACCTTATTGTTGGTCATGAGATTCTATCACTCATGGATGGTTTCTCGGGTTATAACAAAATCTTGATTTTCCTGGAGGATCAACACAAAACCGCATTCATCACCCCTTAGGGACTTACTATCGAGTCATACCTTTTGGCCTTAAAAATGCTCGGTGCCACATATTAGTGGGCTATGACTTACATCTTCCATGACATCATGCATTGTATATTAAAAGATTATGTGGATGATCTCCTAGCCAAATCTAAATGCCACTCGAGCACCTCTCCGTCCGAAAACCATCTTTGACCACCTTATTAAAAATTACGTTCACCTTCAACCCAAGAAGTGTGTCTTCATGGTTCTCTCAGGAAAGCTCTTGGGATTTATTGTTTCCTTACATGGTATAGAGGTTGACCTTGCTAAAGTCAAGGAAATTCTTGAAATGCCTCTACCCACTAATCTTAGGTAACTCCGTAGCTTGCAGGAAAGTTGCGATCTATTCACCGCTTCATTTCGAATTGTCTCGATCGGTGTCAACCATTTCATCATCTTCTCAAGAAGGATGTCTCTTTTAAATGGGATAATGACTACCACAAATCTTTTGAGGTCTTAAAAAATACCTTCTCTAACCACTCGTACTCATTCCACCTAAATACAATCAACCCTTCTACCTATACATCTCAGCTACCGATCACTCCTTGGGGGCCATGCTCGCTCATCGCGATGAACAACATAGGGAGAAAGTGGTTTATTACATAATTCGTACTCTTTTAGACTATGAAACCCAATACACCCATGCCAAAAACTATGCTTATCCTTAGTTTTCATTGCCACGAAACTCTGCCATTACCTACTTAATCACAAGACTTATGTTGTGACCAACACCGACCCCTTACACTTCATGTATGCCAAACCTTACCAAAATCAACATGTCACACATTGGCTCATGCTTTTGGCTGACCTCAACCTCGAATTTATCCACCAAAATTCCATCAAGGGCCAAGCCATTGCTGACCAATTACCGACGCACCTATTTCCAGGGATCAACCTTCTAATTTTGACTTTCCAGATGAGTCAATTGCTTCCCTTTCCTTGGACGAGCCCGCATACCAAATGACACTCTTCTTCGACAGGTTCCAAGTGTCAGCATGGGGGTGGGGTAGGAATTATCCTCATTTTTCTTGATGGTGAACCCATGCCTTTGTCTTTCAAACTATATTTTGATTGTACAAACAATATTGCCAAATACGAAGCGCTCGTATTAGGTCTCCAAGCTACCTATGCCTTGGATGTCAAATCCATCAACATATTTGGTGATTCCCAATTGGTCGTAAACCAAGTCAATGGTATATACCAATTTTGTAATGAGACACTTCAAAAGTATAAACATCACGTAGACATACTTTTGACCACCTTCGACCACTACGCCCTTCAAACCGTCCCACGTTCAACCAACAAATTTATAGATACCATACTTGGCTTCTCAAATCCCCACTTCACCTACCAATTCTAAAATATTTGTCACCATACAAATAATCTAATCACCCTCTTATTTACCTCATGAGGTTTACTCCATTGGAACCACTACCCCTGACCCAAGTGACCTTTGGTATAAACAATACTCAGACTACCTTTCCCATTCCATCTTGCCTCCCGACCTCACTCGTAATGGACAACGAGCCTTTCTTAAAAAGGTCTCTCATTATGTCATCATGGGTGGCCTCCTCTACAAATGTAGCTTTGATGGAATTCTCTTATGGTGCCTTACGAGTTCCAAAATTCCTTATACCATTAAGGAAGTTCATGATGGCATATGTGGAGGTCACTTCAGTGGCCTCACTATTGCTAAGTGTATTCTTCGCCTAGGCTATTATTGGCCGACCCTCAACCATGATTATTGTGACTACGTCAAGCATTGTGTAAAATTCCAACAACACGCCAACCTTCATCATACACCCAATCATGCCTTACAAGTTTCCCGTGACCTTTGGCCCTTCTCTCAATGGGGTTTGGATCTTGTCGGAGAGATCAATCCCCATTCTTCCCAATGACATCAATGGATCATCACCACTACCAAATACTACACAAAATGGGTTGAATCCATACCTCTCATTTCCATGAAAGTTGAGAAAATATGTGAGTTCATCAATCATCACATCATCTATCGCTTTGGTGTCCCACATCGCCTCATCACTAATAATGGAAAACAATTCAAAAATAAAACATTGCGAAAACTTTGCGACGCCTTCGGCATTTAGCTAAGTTTCTCATCACCTTATTACCCATAGACCAATGGCCAAGCCGAATCCACCAAAAAAACCCTGAAAAAAATTCTCATGAAAGTGGTTAACAATACTGGGAAGGACTGGCATACGCACATTCCTTTCACCCTGTGGGCATACCGCACTAGTATTCACACTTCCACTACCACCACACCTTTTTCTCTGGTCTACGGTATAGAGGCTGTTCTACCCCTCAAAGTCCAAATTCCCTCACTTTGCATTTCTCTCCATGACATGCTCAATGATGATGACTTTCGTCAAGACCGTTTAGCACAACTCAAGTTATTAGATGAACGTCGTCTTAACTCTCTTGACCACCTTCAAGTTTACCAAAATTGTATCAAATGTGCCTATGACAAACATGTCCATGTACGAACCTTCCAAGTCGGTGAACTTCTCCTAAAAGAAAATCAGCTTGTAACCAAAGAAGAAAAAAAGTAAACGGGGAAAATTTTCTCCTAATTAGCTTGGACCATACATCGTGACTCATACTTACGGATCATGTTCTTATCGTTTATCTTCACTCAAGGTTAAACCCGAACTTGAGCCCCTTAACGCCTTGCATCTTCGACCATTCTATTGTTGACTTTTAGTCCTACCTCACCTTCTGCCTCTTTCCATGCTCGTCCCTTGAGCGCTATCCACTTCCTACACCATCACCAATGATTAAATAAGAATCATGTGTGTACCCGTCACTTTTATCTTCTCTTAAATATGTGTACCACAACGATTGCACTGAGCATGATTCTCATGGATACTTTTTGTCTACCTTTAGATGAGATCCCATGGTTGTTTCACCCTACTTTCTGAACAAGAATCCTATTCTTCACCTTAGTCTTGTCCATGACTTAAAAGCCCTCACATGGGATCCAACTCCTTGAGTCAAACTTCCAATAAAAATATGACTCCCTCAAAAGGACATCTTTCTCTCTACAATCGTTGTTATAAATAGACTGCTCCCTCGAAGGACAACTATGTAAATATCTTTCAATATATATATATATATGAAGCTTCCCATATCAATCAGCTTCACGAAGACCTCAAGGAGTTAATTTCCTCATCCCATATAGACTTCCCACATCAATCAATCTATCTCAAATATCAGTCAAAACAAAAATTCTTTTAATCATGGACTTGCCCATTGTGATCTTGGATCTCTTGCCAAAACGACATGCTACCTAGTACCATATACAAACTAACCACTTTTCACCCTCTCACCATTCGTACTTTCATTTCCTACCACCTCAAGGGACCTTGTGGAACCGTGACATTTGGTGGTCATGCAACTACTTTTCACCTTTAGAATAATCAATCATGCAATGCTTTTAGGGTCTTATGTTCACCACCCATCTAAAGTATGATCTATCCATTATGATCCTTACCAATCAGGTTGCTTTCTTACCTCCACTTATATTTTAAACCTTCTTCATTACTTATTGATTACCATATACAAGAATTGACCCTCAATGCTTCTTTTTGGGTAATTTTTTCCCCTCCTTCACCATAATCACCTCAAAATCACCTCTACCAATGTGCCCACAATTCACTCGTACCTAACAGACCTAGACCCAATCATGCCTATAACATACCCACCCATACTCATACCTCCTCGCATTCTTCGCTAGCTTATGGGAGAACTACATCGGCTTGAGTTCCCTTTTCATCGGGACTATGTAGGTATCACTCCAAGGGCATGGGGCCCTTGGAGGTTAGCTCAACCACTCTCTAACCCTAACCAATTCACCTTTCATTTTCCTAAATCATGATCTACCCTTGTTAAATTTATTTTTATATCAATAATTAGAAATTAAAAACCAACAAACAACAATTTTTTTCCACCTTTATCATCATCCCACTTACATCCATTATGTCTACCATTTCCTTACCACTATAAAGCATCTTAACCATGACCCATATCATCATTCATTGAAACACTAATTAATTACGACCTAACTCTACCATACCCAAAACCCGACTCAATCCATGCATAGACCACAATCTAACTCCACCATGCCTAAAACCTAACTCAATCCATGCCTAGACCACAACCCGACTCAACCATGCCTACAACCTAACTCCACCACGCCACCATGCCTAAAACATGACTCAATACATGTGTAGACTACAACATGACTCAACCATTCCTAAAACCTAACTCAATCCATGCCTAGACTACAACCTGACTCAACCATGCCTACAACCTAACTCCACCATGCCTCAAACCCGACTCAATCCATCCATGCCTAGACCACAACCTAACTCGATCCATGCCTACGACTGACTCCATCATGCCTACGCTACTTATATTTTCCATAACATATACACATCAAAATAGCAAGATAACCACAACCATGTATACACATAATGACCATACTCATCATCATCATCATCTCTCTATAAATAAAAATATCCAAATGTGTGTCTCCATATACATAATCTCAAATATCTTTGGCATGCGAGCTAGTATATGATAAAAATATATACAAAACTATTGTACCTCCTCACTCCTTTCGGCACACAGTGCCGGTATGTATCTAAAATGAATAAAAATACATCAAAATAAAGAGATGTGCATAAGGAATCATAATGTTGGACATCCTCCATCTCGATCTTGCATGTCTCCTCCTCGGCTCCTTGTTGTCGGCTGATAACCTCTCACCGCTTTGCCATAGGTCGCGGTCGGGCCTCGCTAGTACATCACCTAGAGCTGGCCTTCGTGAGCTGAGTGGCCTCACCCCCGATCCCGTCTCTCTTGGGGCTTGATGACACCCTATGCACTCCACGCTGTGAGTCCAAGATCTAGTCCTCTCACTCGAGGCCTGCTATTCCATGTACTCTCCATAGGATAGAAAATCTATCCCGGCAGCTATCATCTAATCTTGGTAATATCTGGCCTCCCCTAAGGCATCCTATAACCTAGATATGGGTATGGCCTATGGGGGCCCATAGCCCTTGGCCCTTGTACCTATCCTACGGGACCCTATCCCACCCCTACCTATGACACGGGACCCTGTCCCGATACCCGTGGAGGTGTCATCACCCCGCATCCTATGCATGCACCTACACCTATGATGCCTAAATTTGCACTGTGCGCAAAGGGCAACCGGACCTCCAAACTCGTAACCTACACCCATGTAGGGTGGCTACCTACACCTCATCACCCTCTCCATCTCCACCCTAGGTCATCTCGAACTCTCGTAGACTATCCACCCGTGCATGTAATATGACCACCTCTACCTCCAATGCTAGTAGCTGCCCTCGTACCATCCCCAACTGTGTATTCAAGGTCACCACCTACTGCTATAGGGCATATCTCTACATAGTGATAGTGGCTAAATCTGGCTGCCCGTTCCTAGGAGGTACTACTTGTAGGGCCACCCACCACTACATATACCTGTTCGTCACTCTGGCATCATCAATCCGCCAGTCTATAACCTACTCCTCTTACCCAATAGGTACTGTTGGCTATGGAAGTGGTAGTGGTCTCTCCACATCATCCCTCTGGTACTGTGGGAAGGGTGGTGGTATATCCTATAGTAATCTAAGCTGCCATCTCGACCCTATCAACAAGGATTATCTCTTACTCTCCTACACGGCGCCCCTCTATCCATCCGAGTAGGCAAGGCTAGCTAACTCCTTAGCCATCTCGTATGTATGAGGAATAACCCACATACTGCCTTTATATAACATCCATGCCGGACAATCCCTCTAAGTAACCACACCGTAATAGGGTACATCATGTGTAACCCTACCCACTCGATGCTCTCCAATAACAGAACCCATCACCTATACCCCACCTACACAAAACTCCGACTCAAATGCATCTTCTCGGGGCATACCCACTAGACACACACAAACAATGTGCTCATAGGCCCAATGTAGAATAAAAGTGCAACACAAACTGAACCTTAGGAGATACCCATATGCCCATAGCTCTCTATATAGCTATACCAATGCTAAAGCACCCAGGAAAATTGGGTCCTCTCCATCATCATGTCATGTAACACTCCCATCAATGATCATGGGAATCTCCCACCCTTTACATCCGGTAGTGTAAAACATCGACTACCTCCATCAGTAATACTACTAGCCTCATCTCCTCTGGATGGGCTAGGTACATCTCTCCATAGCTCAAAGCTTGCACTATGGAATGTCACTCTACCATCCCCTCACCAAATACCGTCAACATCAACTCCTTTGATGCCTCTCGAGAGATAAAATATACCTGTACCCTATATAGGAAACCACATGATCCCGTACACGTCCTCCGTGGTGACTATCATCTCGCCCATCAGTAGGTGGAATGTGTTGCTCACCGAATCCCATCTATCAATGAGGGCGACCATCAACTCGAGATGCTTGACTACATGTCGGTAGCATCGGACCCAATCGAGCCCACCTCCTCAACATGCCGCAACTCCTTGGATGTCACTGCACCTCAAACTGTCACGAGCAGGGGTGGCACCCTATCTTGCATCCTCAGTTGATCTCTCACCTGCATCCAACAAAAAATCACATTATTTAAACATGACCATATCTACATTCACCCATACCCATTCCCATTACCCTACCTCTTTTACTTCACTACTTACCCATTTATCCCATGGCCTACCCTCCACCCCAAACCAACCCATACCTCCCTACTTACCCAACCCAACCCTAACCTACCGACCTACCTACCCTAACCCTACCCAACCTAATATCACCTCACCTATTAAACCACACCCCCGACCCCTCACCTACTTCCATTTTGACCCACTCCCCAACCTTACCTATTTTCCTACACATCTATACATTTTCCCCTAACAACTCCACCCTTACCTATTTTTACCCCTTACCTATGTTATGATTTTCACCAAAACCACTTTTCTCACCCCTATCTACCTCACCCACCCAACCTCGGACACCTTTTGGCCCCTTTTTCCCCCAATTACAACTGGTACCGGTTACCCCTAACCGACCCCGGTCCCCCTTCAACCGGCATCGGTCACCTACTTCATGACCAATACTGGTGCCCTAACACCTCGACATCGATCCGACCTTGGCAACCGACACCGATCACTGTCACGTCCAAAACTTGTGACTCCCAAACCCCATTTTTCATTCAAACTCCCCTTTTTCTCCCTTCTACCCACCTAATCTTACTCAAATCCCCCTAAACCCTTCCCCACTCCTTCACCAAATCACCTCCCTTCCCATTCCTAATTTAATTAATTTTCCCTCCCACAATTCCAAATTCCTTTTCCCCCAAAAAGAAAAAAAAACTTGCTTTCCCCCACTAATTCAATTTAATAAACAAAACAATGAGTCAAATTGAATCCTACATCATTACACTTCCATCTATGTGGTGGCACCTCTAGCTGCTGCACTAGTGGTCCCCCTGATCCCTCTCCTACCTCTTGCCATCACCAAATGACCTCTCACTCTCCAACCAATCAATCCACTCAAACCAATCCAACCTAGCTCATGGATCCACCTATCGACCAACTCTCACCAGCCACGTGGCTTGCCAACTCAGTCCTTCGTCTCACTCTGTCACTTTCCACCTTTTCCTCTCTCTCTTGTCATTTTTCCCAATTCAATAAAAGATAAATGATTTGAAAAATATGGCACTTTTTCTTTTTATAACCTACCTAACTTGACTGGTAACGGTTTTACCTTAACTAACATCAGTCCTGTGCCCTAGCTTATTGTGGTCGGTCCATCTTGACCGGCATCAGTTCCTTTCAACCGTCATCGGTTTACCTACTTAGTATTTCTACTACCTCCTACCCCCAATTTTTGACCTGAATCCTTCTTGATCTTATCCTTTACCCCCTCACCTCATCCTCATTCGGGGACTTGTTATTTTACCCATACCTCGGCCCTACCCATGTCGTGACCTAGACACTTGGACCTGGAACATCGCTAGTGACCTTTGACCTCATGTGTTCACTATACCTTGCAGTACTATTACCTGTGTTGATGGACATTCTGACCTTCTTCATTATCCAAAATTCCCCCACAGGTAATTTTGATAACATGCATCGATCAAGCTCGATCCTGAGCAAGTAGAATGATTCAAGGCCCCGAAATCATGTTTCTGGGGTCCCCTCGGTTTCTCTCTAACCCTCCTGTCCAAGAAGAAAACCCAACGTTTTAAAAGTATGTGACAAAGTTACAAAGAGCCAGGCTTGAGGCCGAAATATAGAGAAAATCGACTAAGGCAGCACTTGAGACAGGTTGGGACATCCGGGCCAAATCGGTAAAACCGCGGAGGGTCCAGCATGCAGATCGCCCGGTTTGCGCGGACGCGAAGTCGAACCATTTCGGGTGGGTGACCGGAGAAGTTTGTCCCAGAAAGTCCGGGACAGTTGGGACAAAAGTGCGTGGAGGACGCAAACCGGCGGTTCGGCCGAAATAGAGGACTTTCATTTGGGACATCCGAGACAAAAATGACGCGTGGGGACGCCGAAGAGCCGAAGGAGCCGAGAGCGAATGGGATCCTGCCACGTGTCTTCAGGTCAAAGAGGAACAAGGAAGCCCGAATCGGGCGGTTCGAAAGAATTTGTCCCCGAGCAGCTTTGGGACAGCTTGGGACAAAGGGACGCGAGGGATGTGAAGAGCCGAAAGGGCCGCCAACGAATCAAAACGTGCCACGTGTCAAAAGGTTGAAAGTTTCCAAGTGCGCCCCTCAGACCCGAACCAATGAAATAGTGCCACGTGTCCAAGTTTAAGGGCCCACAAGGAAATTTCAAAGGAAAGCCCACGGAAAGGTGGAGGAGAGAGAATTTCTCAGTGAATCAGAGCCCGACACGTGTCATCCAAGTGGCAGAGCACGGGGAAAGTTCAAATATTTTCCCGCCGACCTGTTTTTGCCTGTTTTTGCCCTAAATCTTCAGATCGTCATATCTTTCGATCCAGAGCTCAGATTTTCACGTTCTTTATATCAATGGAAAGCTGGAAAAATTCTCTACACGATTCTAGGGTCAATCTAGCATTTTGGTTCAGTTTGGAGAGAGAAAATCAAGAAACATCTCTCGACGCGTGGTAATGGCGAATGACATTTCAACAACCAGCTTTAATACAATGCATGACCCGCCGTTTCTACTAGATACCCACCGTTTTGCCAGATTCACCGCTTCGCCATAATGAGATGAGTTAAATGTAACCTAGAAGTGGTTGGGGTAGATCTGGATTTCCTCTCTCTTCCCTCTCTCATTCTTCCTATATATTGTAAGGAGGGGCTTCTTTCTAAAGGTCGAACATTTCCTGTTTTGCTCCTCCCTTCTTCTCTTTATCAGGAAAATTTGTGGAGTTCGAACCTCCCATTTGAAACTGTAATGCGACTCTACCTCTTGGCATTTTGTAGTGTATTGTATCAATCTTTGGAGCAAGTAATGCATGTCTGTGGATGATTCTCAACCCTCTCTGTGTTCATTTGCATCCTCCTGGTCTTTCACTACAAATTTTGTTATCTGTGCATGATCTTGCATCACATTTGAATGGTCTATGTTTATTGGCAAGATAGGTGTTCTTCATTCCTTGGTGCATCACCTCTATTAGCTTAGGTTTATTTTTCACGCATCTTCTTACCCTGTCTCCTTGGCAAGTTAGATTAGACTTTGAGTAAACCCTCTGCATTTTTCATGTGCATCTGAACAGAGGAATAGGAACCAGCCTTCTCTGGAGATTCCTTTCTCATTTTTGCAAGTCCCACACTTGGAGAAAGGATTCAATGTTATGCAATCACACTGGATGCTAGCATGATCAACCTAGAAATTTGATCAACATCCAGGGGTGTTGTGATTTTGCATCAACAGTTTTGGCACGCCCGGTGGGACACTAGAGGTCTCATTTTTATTGCAGCAAAGTTGATGTGCATCTGCTGTAATTTTCTTTCTTGAAAAGAGCTATTATTTTCATATTTGGTGACTCCAAGGGGAAGAATCAACTAGTTTCAGCAATGCAGGCCTGAAAACTCATGAGAAGAGTCACCACAAGGTCAAGAGTTGGAGAAGAAGAAGTGTTGTTTGAATACCTACAATTATCTCCAAGAAGAAGGCAAAGAGGAAGAAGGATTCAAAGGTCTCCATCTCCACCAAACAGAACTCTCTCAACTCCTCCACTTGATAGGCCTTTCATTCGGTCAATAAGGGTTTTAAGACCAATTAGAATGGCACAAAACAACCCCTATGTCAACTTCACACACAAAGAGCCCACTTGCCCTCAATGCACAACATCCAATTCCTATTGCAGCCTTGAAGAACATTCCTACTTCACCGGAGAAAATCGACTACTCCAGTGATCATGTTAAAGATATTGCTAACCTTTGTGCAATCCATGAAATCAATGAGATGCAAGTGGTCACAAGTTGTTACGCATCTTCATTCAAGGGAAAGCATTGCAATGGTTTAGAAGCCTTGAGCTGGTTCTATCACAAATTGGAATCAGTCATGTGTATAGCACTTCATGAGCAATTTGGAGAAAAGGGAGACAACTTGTCTCTTTTGAGCAAATGACAACCATCAAGAGAGCTCCCAATGAGCAAATGACCGATTTTAACTTCAGATTTCAAAAGACTTGGGAGAGAATTCCAAGGCAAGTCAAAGCTAACAAAGCAGAAGGTGCTTTTCTCTACTATCTCAAAGCTCTAAATTCTGATATTTCTATGTTGATTCAGTCCATGGGAGGCATAACTATCCCTATGGCTTATAACATTGCCATTAGGGCTGAAAATTGTTTGATCCAAGCTGGCAAACTTGCCCCTAGACCTCCCATGCCATTGTTTCCAAGTTTAGAGAGTCCAAACACCAATCAAGCACCTAATTTGTCTCCTTCTCCCACTCCTAGAAATCAGAGTTCAAATGAAGCTTCCACTTCATCTCCAAGTGCCCCAAATGAGCTTCAAGAAGTCATGAAGCAATTACAAAACCTAGGCAATGAGCTGGTTACTCTCAAAAGGCAGCAGGCCCAAGGTTTTAGACCTTCTTATCAACCCCAAGCTCAGCCTAACAGGTAGCCATACCAACCACAAAGGCCACCTAATCCAGTTGCAAATATGAATCAAACAAGGCCTCCTGCCAATAGACCATTTCAGCCCTATAATCCAAATGTCATATCTGCCTCTAAGGCATTGGTGCCAACACAAAACAACATTGCCTAGGAGTATGATTGGTGTTTTCCATGCAATGAGCCTCATAATCAATCCATGTGCTTCAATGGTGCTTTGACTCAAGCATTAATGGTGACAACTACTGGTGTGGAGGGTGAGAGCAGTCAAGAAAACAACCAACAACAAGAAACATTCCAACAGCAATCAGCCCCAAATGACACCACATTGGTAAATTGGCAAGTAGAGGATTTTTGTGGCATGAACCAGGTAGTTTCTCAAGGTGTTGCAGCCAACACAAGGTCAAAAAGGAGGAATTTGGGTGAAGAACAGCCATTAGCCCCAACCAATCCACAACCTTCCATGGCTCCACAAATGATTGGCAAGCAAAATCCAATTTCAAATGCACAAGGGCAGCCAAGAACAGCCCCTAGACCAACTCAAATACTAGTTGTTGCTGCCCACATGCAAGGAGTGAATGTGCAAACCAAGGGACAACAAAGAGATCCTTCATCACCATTCAAGATTGATCTGATCGATGAAGAAGACAAATGTCAATATATCAATGTGGGAATCCCTATCTATCCCAGGCCAAAGAGATCTGCTACAAGCTACCATGAAGGACTGGTCAACTTCAAATCAACAGGTCCAAAGGCAAGAGAAGGTACTTACAAATGCTGCCCAGCCTGAGGGAAATCATGGAGGACAACAAGGTAAAATGTTGAAACCCCCTCCTTTCTATGTTTCATTGATCATTGGAAATCAGCTAGTGCACAATTACATGATAGACTCCGGGGCAAGTAGCTCAGTAATGCCTAAACAAATAGCTGATCAGCTAGGGCTCCAATATGAAACAATATCCAAAGGGGTAGTGTAGCTAGATGGGACAGCAGTAGCAATAGTTGGAGTGATTAAAAACTTGAGTCTTACCTTGCATGCATGTCCAAATGTTGTTGTTTTACAAGATGTATCAGTCATAGACCTTCCACCACTCTTTGCCCTTTGCTTGTCAAGGGACTTCACAGCCAAGATTGGGGGATATTTGTCTGCTGATTGGTCACACATGCTGTTCAGAACGAGGTATGGAACTAAGGCTACAATCAGGTCTGAACCTATTGCAAACTTCCATATTGAGCCTTACACTCCAAGTCAGATTAATGCCAATTACTCAAAGATTTGATCAAGAAGATCACCCAAGCACCGATGAAGTCGACACTAAGGTCGAAGCATCCCGATCTAACTCTTGATGAATGGGAAAGCAAGATACATGCTTTTGATCCTTATCAAGAAATAGAAGAATCTGAGCTAGGGTCTATTGATACACAAAGAAAATCAACCTATTCCTAAGATCACCAAGCCAAACCACAAGGATGACAATGAGGTATGGCAGCTTGTTTTTGATGGATCAAGGAGTAGACAAGGTGGAGGTGGAGCCATGCTTGTTTCACCTCAAGGAGTAAAGTACTATTCAGCTTTTAGATTTCAGTTTGCATGCTCCAATAACACTGCTGAATATGAAGCCTTGGTGCAAGGGATGCATTGGGCAATCAAGAAGAAAATAAAGAACTTGCAAGTCTTTGGGGATAGTGAATTGATTGTAAATTAGGTCAAGGGACAACATGCTACCAAGAATGATCTACTCAAGTGCTACAAGAACAGGGTGTGGGACCTCATGGAAGATTTTGAGGTTTTGCATCAAATCCATTCCTAGGAAAGAGAATCAAGCTGCTGACAGGCTTGCAGCAGTGGGGGCAGCCTTTGACATTGTGGAAAGCATTCAACAAGACAAGGTACAACCAAACATCCACGTGATTGTGAGGCCTTCAGTGCCGGATAACAATGTCAGTTGGCAAGTGTTTGAGAATGACCAGCAAATCATCCATTTCTTGCAAGAAGAAGCTAAGTTCTCACCAAGAATCAAGAAAATTGAACAGCAGATGGTGACCAAGTGGTACAAATAAGAACTAACAAGCTGCCCAAGGACTTATCACTTTGAGTCCATTTTTAACCCCAATGATCAGTTTAGAAAGGAGAAAGCAAACATTCAGTCAAGAAAGAGGATTCAAAGATCCATCTTGGTAGAAGAGAACAAACCATTGCAAATTGGAAGGATGACAACTGAACAAGAAAGGTATGAGTTCATACAAATGTGCAAGAGTTCCCTGATGTGTTTGCTTGGAGCTATGAAGACTTGAAAGGTTTCAATCCCAACTTAGCTCAGCATACCATCGAATTGGATCCAAATACTAAGCCTGTCAGGCAGAAACAAAGACCAATTAATCCACACATGGAGCCTCTCATGAGGAAAGAATTGGACAAGCTGATTGAGTCAAGGATCATATTCCCAATCAAGCATTCTAGTTGGGTTGCCAACTTAGTTCCAGTCAGAAAGAAGAGTGGGAGATCAGATTGTGTGTTGACTTTAGAGACTTGAATAGAGCCTCTCTCAAGGACCATTACCCACTCCCTTCCATGGAGCAAATATCGTAAGTCAGGTTGGCTGGTTCGAGAAGGTTTTCATTGCTAGATGGATATTCAGGCTATAATCAGATAATGGTGAAGGAAGAAGATCAATTCAAGACAGCCTTCACCACCAAATGGGGCACATATGCCTACAAGAAGATGCCATTTGGCCTATCAAATGCTAGAGCCACTTTCCAAAGGGCAATGGATATGGCATTCAAGGGGTTGATCAATAAAATAGTTCTGATATATCTTGATGACATCACCGTATTCTCCAAAATGCAAAGTGGATCACCTCTTTCATCTGAGGCAAGTATTTCAGAGGTGTAGAAGATTTGGGGTATCATTGAATCCCAAAAAATGCATATTCCTGGCTCATGAGGGAAGGCTTCTAGGCCATATTGTTTCAAAGGAGGGATTGACGATTGACCTAGAAAGAGTTGAAGCAATTCGAGCATTGCCATTGCCAAGTCACAAGAAGGCTCTTCAAAGCTTCTTGGGAAGAATCAATTTTGTCCGTAGGTTTGTTCCAAACTTTACAGCTCTCATAAAGCCAATAACGTTGATGTTAAAAAAGAGCATGGCATTTAAGTGGACATCTGAAGGCAAGGCAAGTTTTGAGGCAATAAAAGAGGCTATATCTCAAGCTCCCACTCTCATCAATCCAGACTTCTCCAAGGGTTTCATGCTATACGCCTTTGGTGGTGGAGACACAATTTCTACAATCTTGGCACAACAAAACAAAGAAGGATTAGAACAACCAGTTGCTTTCTTCAGTCAAGGCTTGGAGGAATACGAAACTAGGTACTCTTTCATTGAAAAGCATGTACTTGCAGTGATCAGGAGTTTAAAGAAATTCAAGCACCTAGTCTCAAACAACAAGATCCAATTATTGGTCTCCCATGCGGAGTCAAGGACTTCCTTCTAAACAAGGATCTGAATGAGAAATGTGTAGGATGGATAACCCGTGTCATGGAATATGACATCGAGATTAAGGTCACCAAACTAGTACGTGGGAAGGGACTATGCGAACAACTAGCCTTGAGTCAGCAAGTTGAAGCAGTAATGGAAAAGAGGTTGTCTTGGTACTACAGATGGTCAAGAACAGAAAATGATGATGTGCCCACTCCTTGTTGGACTCGTAATATGATACACTTCCTACGCATGTGCCTATGCCCTCTAGTAAATGAGCAAAGCGAAGAGGAGATACTTTAGATTACAAGCCATTCCATATGTGTTTGTTGATGGTGTTTTGTTTAAGAAAGACATCAATGGAGTTCTACCGAGGTACATTGGGACAGTCAAATTGAGAGGGTGTTACGATATTTTCACGATGGAGATTCCAGAGGACATTTCACCCACATGAGTAATGTTCTCAAGATAATGAAGAAGGGGTATTATTGGCCCACAAATTGTTCAAAGGATCATTATACATGGATAAGAAAGTGCAAGAAATGTGCACTCTTCACGGAAAAGAAAGACTAGCAACAATTCCATTGCACCCCAATTTTGGTTGACCAACCATTTATGCAATGGGGATTGACTTCATCGGTCATCAACCCAAACTCAAGCCAAGGCCACAAGTGGATTCTCACGGTGACGGACTATTTCACCAAGTGGACCGAAGCAGTAGCGCTCAAAGAGGCAAGTGAGTCTAACATACTAGACTTTTATGAAGAAATAGTGACCAGGTTTGGTGTGCCGGCCACTATCATATCAGATAATGCATTAGCATTCATAGGTTCCAAGATTATAGAATGGGCTATCAAGAATGGAATCTATTTGAGCACCTCTTCAAATTATTACCCACAGGGTAATGGACAGGCAGAGTCCACAAACAAAAAGTTGCTAAGGATCATCAGAAGAACTCTGGATGAAAACCAAAGGACATGGCATACCAAGCTAAAATCAGCATTATGGGCTGACAGGATAACACCAAAGAGGTCTACAGGTAGTTCTCCCTACAAATTGGTCTATGGGAAAGAGGCAGTATTGCCTATATCATTAGAATTTCCAGCATTGGAGCTCATGAAGCAGTTGGAGTTGTCTGAGTTCAAACCAATGGAGGCCAGGTATGCAGAGTTAATGGAATTGGAAGAAATAAGAGAACATGCAGTTCTGATGATTGAAAAGGATCAAACCTTAGTAAAAAGATGGTTTGACAAGAAGGCAGGAGCAAGGACCTTCCAGGAGGGGGACCTAGTTCTGAAATGGGATGCAGATTGGGTGAAACCTGGAAGGCATTCCAAGTTTGATGCCATTTGGAGCGGCCCCTACATGGTCACGAGATGTAAAAGTGGTAATGCCTTCCAATTGTCTGCATTGGATGGAGAAGAACTCCCGATTCCAGTTAACGGAATCCATCTTAAACATCAAGTACTAAAAAGGAAAAGGGTTACCCTTGTAAATATTAGCCTAGATTTCAGTTCCTCTAAGTGCGTATGCACATTGTCTTGTTGTAGTTAGGTTTCTTTTCCCTAAGTGCTTTGGCACAGGTTTTTTCGCTCTCAGGTTGAATTTTACGCCTTGAGTGCTCTCGAGAATGAGTTGCATGGTATCGTGATCGGGATCGTAGATCAAGTTGGCTTCAGGTTATTACTCCATGCCCAATGGATTGTTAAAAGGCCACTGATCTTCTACCTAGGCAGCGTAGGTGACCCCAAAAAGTCACCAAAACTATTATCCAAAATTCCCCCTGTGTAATTTTGATAACATGCATTAGATTGTCGATCCCAGAAGTAGAATGATTCAAGGCCCGAAATCATGTTTCTGGGGTCCCCTGCTTTTCTCTCTAACCCTCCCGTCCAAGAAGAAAACCCAATGTTTTAAAAGTATGTGACAAAGTTGCAAAGAGCCAGCTTGAGGCCAAAATACAGAAAAAATTGGGACTAAGGCAGCCGACTTGAGGACAGTTGGGACATCCGGGCCAAAAAAATGAATTGTACGCGGAGGGGACGCGGATCGGCCGGTTTAAGCGCAAGTCACCCATTTCGGTGGGCGGCTTGAGAAGTTTGTCCCAGGGCCCGGGACAGTTGGGACAAAAGTGCGTGGAGGATGTGAACCAACTGGTTTGGCTGAAACAGAGTACTTTTTTTTGGGACATCCGGGAAAAAGTATGCACGGGACGCGAAGAGCCGAATGAGCCGAGAGCGAATGGGATCCTGCCACGTGTCTTCGTGTCAATGAGGAACAAAGAAGCCCAAATCAGGGGGTTCGAAGAATTTGTCCCAAGCAGATTGGGACAGCTTGGGACAAAGGGACGCGAGGGACGCGAAGAGCTGAAAGGGCCGCCAATGAATCAAAACGTGCCACGTGTCAAAAGGTTGAAAGTTGCCAAGTGCGCCCCTCAGACCCGAACCAATGAAATAGTGCCACGTGTCCAAGTTTAAGGGCCCACAAGGAAATTTCAAAGGAAATCCCGTGAAGGTGGAGGAGAGAGAATTTCTTAGTGAATCGTGAGCGACACGTGTCATCCAAGTGGCAGAGCGTGGGAAAAAATTCAAATATTTTCCCACCGACCCATTTTTGCCTGTTTTTGCCCTAAATCTTCAAATCGCCATATCTTTCGATCCAGAACTCAGATTTTCACGTTCTTTATATCAATGGAAAGCTGGAAAAATTCTCTACACAATTCTAGGGTCAATCTAGCATTTTGGTTCAGTTTGGAGAGAGAAAATCAGGAAACATCTCTGGCGCGTGGTAATGGCCAGTGACGACATTTCAACAACCAAATTTTAATACAATGACAGCTTCACCATTTCTGCTGATACAGTCCGCCATTTTCCTAGGATTCACCACTTCTACCATAATGAGATGAGTTAAATGCAACCTAGAAGTGGTTGGGGTAGATCTGGATTTCCTCTCTTTTCCCTCTCTCATTCTTCCTATATATTGTAAGGAGGGGCTTCTTTCTAAAGGTCGAACATTCTGTTTTGCTCCTCCCTTCTTCTCTTTATCAGGAAAATTTATGGAGTTCGAACCTCCCATTCGAAATTGTAATGCGACTCTACCTCTTGGCATTTTTAGTGTATTGTATCAATCTTTGGAGCAAGTAATACATGTCTGTGGATGATTCTCAACCCTCTCTGTGTTCATTTGCATCCTCCTGGTCTTTCACTACAAATTTTTATTTGGCATGATCTTGCATCACATTTGAATGGTCTGTGTTTATTGGCAAGATAGGTGTTCTTCATTCCTTGGTGCATCACATCTATTAGCTTAGGTTTATTTTTCATGCATCTTCTTACCCTGTCTCCTTGGCAAGTTAGATTAGACTTTGAGTGAACCCTCTGCATTTTTGTGTGCATCTGAATAGAGGAATAGGAACTAGCCTTCTCTGGAGACTCCTTTCTCATTTTTGCAAGTCCCACGCTTGGAGAAAGGATTCAATGTTATGCAATCACACTGGATTCCAAAGCATGATCAACCTAGAAATCGATCAACATCCGTGAAGTGCTTTGTGATTTTGCATTAACACTTACCTTGCCTCTTTCCGTGGCCGATTATCCCTTGACCCAACCTTTGGTGTATCAAAACATACCTAAACGTTCCCGCACCTAACATGTTTCATGTTTCTTGACCATATCCTATATCTTGGTTACGGACTCACTTCAACTTTGTCTCGATAAACCTATCAACCTTAGACAATGTAGAGTTTTCCTGCTCTTTAACCTGGTACCATGTTGTAGTTTATACATGTGCGTGCATTTGACTATTACTACCTTTGACCCTGACCCATTACTTGGATTACCCAAGTGGACCTTTTTCCCTTTTTACCCCCATTTCCCACCTTCCTCTTCATCACATTCACCTTTTATCAAACCACTTACTGATTCTACCTTCTACCTCATCAGTTCCTGGTTTGAGGGGGATCACCTTCACCCACACATGGGGCAACCACATCTTATTTTTTCAGCGTCACTTATCAATACAAGCTATGCAATAAAAGGGGAAAAATGTAGACACCAAAATTGGGTCAGACTCCCCGTGGTCCCTCGTCAAACAAACACTTTGAACACATTAACCTAACCATGGCCCATTCCACCCCCAATCTAATATTAATTTAACTTAATTAATTGATTATCCTCACAATATTTATTATTTAAATATCCTAATTGGGATAATGCCCACATATCCACCTCACCTAAACACCTCATCTAGTCACCATATCACCTAAGACCTATTCTTAGTAAGTTGTCATAACTAACTAAGACCTACCCAAACCCTAAAAATCAAAGCCTACATTCCTCTAACCACATTCCCACATGTTAGAAGGAAGCTTCCATTCTAATCCATGGGGATAAAAATGAACGAGATTCTAGAAAATCAAGGGGATCTGCCTAGTTTAGTAAACCTAGGAAATCCCACCCTAACTGACGTCGGTTACCTAAACTATCGCCGGTTAACCCTGAACCACCGTCGGTTACCATTTAACCCCCAAAACAACCTTATTTCGAGGTTGGCACATTTCTAAGAGATTAACACATCTTTTGAGAATCAGAGACAAAACCAGAGCTATATGCAAGTAACATGAGCATTCATTCATGCATCAGAGTGCCCATAGCCAACACCTGAAGCAACCACAGAGCCACTTTCCTTCATGGGAGCATCTAGGGAAGCGCCTACATCACACCAAGTTCCTTCCATTTGATCACCCTCCATTTCCAACCAGACATCAAGCTCATACAAATAGTAAGTTTTGTTAACCAACACTGGTTCATTATCATTTGAGTAGATTCTTTTACTTTTGTCATTAGTTTTTTTCTCCCATTTCCATTCCCTCGTCATTTACCTCCATGCAAACTTGACCATCCTTTTACCCACACCCTTAAACTACCCATACCTAGATTTTAATCATTCCTGTGCATACCTGAGACCCACACAAATCTTGCCATTACCCTTCCATTTCCATCTAGCCTCAGATCTATCACCCCACCAAGTTTTTATTGAGTTTCTTATACCACAACCATACCGATGCCGGTTAACCACAACTACTATCTGCCACCGGTTAACCTAAACCAACATCGGTCATACCAGACGACGTCAATCTCTCGTGTTTTTGACCGAAATCAAGAACAAAGCTTCCATTCTCTACCCCATACCCAAAACAGCCCTAGAACCTGACCCTAACCAACACCTATACCTTGACAGAGACCTTGACCTCTAGATTCAATCATAGCTTAGCCTGTTGTGAATGAATTTACTTATTGTAGATGAATGAGTTACCTAAATCATTTTAACTAAAGTAGGATTTCCTTTATTGTTTGTATTAAGTTATTTTAAATAGTGGATTGGCAACCATCTAGGAAGTATCACTTTTCTCGATCTAGCATATGCTAGGCGGTCCCACTTCGTATACATTGTTTAACTTTTATTTGTTGGTCTTGTTTTACATTTTAGGTAGTTCCTCCAAGTAAAAGGAAGCTCTCATGATCAGTTTGTGGATCAAAGTCATACACACATAACAACCTACAACCAACATCTTAACAAGTATTCCTCTTAGCCCTTTACCCTTATCTATTTCGTCAACATTCAAAGAAACACTCTAGAATCAGGTGAAACACAAGGCCATCACAAATGAACTCTAAGTTCCTTCCACTAGATCGGGAAAGTATCCTCCAACATCATGTCAAAGAATGCAACTTTCGAAGAAAGAGAAAACACAAATTCAATATAGTTCCATGATGAAAACTTAAAAATATTTTTATTCAAAATTCATTAGCATATAATACATATTAAACAATTTTTAGTTGTGTGCTTCATACTTGGTGGAATCAAGTTTCGGGACAATCCATTTCAGTCTCACAAAACATGGTTACAGAGAGAAACATGTGAAAATATTCGATCAAGGTAATTTTCTACTCTCACAAATCTTAACTTAAATATTTTCTTATGAAACTTGAGAGTGCAAGTAATGAATAGAGTCAAGTTTGGCGGTGTAGGTGGTCTCCAAGTTTCAATTTAACAGATTCAATTGGGATCATTTGTAGGTTTAGAGTGACTTCATGCCCAATGGATATGCCTAGGCTACTAGTTCAAAACATCTAGCAGAAGATTTCCCCATGAGTCACCAAATTGTTGACAATTTTTCCCCATGGGAAAATTGCTAACAAGGTCCCAAAGTGATCCTAAGTTCTCAAGTGGGCCCCACAGGTTGTAAATAGGTCATAACTAGTCTCTAAGGTCTTGGGGAGAATTCCTAGGCATTCAGGAAGTATTCAAGCTAATTTAGGCCATTCAGGGCCATCTTGTTTCATGGTCCCATCATAGTGAAAAAATGGCCTCTGGCCCCCAAAAATGGTGGAAAATGGCCTAACACGAAGAAATTCAACAATTTTTGTGTCCTGGGTAATATTTCCCTCCCCTAGTCAAAAATGTAAAAATTTCCTTTGATGGACTTTAGAGAATAAAAAATCCCTCATTTAGTGGCTAGGTGTAAAGGAGCTCGCTTGGGTAAATTGAGACACAAGGGCTCGTAACACCGAAAGCGAGTCACGAAAAGGTCCGTGGGTGAAAGTAGTTAAGGGTGAAAGCAGTTGAGGGTGAAAGAAGTATACATCGTGTCTAGGTGATGTTGAGTTATTAAATCATGTTAGGTTGATGTGGGAAGGATATCAAGTGAAGTTGAGAAAAGTGGTGAAGAGATATGGCATGAGACGTTAAAGTCGAGTCAAGGTTGAAGTAGACGGATAAAATCATACGCAGAAAAATAGATGAGCTCATTGTGGGAATGGACCAACTTGGTAGGAGTCGACTGAGCCAACTTGCAATGAGTTGAGGAGTAATTGAAGTCTAACCCCAAAGATTTAAGGATTTTGGGGATTCGGCGTTCGGATCTCATCGAGTGAAACAAAAAATTGGCGCCCAAGTTCCGAATAATGAGGTACTAAAATTCCAAAACGTGGAAAGTCGGCATGACATAGCGAGGAATTTTAGAGGTCAACCCTCTTTTGAGGTTTTTTTATTTGGAGCTTGGCGATGAAGAAGTGTGAAGGAAGGATCAATGGCCGAAGTGCCAAAGCCCAAAAGGTTAAAGC
The DNA here is from genome assembly GCA_018340775.1 of Taxus wallichiana var. yunnanensis. NCBI lineage: Eukaryota > Viridiplantae > Streptophyta > Pinopsida > Cupressales > Taxaceae > Taxus > Taxus wallichiana. The sequence continues at coordinate 434,965,428 of CM031237.1, forward strand.
ACGTCTTCGAGAATCAATTTCAAAGTTTAGATTTGGGACTCGGTATCGGAGTTTGGGTTCGGGACTCGTTTCATAGGTTAGCTTCAGGGGCCATTTTTGGGATCAATGTGGTGACAAACTTGAAGTGGTAAGTTGGAGACTTCGAAGAGGCAGGCTCAAAATCCTAAATGTAAGGTAAGTATGTGAAGTGTTGGGTTGTGTTCGGGTTTGAGACATAAAGGACTCTAGGTTTGCATAAAATTAGGAGGGGGAAAATCAGCATGGAATAAACTAACTTGACATGCTAAGGTAGCTCAACAATTTCCAAAATGGCTTGATGAGCTAGAGAAATGGCTCGATGGAGTCCTACAAACCCTAATTTTTCCCAAATTTCAAATTGAGATATCTCATGCAATTTTTATCCAAATTGGACAAACTTGTGCTTTCTGGAAAGGGGATTAAATGAAGAATACAATGGTGAAGACCAATTTCAGTTCCCAAGAGGTTAGATATAGGAAAAATCCTAGTGAATCATCAAGGGAAAATGGTGATATCTTCTAATGCACTCATTCATTTGTTGTAAATTTGACAAATCATCGAAAAGCTAATTTTGAGATCTACAACATGGAAACATTGGATTTTGGGATTTCTAAAGCTCCAAAAATGGAAGAGATGAATTTGTAGGTGAGATCCATTAATGAAGGTAGGGTCATCATGAGGCTACAGGAGCCAAACTAGACAGGGGGTGCAATCATAGTCAATTTCTTCAAGCACAAGGAAAACCATTAATGAAAAAGGAGATTTTGAAGATTTGAATGCACTCATTACAGGATTAAACAATGATTTTTGGAGGATTTTGGAGAAATTCAGGATTTTATTTTCTCTCTCCTCTCCTTCAAATCTTCTTCTATAAATTGTTATGAGGGGCATTGTTCTAATGTTGGATAATTCTACTTTGCACCCTCCCTTCTCTCTTTTCTGTAAGTGATTTTGTGGAGTTCAAACCTCCCATTCAAACTGTAATGAAATTTTTTCCTCTTGGCCATTGTAATGCATTGTATCAAATTTGTGGAGCAATAATATAAGTCTGTGGATGAATTTCAACCCTCTCTTGTGTTCATTGCATTCTCCTAATCTTTCATTGCAATCTTGGTTATTTGTGCATGTTAGATTGTGTTACATGTTTTGATGGTTTGTGTTTAATGGTGAATGGATTTTTGATAAGAAATTGATTTGTGTTGATGTTCATCCTCTTCATTCTTGTTCATTTTCATTCTATACAAGGAAAATTATTCAACATTCCTTTTGGTGTATCACCTCATGTAGATTAGGTTTAATTTCTTGCAATCTTCTTCACCTGTCTCCTTGGCAAGTTAGAGTAGGATTTAGAATAGATCCTCTACAATTTGGATGTGTGTATCAGAATAGAGGAATAGGATCTGACCTTTCTCCGGAGAGATTTCCTGATTGCAAAGTCCCACACTTTGGGAAAAGCTCCATGTTATGCAATCACATTGACTGTCTCAATCCTTCAAATTGCAAACAATCAGGGGTGTTATGATTACGCATCAATAGTAAATAATTTGGTCTTAAGGAAAAAAATGTATAATTCATGTAAGAATTTTTAGTAGGAAGATGAATGTAAATACAAGTTCTTATATGACCTCAAATAGAAAATACAACTCATTTGCTTCTTTAATGAATCTTAATGTTAAATGTTATAAATCCCACTACTAAGGGAATACAAAACGTTTTTGTAGAAATGATTTTATGGAATCTCCCAAAAAGAATAAGAAGTAGGAAACCATGGACAATAAAAATAATTAACCAAATTTTTTGGAAGAATAAGTAGGAGCAAGAAAATAATAAAGAAAATCCATGCTTGTCCGCACAACGTTTCATACACAAAATGAAGGAAATCAGTGGTATATTAATAGGGGTTAATCAAGACACGTGAATGGAGAAAAAGTAAGTTTCTTACCTTGAAATAAGTGAATGGAGGTACTATGAATTTTGGAGACAATGTTATAGTAAGGATATCATGTAAAGGAACTATTATCCTTAACAATGGTAAATCAAAAACTAAAAATGTATTGTATGTTGAAGGACTAAAGCATAATCTTTTGAGTGTGATCCAAATGAGTGATCAAGGGTATACTATCACATTTCATGCTAAAGGATGTGATATCAAAAATTAAAAATAAAAAATTTAGTTTTGATGCTTGTATGATAGCTAATAATCATTATATTCTCAGTGAGATTAAAGGAGAAAAATGCTACATGGGGCAAACATATGAGATCTGGTTATGGCATAGAAGAATGGGCCATATTAATTTTGATAATTTAGTAAAAATAAGTTCCAAGAAAGCTATTAAAGACATGCCAAAGATTACTAAACCAACAAACACTTTTTGCAAGCAATGTTAGTATGGGAAGCAAACAATAGTTACATTCACACAAAGGAGTAACCAACAATAAGGTTACTAGAACTTGTCCATATAGATTTTTGTGGGCCTTAAAGGACTCAAATAATTCAAGGTGAGATATTTTTTATGTTATTTATTAATTATTATTCTAGAATGGCATGGGTTACATTTCTAAAAGAGAAATTTGAACCATTTGAGAGGTTTAAAGCATTCACAATCTTAGTTGAAAATGAAACGAGTAAGAGAATCAAGTGCCTAAGATATGACCATGAAGGATAATTTACCCCAAATGAGTATGAATAATTTTGTGAGAATCACATAATAAAGAGACATTACTTATTGCAAGGACCCCTTAAGAAAATGGTGTTATAGTGAGAAAGAATAGAACAATCAAGGAGATGGTAAGAATCAATGCTAAATGATTCTAAGTTGTATGGTATGTTTTTGAGAGAAGCATCCATCACAAAAATATACATTTTTAATACATGGAAAATTAGAGTAAAAAATAGTGCCTCAAGACACCTTATGAATTATGGAAGGTTCAACCAACAACATTCGAATATTTCACTTTGTTTGGAAGCACATGCTATATAAAAAGAGATGGTGCTAATTTGGGTAAGTTTGATTCCAGATTTGATGAAGGTATTTTTCTTGGTTATTCTTCAAGAAACAAGTCATGTAGATGTTATAATATGAGAACATTTAAGATTGTTGAAAGTGTAAATGTGAAAGTGGATGATATCAAGTATAAAAAGAACAAGACATAAAAAACTAATTATTCAAAGGAAGCAAGCAACTAAGATGAAAATTAATAATTTGAAATAAATCATACAAAAACACCATCCGAATCAGTCCCGAACAACCATTAAATTTTTTTATAGGTGACAAAAACATTGGAGTACAATTTAGAAGAATATTGGAGAATATAGTTAAACATGTAAATTTTTCTTTACTATCAAACATAGAACCTAAGAATTTTATTGAAGAAAGTGAAGACAAGTATTGGATATGAGAAAGGAAAGAAGAGATAAATCAGATTGAGAATACTTAAATGTGGGAAATTTTCCCAAGGCCAAAATATAAAAACATTATTGGAACTAAGTGGGTTTTCAGAACAAGTTGAATGAAGATGGACAAGTTGTAAGAAATAAAGAAAGGTTAGTCTGTAAAGGATATGCACAAGTTAAAGGTATTGAATTTGAAGAAAATTTTACACATGTTTCACGTTTAAAAGACATTAGAATGCTTTTGGAATTTTCTTATTTTAAAAACTTTAAAGTATATTAGATGGACGTTAAATTATCATTTCTAAATAGGAATTTGGAAGAAGAATTTTATATTGAACATCCAAAGTGATTCATTTTATCAGATGATAAGGATTATGTATGTAATATGAAAAATATCTTTATGGAATGATACAAACCTCTAGATCCCGGTATTCAATACTGGACAAGTATCTCAGAAATAAGATTTTAAAAGGGTATTGCTAATAACAATCTTTACATCAAAGATGAAGGTTAGAATATACTAATTGTTTTTGTGTATGTTGATGATAGAATTTTTAGAGGAAGTAGTGGCAAGATGTGTCAAGTGTTTTTATTCAAATTAAAAAGGAATTTGAAATGTCCATGCTCAGTGAGTTTTCTTTCTTTCTTTTTTATAAATTTCTCAATCGACAAAGAAATTAATTTCATAAACTAAGTATGTTAAAGAAATTTGAAAGAAGTTTGGAATGTATGATTGTAAAAAAATAGTACTTATATGGTCACAGGATGTAATTTGGTCAAGGATGATGAGTCTCTTGAAGTAAATTAGGATTATATAGATCGATGATTAGAATTTTATTGTATGTGATAACATCAAGACCAGGCGTGATGCAAGCAATAGGTTTGGTGACACACTTTCAAGTTGCTCCAAAATAAACTCATGTGAAATATGTCAAAAGGATATTTAAATATATGAAAGGAACATTGGATTATGGATTTTGGTACCTAGGAATGAATATTTCCCTCTAAAGGCATATATAGATGCATATTGGGTTGATTTTGTTGATGATAGAAAGAATATAAGTGGAGGATCATTATTTTTTTGAAATATCTTGGTATCCTAGTCAAACAAGAATATATCTTTTGTTTCCTTATCTATAGATGAGGAAGAGTACATTGTAGTGGTGTCATATTGCACACAAGTTCTATGGATGAAGAAAACATTAAAGGACATCAAGGTAGAGTTTGATTTTCCAATTTCCATACTTTGTGATAACACTAGTGCAATAAACATATCAAAGAATCTAGTTATGCACTCTAGAACTAATAACATTCCCATCAAGTATCATTTTTTGAGAGAGAAAGTTGTAGAAAAAAGTTAAGTTGGAATATATTGCCACAAAAGAACAAATTGTTGATATTTTCACTAAGCTTCTTCCAAAAGAAACATTTGAATATCTTATACAAAAGTTGGGAGTGATATCATTCTTATCTAGTCACTAAAGGGAAGCATAAACTTAGGGGAGATCCATAGTGAAGTTATAAAAAGATCAACTAATGCATACTCCAAGAGGAGAGGTTTTTATTTTCCATTGATGATAAAGGGGGAGAGTTAAAGAAAGGGGAGTAGTGCATCAAGAATCATGGAAAAGGAGATTATTGTAGAAAGGGGAATAAGCTATATTCATAAATTATTTCTATGTAAGGTCATATGTTTCCATCAATGACAAAGGGGGAGATTGTTGGATTTATTATCATTAATATCAGAAGATTTTGATATTTGGATTAGATCTTGCCACAACATCTATCGACATGATATCGTAGTGTATCTCATCCGTAGCTCACCTAGTATGCTTGTCAAAGGATTTTATTAAATGGTCCTGGAGCTCGAAGGAACTCATAATAGTGTTAGTCATCTAGAGATAGAATTATAAATGGTTTGTAGCTTACATGAACCTATAAAATTGTTACTCATGTGGAGATAGAATTATAAATGGTCTAGAGCTCATAGAACTTATACTAGTGTTGTCCATTCAAAGTTAGAAGTGTAAATGGTCCGGATCTCGAGGAAATTGTAATAGTGTTGCTAATCTGGAGCTAGAAGTATAAATGTTCGAGCAAGAATCATAAATGGTATGGAGTTCAGAGAAATTCGTGAATAATGTTTCATGTCCATATCTATAAGTATAAATGGTATGGAGCTATAAGAACTCGTAATAGTGTTTGATCATCCGGAGTTAGGAGTACAAATGGTTTGGAGCTAGCAATACATATGGATTGAGTTTGGATCTCATAATGCATCTCGATTGAAGATTTCTTGTAACATAACTCATCTAAAGATAATGTTCTAGGTCTTAAGATTGTAAAAATGTGGTCTAAAGGTTGTGGTTTGTTTGGTCTCGATCTTGTTGTATTAATCCAAATCATGCTCATTCTTGGTGCTAGCATTTGAATCCCATGTTTTCATATTTTGATTCAAAATATGGCCGATTCTCCCCTACTTTGGTGACCCTTCCTTATTTTGGGATTGAAATTTGAATTTTTGGTGGACCTATGTCTATCACATCATCCAAATTCGAGAGGTATAATCAGTATAAAATAGACTTAAGTTATAAAGAAAAAGTGTGTGTTAGTGAAAGAACAACAAACTATTGTGAGGAGAAGGAAGAAAAACAAATGAGAGGAGAAGAAAGAAGTGACTAATGAAGACATCACTTTAAATCTCAAGAAATTTTTTGAGTATGGAATAATAATGAATTACTAAGTGGAAGGAAGAGAAAACTCAAGTAGATTGAAATGTTGGATTGATGAAGAGGTAGGAAGAACAAGTAGAGCATGCAATATGTGAAGTGTGGATCGAGTGAAGCATGTAGAGGTAAAAAAGAAAAGTGAGTGAGGTGTGAACAAGTGTGAGTAGAGAAATTTGATTAGAGTGGATACTAACAATATATCAAGCGAGATATGAATAAGAGAATATAAGATAAGGAAATATTTTTTTTCGGAACTATGAAGTATAAGAAGGAGAGCATTAATATGAAGTAATATGAGTCGATTAATTAGCTAGGTAGGTGCTTGGTATTGAGATTGTTCTCTCCAATGAGTTGGTGCCCACAAATTAGATGATTTGGTGTTTGACATTGGGGATTGCTATCTCCAATGAATAGTTCTCATGAAATGGCTGAGTTGGTGCTCGATATTGAAGATTAGTGTCTCCAGTAGGTTGGTTCCTAAAAAAATTACAAATCAATTGATTTTTTGACTAGATTTGGATAGTAGATTCAAGCAGTCTTTTCTCCATGGTTTTCTCCCAAAAGGGCTTCCACATAAATCATGTGTTTCATAATTATTAGATCTTGTATGAATTTTGTTGTTGAAATGTTAAATTTTTAAGTAAGTGAAAATATTTTGTATTATCGATTCACCCCTCTCTCAATATTAGTGTGTGTTCTTCATACCATATATGCATGATCACCATGAGCTCATGAAAAACCATGAATTGGTATAATAATTACATCATTTGGTTCAAGTGTGTGAGATGCAATCCCCATCAACATAGCCATATTTTCTTGAGCCATTAGAATTACCAAAATTCATATCTATGCTCGCATACAAAACCACTAAGCCAATGGTGAAATAATCAACATTGACCATCTATGGTCATATACACAAGGGAAGGGGAATTTCTTTATGAGCCATTTTGAATCAAATGATGTGAGTTATAATAAATATTGAGTAGAAAGGTACTGACAAGCTACATGAAGAAGAAAAAAACATCCCTAGGTGTAGTGGATATTATTACAATAATGTGGGAGGATGGAGATGAGTGTAACTGCCATGAATTCCTAGTGCGTGAACTCAAAAAAATCATGAAGGTTACTAAAACTATGGGAAAAGTGTTTATGTATTAATGGTTGATCTGTCGACATTAAAATTTTCCTCTCAGTAATTTCTATTTTATTAATGTATGTATTAGGAATAGGATGTTGTTAAGTATAATTAGTAGTGGCGTCATAGAAGATAACGGCACACAAGATAAGGTGTCGCCAATAATGTAGAATACGGTAATGAATCAAAGTACAATAGGAATGTTGTAAAAAGTAAATATTTGTCGTAAGTGGTCCGGTAATGTTAAAATGTCAAAGTTGGGATAAGTAGAGAAGTAGGGTCTACATGATTAGGAATTAGAAATATTATATTTGTAATAAGGACAAAGAGTGATGTCATAAATATTTTGTGTATTTTATTTGTGGAAAAGTCTAAAAGGTGGAACCCATGTGAGATGATAAGGTTTATCTTATCTTAGAAGATAAGCCTACATGTAAAGGCAAGAGTTTAGGCATGGAATATGATTGGCCGGAAGATATTTCCTATCCTATCTTAGAGATAAGGTGGATAAGCCTGAATTCCTATAAATAAAGAGGCCACCCCCCCTCATTTAGCATAGAGAGTAGTGAGAAATATTGTATGAGTAAGTGTGTAAAGGAAGCCATCATTTTGAAGGTGTGTTAAAGAAGCCATTAAGAGGTGTAATTGTGAAGTTTCTCCCATAGTTATTGTTTGAAGGCAAGTGAAGTTAATAACACTTGAAGAACCTCATGGGTGAGATTGTAACAATTTCATGTTGATATTATAATTTACACTGATATTTCAGATTTATCATTATTCCTTCTTATCATAGTCTATGGTATTCTTGTGTTATGTTTGTTGTTGTGTTTCCAGATTACATCCACCAAACTAAGAGTTGTGCATTAGTTAATAATCATAGCACGAGGAGTTCCCGGTGAAGAATTATCATAGTGCCGGATTGGTGTTGACATTTTGGTTCCATTTCAGGACCATTCCTCGTTGGTGGATTTTCTAGAGAAATATTCCCACTTAGTCAAAAAACATTTGGAGGGTAACCTTGTTTTTACTGTGCATAGTAGTTACCATGGTAAAGTCACTTTTTGCCGTGAATAGTATTTACCGTAGTAAAGTCACTTTTTACTGTGAATAGTATTTACCTGCAAAGAAACTTCAATTTTTACTTGTGAATAGTGTTTACCACAAAATGTTAGTTTTACAAAGAACTTCACTTTTTACTGTGAATAGTGTTTACCACAGTAAAGTCAGTTTTTACCACAATAAGTCAAGTTTTACCATAGTTTACCGTGGTCATTTCTATTTTCTATTATAGTGATTCCAATTATTTGTGCACATAAGTCTTGTTTATTGTACTTGTGGGTTGGTATTTCACTGTGGTTACTTTTGGAAATGGGGAAGATTCCTATTTTTTCAGCCCAATATAATGAAGATGCTTCCTCTTTCATTCAAGAGTGTAAATGATCTTGTATTTGTAATGGCCTTATAAGAAGGGAACAATGGACTGAATTTTTCCTACCTTTTTGGATAGTTCACCTTTAGGTGGTTTGAAACACTAGGTGATAATGTGAAAAACTCATGGGATTTATTAACCTAAAGTTGTTTTGAAGAATTTGGTGAACAATGAAATATGCGAGATCTCATGATCGATATCACAAAGCTAGCCCAAGGAGAGAAGGAGAAGATCAGAGACTATCATGCTCATGTTCTAGAGTTAAGGAGGAAGCTCGATGCCTAGATCTGAAAGGAAGGATTAGAGGATGGGTTAATGAATGGCATGGATAATCTCCTTTGTAAAGCACTTCATTCTTGGGATGAAGCCGGATATCGACAACGAGTGAAGTATGACCGCCCAACCACCATTGAACAAACAAAGGAGATTACAAGAAGGCAAGAAGAAAGCATGGAAGAGGAGCCCAAAGAAATTGTTGCTAAAGTAGAGCCTACACCAAAGACACTTTGGTTCATAATCCACAACCACTCTCGGTGAGCAAAAATCCTTCTCCTAGTACATCTACATCGAGTATGAAGATCTTCTCAGAAGATGGGTCGATTAACTATTAATCTTCTTGAAGGAAAAGAATTTGGTTCTCGGGGAGGAGATAGAGGTGTAAAAGAAATGTTTCTGAAGTTGTATGTTATGGTTGTTATAAAAGGGTCATTATAAGTATAATTGTCCAGATAGAGCTTCTACATCTGGTACAAGAGATAATGATAAAGGGAAAGCACCTGTGAATTCTTTTGATGTAGTAGATAAGAGCATAAATAATGAAGTAGATGTGTTTGTAACAAAAAGAAAGAAAGAAAAAGATAACCAAGATGGAAATGATCCTAAGAAGATGAAAGGAGAAACTAGTAAGAAACATAGGAGAAGAAAGTTGGGTGTGCAGGATTTTTTGATTTCACAGGGACAAGGACCATACTCCATCTTAGACAATCTGTCCAAAAGGCCTGCAAATATTACATATGGTCAACTCTTGGCTATGTCTTCTGAGAAGAGGTGGGAGCTGCGAAGTGGACTCAATGCTCAACAAAGGAAGGAGGTTGAGGTCCCTATTTTGGAGACGGCGGATCCCTATGCTCCACAAGCTAGGTATTATGTAATGGTATTTTAATTCATGATGTCTTAGTTGATGGAGGTGCTGCATTAATGTAATGACCGAGTCTATAATGAATATGTTGGGTTTAAAATTGATCGCCCCTCAACACTTATGTTAAGGTCATTAAATAAAAGGAAAAACTAAACCGAAAGGTGTAGTCTCAAATGTGGCAATATTTGTTATAGGTGGTGTATGTGTGGTAGACGTTCGTGTGATGAAAAATGGTATTGTTGCGTACCCCAATGTTGTTGGGAAGACCATGGCTAAGGAGAGTTCATGCAAGAAACTAATGGAATGAAGGCTTCATGACACTTGGACGTGTAGAGAGAGGGTGAAGATAAACGTGATCCCTCGCCATCATAAGGCGTAACTCGTGGATTCAAGTGATGAAACCGATGATTGGACATCCTCTGATTACTCGAGTACTAGTGAAGTGGACACTGAAGATGAAGAAAGTGAGGTTGATGTTTTGGTCATGGATATCCTTCTAGTCACACCGACTCATGATCCCATAAAATTATCTAAAGAAGAAATTGATGATCGTATCCAACAAATAAAGATTGGTGATGTTGTGATGGAGAGTGAGAAGGAATCCTACCTCCAGCTCTTTCAAGGTACATACACATATTCACTTTTGATTACAAGGAACTCCATCAAGTAAATTGGGTAGAACATTCTATTGAGCTGGTAGATGGTGCTAAGCCCATAAAGAAAATGTCATATAGAATGAATCCTAATTTTTCCAAGACTGTAAAAGAAGAAATAGATAAGTTGCTTGATGTAGGATTTATATTTGTTGTGGAGAATTCAGAATGGGTTTCTCCCATTGTGATCTCAATAAAAAAGAATGGGAAGCTACACATTTTGTTGATTATAGGGAGCTCAATAAGGAAACAAAGAAGGATCATTACCCTCTTCCATTCTCGAGATCAGATTTTAGACGAAGTAGTTGTCCGAGTGCTTTATAGTTTTTGATGGATATAGTGGATACAACCAAGTTCGTATAGCAGAGAAAGATCAGTTAAAGACCACGTTCACCACTCCTTGGGGAACATTTGCTTATAGAGTTATGCCTTTTGGGTTGTGTAATGCTCCGAAAAGCGTTCCAACGCTTGATGAATAGGGTGTTTGAACCTGCATTGGGAACTTCATCGAGTATTTTTGGATGATTTTTGCATCTATGGGAGCAAGATGGACCACCTGCACCAGATGGAGACAACATTTCAAAGGTTAGATGAAGCACAAGCATCACTAAACCCTACAAAGTGTGTCTTTGGATGTTCTAAAGGTGTTTTGTTAGGGCATGTTGTATCCAGAGATGGTATTGGTACTTTGATCCCGATAAATTTTCAAAAATCAAAGAGTTACCATTTCCTATGAATAAGTAAGTTGAGATCATTTTTAGGCCATGTGGGTTACTATAGAAGGTTCATCAAGAATTTATCAAAGATTTCACACGACCACTAACCCGAGTTCTTGAAGGATGTTACTTATGAACCGAAATAAGCGCATGAAGCTTTTAAACAATCAAGGAAGCCCTGGTGTCTTCCACTTTTAAAGAATCCAGTTGGTGCAAGCCATTCATTGTGTATATCTGATGCCTCAAATGCAGCACTAGGAAGTACTCGAGCCAAAAGGATGAAAATGGGAATGATCATCCAATTTACTTTGGGAGTATTTAAGGTAAATTGTCTTAGTAATCGAAAAGAGGCTCTAGCTATCATTTTTCTTTGTAAAGAAGTTTAGAAATTACTTGTTAGGGTAGAAATTTATAGTTCTAACAGATCAAGGAAGCCACTTCATTAATGAGGTGGTAGAAGCCCTAGTCAACAAGTTTTCTATTAAGCATAGGAAGGCAACAACATACAAGCCAAGCACAAATGGACAGGTGGAATGAACAAATTTTGTGTTGTGTCAAATTCTAGCAAAAGATGCAGCCTTGCAGGTACATAAGTGGGATAAAAGGATTCATGCAACATTGTGGGCATATAGGGCAACATCAAAGTCAGCAACAGGATACTCCCCATTTCAGTTGGCTTATGGCATTGATCTAGTTCTTCCTATTGAGTTTGATATTCCCACTGTGAGAGTTATGAAAAATGAAAGGATGGATGAAAGTGATTCAATAAAAGAAAGGTTGGTACATCTTCATTTGCTAGAGGAAATGAGGGAAATAGCGAAGGATACAAGCTATAAGAAGAAAATGAAGCAAAAGGAATACTTTGATCAAAAGATCCATTGGTCTCCATTTCATGTGAATGACTTGGTTCTAGTATATGATTCTAGATACAAAAAAAAGAAGATAGAGAAAATTTCTTCCAAAGTGGATGGGGCCCTACAAAATAGCAGCTTGTGCATGAAAATGGTACATATCGACTGGAGGAATTAGATGGTACTCCCATTACAAAATGGGTCAACCATGACAAGTTAAATATTTTCCAAGCACCAGCTTCAGAATGTCCATAAGAGTCTACTCCGAGGACGGAGTAGAAGTTAGGAAGGGGGAAAATGTCGACATTAAAATTTTCCTCCGTAATTTCTATTTTATTAATGTATGTATTAGGAATAGGATGTTGTTAAGTATAATTAGTAGTGGCGTCCAATAGAAGATAACGGCGCCGTCATGGTGCCACCAATAATGTAGAGTACGGTAACAGTCAAAGTACAATATGAATGTTGTAAAAGTAAATATTTGTCGTAAGTGGTCCGTAATGTTAAAATGTCAAAGTTGGGATAAGTAGAGAAGGGTCTACATGATTAGGAATTAGAAATATTATATTTGTAATAAGGACAAAGAGTGATGTCATAAATATTTTGTGTATTTTATTTGTGGAAAATTATAAAAAGGAGGAACCCATGTGAGATGATAAGGTTTATCTTATTCTTAGAAGATAAGCCTACATGTAAAGGAAAGAGTTTAGGCATGGAATATGATTGGCGGAAGATATTTCCTATCCTATCTTAGAGATAAGGTGGATAAGCCTCGAACTCCTATAAATAAAGAGGCCACCCCCTCATTTAGCATAGAGAGAAGTAGTGAGAAATATTGTATGAGTAAGTTTGTAAAGGAAGCCATCATTTTGAAGGTGTGTTAAAGAAACCATTAAGAGGTTTAATTGTGAAGTTTCTCCCGTAGTTATTGTTTGAAGGCAAGTGAAGTTAATAACACTTGAAGAAGCTTATGGGTGAGATTGTAACAATTTCATGTTGATATTATAATTTACACTTTGATATTTTAGATTTATCATTATTCCTTCTTATCATAGTCTATGGTATTCTTGTGTTATGTTTGTTGTTGTGTTTCCATATTACATCCACCAAACTAAGAGGCGTGCATTAGTTAATAATCATACACGAGGATTTCCCGTGAAGAATTATCATAGTGCGATTGGTGTTGACAGATCATGCTTATATTTTTACACATTAGAGCACACCAAAAAGGTATACTTGAATTTAAAGATGTGTATTACCCACATGAGTAGTTTTCCCACTTCATTCCATCCAGCCATACACAACATATGAAGACATGTAGAGTATGGGAAACTACTTCAAGATGATAAGGGATACACTCAACACAAACCCCTACATACCAAAGGAAGTACATGCATACACAACTCCATATGGCAAGATGATCTTTTATATAATGGGATCATATTACAATCTAAAGGAGATAACACCAAGAATCTAAAGAAACTCCCATTCTTCATTTACATGGAGATAGCACAAGAAAATCTAAATAGGATTCATAACATGATTTCCATGAATGTACAACCATTACTCAATGAGAAACCAACATAATCAATGGTGAGAGGCCTACAAAATGGAGGAACTACACAACCATAGGTTAAAGTGCAATCCAAAATACAAACATAAGTCCAAAAAGGGAGTAAGGATAAAGGAAATAAAGTGGCCACTATGCAAGCTATGAAGAACCAAGTGTATGTTAAAATAGACCCAATATTTTCCATTTAGTTTGTTGACCTAGATTTTGACAAGTTGAAATTCAAAAGAGATAAAGTGAACATAATAGATGTTGAAGACATAGGCACCAAGATGTATAAATAGTGAAATATTTGAATCCAAAAGAAAATCCTACATATGTAGTGAAAAATTCACTCATGTTGCACTCTCTCATGATGAATATAGGCTAGGAGGATGTCACATAGATTAACTAATGAAAAAACCATCTAGAAACTCAAGGATGAAAGAGTTGATCCTAAAGTTCAACCATTATTACAAGAGATCAAGGTGCAAGACTTTGATGAATAATTCTTGGTTAGACCTCTTAAGAAATGGAGGATGGATACCAACCCATATAAGTTAGTAGGAATATCACCATCACAAGGAGAGACAAAACTTCTAGGTTGGGGAGTTAGCGCTATAAAAGGGCCTCACTCACATAAGAGGAGATAGTGAAACAAGCTACCACGTAGTAGGAAAAAAAAGTTTCCAAGAAAGAGAAGAACATACATAGAAGTGGGAGATATCTAAGGTGCATAAAAGGATTTGATAGTACTAAAATCTATGCCATGTAATAATAAATGGTACACCTTATCCTCCCCCATCTCTACACAATCTAAATACTCCTCAAGAATATGGAAAACAAGAGGAAGCATCTACATAATTAATACAAGTAGACCCCATGGCTAAAATTATTATTAGGTAATCGATTCTAGAGTAGTATATAAAACTATGTGTAACCTTAAAGCGTTAAATGAAAATAACAAGAGGAATGGGATAAAAATGGAAAGGAATAAGAGATTAAGAAACAAAAACTAGAAACTACACAAATCAAATCGCATAAATCCATGGAAGAAAATACAACCCATGAGGAAGATCATAAGAAGTATAAAGAGGATAAAGAGAAACAAGAAGCATATGCAAAGGCCAAGGCTAAGGAAGAAGAGAAAGTAAAGAAACAAGAAGAGGAGAAGAAAGATGAAGAAAATAAGAATAAATATGAAGAGAAAAGGATATCGAATAAGAAAATGCCATAAAATATAAAGAGGTATAAGATTAAAAGGCCAAGGATGCACAATACAATGTAGAAGAAATTGTTAAAGTGGATATTATGTTAAGAAATATTTGTGTTAGTGATCACATTTAGGGTGAGAAATAATATTTTGTTACAAAACTTGAGAACTGGAGTCAACTCTATTAGGGTTTGCTCCACGCGCACTTGTCATTCCGCGCCTCTTCAGGCTCTGTGGGATAGTAATACTATCGCTTTTTTAAGGTTTATCGCCCTCTTAGGACCTCTATATAATGAGTTATTCCACTTCAAGCCCAGTTGTTAAAACCGTGGTCAAGATAGTGGAGCTTTGAAAAATGGCACCGCATCAAAACGCCCTCGAAATTCGTCCCAAATTTTTTTCATGAGGTAATGAATCTCCTCCCAATATTTTTTACCTATTCCTTATTTTAATGTTACTTGTCAATGGTTGGAAAAATATGTCTCATAGGGTACTTCCTAGGTCTCATCCCCTTGAAATCATGCTCAAATCTTGGGTTAACTTCATCTGGACTCCTCATGGCATCAAGCTTGAGAGCATACAAAATATAACCAAAGGTTTTTTCTTTTTCACTTCTTTGACCCATCTAATGCCCCCAAAACGTTTTCCCGATAGGCCACTTGGTATTTTCATAACTCTTTACTAGTCCTATCTCCATGGACCAAATATTTTTTGTGTTTGAGTATGTTGCACTTAAAGTGCTAGTTTGGGTGAAATTTCATGGCCTACCCTTTCCTTGTGCTCATTTCTTCCAAAAAATTGCTTCTTCCATCAAGAGGGTGGTTTATTTCAAACCAAAACATTTTTTACAACACTCATCTGTAGAAGCATGTCCGTGTTGAAGTTTATCTTTGTTAGGAACTGAAATATTTTTGGAAATTCAGATGGGAGACATGCATTACTCCCAATGTATCTTATATATCATATTTCCTAATACTTGCTTCCGGTATTAGGAATCTAATCATAAGATCAAATATTGTCCTCTTTATGTCCCTCACAATCATCTAGCATATAAGGTGGCTTCAGAATGACCAAACCCCCTGGGAGGAGGGATGGTAAAAAAAAATGGTGGCTGGAAAAATAGGAATAAACCTCAACAACCAAAGGCCTTGGTTCAAATGGCCACAGTGAACAATTTGTTAAGGAACAACCCCATAGCCCACAAGCTAAAGAGACAATTGTTGCTAGAACTCGCAAGTCCAGCTTACCTAAATTCTCAAACATGCCCAACGTGGCCTCGGTTCTCATGGACTAGACAAATTTTATTCGTAATGTCGCCATTCATCCGCAACCACCGCCATTGTTAACCAACCAATTGACATGGTCCATCCAAAAGGGCCCAAAGTCCTTCTCGCCACTCCCGAGATCATAGCCCATGCAAATGTGGATTCTATGGAGGAATACAACATTGAATATGCCAGAAAATAAAAATTGAACTGCAGGATTTCTTGAAGCATAACAATGCTCAATTCCTGCAAAACCAGTTTGATGCCTTAGATGGCTTGGATACAGAGGGTGTGGCCCTCAACCACCATTTCCCATGAATTTTTATCCTAAAACATGTGGGGTATTACTGACTCCAATCCCAAGTTTATTATTCATGATGCCTAGAAAAAATTGCCAATTTAGATGTGTTATTTTTTTAGGAAGTGAAAATTTTAGGTTTACAGTTATATATGGTTTGTAAATCCATCTAGCCTAATAGCCTAAAGCATTCTAGTAATCATGATGGAGGGAATTGGGGTTTAATTTCCCATTTTGACCCAAAATGGCAGCCCTTTTTTAGATCATGGTGTCGAGTCCACTAATCATGCAATATGGGTCCTATTTATTATTGATGGCCGCCCTTTTGGCCTCATTAATATTTACTCCTCTAACAATACGGGTGAAAGGGCTGATATTTGTCATTGGATCGCTTGATCAATTCCGATGATTATTAGGTTATAAGTGGTGATTTTAATATGGTTGAGTTTCCCAATGATAAATGTGGGCACATACCTATGTGATGGACAGATGGAAAAAGAGAGGCGTGGTTTTCATGCGCAATAAGTTTGGGTTTTATGACCCTAATGCCTCTCACACTCCCACCTCTAAACTTGGTTCACTTGGTCCCACTTTTGAGGAGGATCGATCGTGTTCTTAAATGGCTTGACAGAGCTATGTTGTCAACTCAAATTTTTTTAGTTTTCCAACAGTTATTCCTAACCTATAGAGATCATGCTTGAATTTTTCCTTTCAGGACCACTCCCTCATTTAATTTCGCATCACTTGGCAAGATAGGCACAATTTTGGTCATAAAAGCCAAATTTTTTCTTAATACTACCTTGATGCAACATGGGCCCACTCTCAACCACATTAAGTGGGTGTGGAATCTATCCCCTCAGCCAAGTCATTGTCGAACTTTCATCCACCTATGCATGACATGTCAACTAGACTCAATGGTAGGAGGATGTTATGACTTAAGACTACTAATTTCCTCGAAATCTATGGCCGACAAATTGGCTAAAATTAGGCGCCGCTCATACTCCACTCTTAGTCGAGCACTAGGTGGTAATCCAAGGAAACCCCTTCTCTGAAATTTTACAACTTCAAGTGGTAGAGCTTTGCTAAAGAATTCAAATTGATAATAGTTAAAATGCTCAGAGGAGCTCAAATTCATGCCCACATGTACTAACTTAATATTGGATTGGTTGTCAAAAAGAATTCTTTCTTTCCCTCGAGATAAAAAACCTTATCAAAAATTTTGCCATCAATGATGGAAAAATTTGGGTTATGACACCCTAGATCATTCTCTAGGCATTTTTTCAACATTATAAGATGGTGTTTTAAGATCAACTTGCCCTCGAAGTGACAAATAACTCTCAACCAATGTCTAGTTGTTGTGACATGCAAATCTCTCTCCCACTTAGAAGGTGGTATGGGACCACATGCTTATCATTGATGATCTACATGAAGTAGTCACACAAATGGCCAATGATAAGGCCCCTGGTTACGATGGTTTCCCTTGCAGAGTTTTAAAAATCACTATGGGACACTGTCGGCTTGACCTTCTTCAGGTCTATCTCGAGGGCTTTCATAACCGATCACTTGGTCCACCTAGCAACAAAGGGAACATCAAATTTATCCCTAAACCTAAAGATCCATAGTAAATCACTAGTTGGCAACCTATTACCTTGTTGAATGTCTCATACAAGATTATTGCTAAGGCTCTGGCTATTCGGTTGCATCATATCCTTCATGTTTTCATCCAACCAAAACAAACTGGGTTCATTTAAGGGCGTTATATTTTGGACAACATCATTTTTGTTTGGGAAGGATTGGAATGGGTGCACAAGATCTAGTCAATATGTTATGTTCATTAAAATTTACTTTAAAAATGATTGTGATTGATTGAATGGCCATTTATGCTTGTCATGCTTCAAGCCCTCGGATTTGGCCCCATTTTTATTCAATTTGTTTGGATGCTTTTTGTCAATGTTTCTACCTAGATATCCATTAATGGCCATAGTTTTGAGTCTTTTGGTTTGTTCTGTTCCATTCACCAAGGGTTCCCATTGGCACCTACACTTTATGTTCTTACTTGCTAAAGGCTTTGGGTATCTTCTTTGGCGTAGGCCAAATCCCAAGGGCTTGTTAGGGGAATCATGCTACCTTCTGCGAATCATTCTCAATTGCTTAATGGTCACTTCACAGATGACTCTTTCCTTACTCTCATTGAGGACGAGACCAATATTTGCAATGTTATGAATTGCCTCAATATCTTCTATTTAGCCTTTGGTTCTTTTATTCAATGACGAAATGTATGTTACATGTAATCTTTCCTCCTGCACCCACTTGGCTGGACTCATTTGAGTGTAAGATTCTTTCCCACAGTGAGATTTTTAAATTCCCTAGTATTCCCCTTTCCTTTCAAGCATCACCAAAAGAGATTTGGCAGTATGTGATTCAACGGGTGGCCAAAAATTGGAGTACTAGATCACGATATCATGTTGTCTCCGTAGGAAAATTTCAGTTTTTTCCAAATTCCTTACTACCACCTAAGTTTAATATTCGTTGTGTTAGGTGCCTTCCAAATATTCTATTCAGAAACTGGAGAAGCTCCCCAAATCCTTTCTTTGGGTTAATGTCTCCACTTAGAAAAGGCTTTCACAGAGTTGCGTGGGAAATGTTTTTCCTTCCTCATGATTCTTGGGGTTGGGCCTTATACACATCAATGAAAATGGCAGTACTCTATGCAAAATGGATAATTTTATGCATTGAGGGCCCCAAGCATGGAAAGTGATTTTGCGCCATGGCATCAAAGAGTTCTCACCCTATGGCCACCCCTCCTAAAGTCTTGGGGTTTATCATTCTTCTCATTTCTCTTGTTCCTATTAAAGTTGTGGGCACCTTTGTGCTCAAAAGTATCTAGAAAGCATGGGAATGCATCAAACCATGGCTAAAATGGAAAGGAAATGGATTCCGTAATGGTCTTTACATCAATAAAAATCTCTATGGTGGTCAGCCTATCATTCAAGCTCAAGATCGGTGTCTTGCGAAATCCTGGAATTCCTACTTTAAGATTTTCAAGTGCATAATTCATACCATCCAAGATTTGTTCTCTAAAACACTCTCAATCCTAGTATTCTTGGCCCAATCTTAAAGCTCTTTTGGTTTACCACCCACGATTGTGCTAGCATTACTAATATCATCAACTCGCTCCCAACCATATGCTACATAAAATTTCAGTGCAGCCCTCCCGCCCTTGGTAGATGGACTGGAAGTGGTGCTTTGATACCCCATTTTGCAATTACTCAACCAGTAATGGTTACCATTGGCTCTCCCCACATTTTCCCATGGTTGAAAAACTCAACACTCGTAGGGGTGTATTCTTCCCCATCATGTTAGGGAAGGATATTTGACACTGTTTGGTCTGTCTATGTGGAACCAAAAATTACTCATTTTCTTTGGTGTATTCTTCACCAAGGACTTCATATTGGCTCTCGTCCTAGTTCAAATTGGGGCCTTGTCCCCAAATGTTTATTTTGTGGCCACTTGGAAACCTTGATACACCTCTTCTGGTACTTCCCCAAAGCACATCACACATGGAATTGGATTCATTCCTTCTTCTTCCCTCTCATACCTGAATGTTTTACCTAAAACACATTCTTCTAGGAGATAGCCCCATAATTCCCGCATATGTTTTCCCATATTTGACATGTTATCGTAGGGGAAATTTTTTTGATATGGAAAGAATAAAGAACAAAATTCTTTTTCTTTGCTAATAATGAAGTTGATCGGTAAATTTCAATGTATAACAAATCTATGGTTATTTCCAATGTACTTTTGCAGATTCAAGTCCAGGCTAATAAATTTTCTCTCGGAGGTGGAACATCTCTAGACACTTTTGTGTCATTGGGGTGATACCCCATGTAATGTCTCCAGGAACCACCTTGCCTTTTGGTGTTCTCCACCATGTGTGGCGGCGCCATCCCCGTGGAAGTCATTGGAGCCTCTCTCGATGGTGTTCATTCATCATGTTCTCACCACTCTTTACACCCATCAACGGTAGAGTGTTTCCCCTCCAATTCACTAGCAAGGTTGGGGCTCCCCCATGCTCCTCAACCTCGATGGGGCTCGTCGGTGGCTCTTGATCCACGCACCCATGATGGTTAGAACCTGCCACCTCCACCCCCGTTGCCTTTGGACAAGTTCCCCGGATTCCTCTTTTCATCTCTCCCACGTAGGTGACAGCTGAAAATGAAGAGGAGGCCCCTAGTGGTTTGGGTATGGATATTTGTGACATTGACAAGGACCTCCCTCGTCCTTGTTGGCATGATGATCAAGATCCTCCTCTTACTTGTCTTTTTTTACAATGAAACTTGATACTATTTCTTCTATTTTGATGTATTCCTAGGCTTTGCCTAGTGTTTATGTTGTTCTCCTAGGCTTGGCCTAGTTTTTTTGTGGTTTTGGGGTGTGCTCTCATACCACCCGCTTTTTGTTGAAATTTATCTTATATATTATTGCATTTAATATAATATAAGATCTTTTTCATCAAAATAAATTATTGGTAGTACATGAGAGTAGGTATGTCTCGTGAGGGAGATAATAAATGTTGTTGACAAACCTGTCTCGATTTAGTGTGAGAAGTTTGTGTAGTGGTTATAGGATAATTCCTATACATGTATTATGTTATTGATTAAACATGGAATTAAGAGTGACTAAAGCTTGAGCATTTCTCTCATTTTATATTGGAGTGAGTTTTTGGCCTCTGGTCTTCGTCTTAATAGATCTAAGTAGTGTAGACTACATTTGAAAGATATTCTATTCGACGAGCATTTTTTTGTTGACAAGCGGAGGAGTTGTGAAGACCATGAGAAATCCTGCTATCATTTATTTGTATTAGATATGTATTTATATTCTTGTTTGGTGCAGCAAGACGTATAAAGTTTAATGAGAGTATATATGGATATGTGTATATGTTTATATAAATACTGTAAAATGGTTTGGGCATTTAATCTATATGAATGATTTCCAGATCCCAAAGCGAGTCGTAAAAGGAATGAATTCAAAAATTGAGTACAAACATTGACTGCATAGAAAATTCCCTTCCAAAACTTTCCTGACACGATTTACATGTCTTGGTTCAAATAACTTGATTTAACTTCTATCTAAGACGATTGGAGATTGGAAAAGTTCTTATAAAACTGAAATTTTCTCTCAAGATCCTTACATTTTCCTCATGGCTCAATATTCTCTACACGAGCTCCTACCATCCAAAACAGGTCCTAGGATCAGTTTACCATTGTAGTAAGGTTAAAAATATAGGAGAGAGCCTTGCTTTGGTTGAACTCGACGAACAATAGTAGTTTCATTGAGAAATTGGGTCTTATGCATTTAAAGTCAGATTTGAAGTCTTTCTAAACAATGACATACCTGACTGTTTGATTATGTTTGGATCTTAGGTCTTGGATCCATCAAGACTCTACAGTCTGATCCTTTAAAGGATATACTTGTGTGTACTTGGATCCATGGCTCATGAATCACAACTCGATTTTTCTCAAGAGCTACTAAAAATTGGATGATCCGTTTTCAAATTTCTCCTGAGCGCGCCTCTACTCTGTAGACTTGGCGCATGCACCAATTGTTTTATTCCTCTCCCAGATATGACGCCTCCAAATTTTATGTAATTGGGTGAAGTTTTTCTTTATTTTAAAAATAAACTTGTGAAAAGTTCATTCACATGTGATATTGGGTTTTGAGAAGTGTTATTTTGGAGAAGATTCCTCTTTAATGGTTTTAAAGGTAATCTCTCTCATTTTTTTTTGAATATAATATTCCTATGTTGGAAAATTTGTGAAAAAGAGATATAGATTTTTTGTTTAAAAATATTTGGGAAAGGACACATTATCGGTTAAAACTAATGTCTTAAGTGGTTAACATGGATAGATTAAATTCAATCGAGAAGTATGAAGGAAAAGACTTTCATACATCGTATATTCAAATACAATTATTACTAATTGAAAGAGATCTTTGAGGAATCATTGATGGTTTCATGGAGAAACCAATAGATGTTGACGATCTCAACAAATGGAAGATCAAAATCCTTGGATACCATCGGACTAGGCTTGTCAAATACCTATTTGCATCATGTGGACTTCAAGAACTATGTAGAATAAGTCTAGGAATCATTAAACACCTTGTTTGTGTCACAAGTTGGTAATGCAAAAATTACAATGAAGAAAAAATGTATGGATTAAAAATGGAAGAAGGGCGAGATATAATATCTCACATTAGCAACTTCCATTCTTTAATGACCCAGCTTAGCTATCATAGATGAACCTATACAAGATAATGAAGAAAAAGCCATATTACCATATAACATGCTTAGCAATATGTCCAACATGGTGTTTACTCGTAAATTTAATCCAACTCGAAAACATTATATAAAATATTCTTGATGTGGGAAGTAAGGTTATAGAGGAAGAAGAAGTGTTGGGCAGTATAAAGCTCAACACTTCTTACAAGAGATCAAAACATGTTAAAAACAAATGTTTCTATTGTAAGAAGCCATGGCATCTCTTTTTCAAGAAAGAGGAAAAAAATCTCCTCGATGGAAATCTACATGACAAGGCCATGGTAAATGAAGAATATAACCAGAAGAACACACTTCCCATGCTATCGATGAACACTTTCCATGTAATGAAGAATTTCTATACTAATCTAGTCTACAATTGTATGGTTTGTTTCCTCTCCCCATGTCAGCATTAAGGGGGGAATGTTAAAAAATATTTGTGTTAGTGCTCACATTTGTGGTGAGAAATAATATTTGTATTAGTTAAGTTATCGATGGTAGTATGTGAGAATAGGTATATGTGTGTGTGTGTGATAGAATAAAGGTTGTTGAAAACCTACCTAGATTTAGTGTGAGAAGTTTGTCGAGTGGTTATATTATAATTCTTATAAATATGTATCATACTATAAATTTAATATTGAATTGAAAATGACTAAAACTTGAGCATTATTCTCATGAAAAATATTAAAACATCATGAAGAAGGAACCATCAAAATCAACGACATAAGAATAGAAGAAACAAGAGAAATTAGAAGAAGAACATACTACGACACTAGAAAAACACATTAAATATTCCCATACAATGGACCACTACACTAGAACTTCCATTAAGTTCCACACAAATCGAGCCTCAAGTTTAGAGCAGCCATCTATAAAAGAAACTGCATAAGGGGATACACAAACATTTTGGTGGGTGTCACAATTAGCTATGTAAACATGAAAGTATAAGATGGCCCTCCCTTTATCTCATGTCCATAATTTAGACCCTCAATTACCTAGATAAGTGCACAAACTATCACTTATCATGTAACACTCTGATTTTGTAAGTTATCTTGGTGAATATTTTTCATACTATTATAGCTGCTGAAATGAAGGCAAACATGTTAAGATAAATTCTGATCTTAAAGGAATGTGTTGCTAACTTGGATTCTTGCATACTGTAATTTATTGCATAGGACTGCAGTTATTGTGCTTGTGTGTTTGCTGATGTGACGAAAAATTGTCGTATACTTGCTAAACTCTCTTTGCTGATTGACAGCACACCTTGAATCAATTTCATTGATCCAAAGTATGCTGTGGTCTTCTTGTGATTTCTGTGTCGATTTACTTTTTAACCGAACCTGAGGATGATATAAATGTGCAGCGCCTGATTGCAGGTATGAGTAGCTGGCACGTAAATGCCAACGACAAAGGTTCGATTCTTGAACCCTGTACTGTCGAACTTGAGACCTCGTGGGGCAGGAAATGTCTGGACACGGTGGCCTTGGCATGTGAAACAAAGGACGGAACGTCCTGCACAGCATTAACGTGAGTATCAGTTGGAAGACTGGGTGAAGGTTGGTTAGTGTTAGTGGTTAGAAGGAATTAAATCCTAAGCTAATCCTAAGTTCTAACATGCATCCTAAACTACTATCCTAAGTGGATTTTTAAATTACAAAAAAAAAAGAGGGAAATAAACCTAAGTCCTAATAACCTAAAACTAAACTATGACCTAGGCTAAATACTAATAAACATCCTAAACTAATCCTAACCTAAAGGGGGACGTGCAGACCCTTGGAGGGAGAGGATAAGGATGAAGGGGTATTCAATGGCATTAATGGGAGTCCATACGTGGACAGCACCGGGCCATGGCGAGGTGTAAATGGCGGAGGTATCTAGTTGGAGATGGAACCAAATTTGGTTTTGCATGTGAAATTTGAAATTTAGAGATCGCCAACTCAAGTTGGCAGAAAAGTGGCGTGAAATTTGGAAAAAGGCGAGCCTTTAATGCATTAAATGATCTTGGTCCTCGCGACTCACTAAGCTGCCAGAAAGTGTATGAGGGAAATTTGATTGTT